>VXBN01005264.1:18260-191455 GCA_013397395.1 Sinosuthora webbiana | reverse complement strand
AAGGGAAGGGAAGGGAAGGGAAGGGAAGGGAAGGGAAGGGAAGGGAAGGGAAGGGAATCTGATGTCAGAGAGGTTGTGAGGTGTTTGTAAGAAGTGCAACAGAACAGGTAGAGGTTAAATTTCTTTTCCAGTCATTGCCTTTCATGAGCAGTAAAGCTGAGGAAAAGCCACAGGAGAATCAGATACAGGTTTCTTTAGCAGGACTCTTTTCTACCATTGTGGTGGAGCAGAAAAAGAACAGCACTTGAAGATAATACTGAAAATGCCCATCTGCTTGGTGGGGATGAGGGGATGGAGCAGAAGAAGGGCACAGGAAGAAAAAAGACTGGTTTTAATATAACAGTCTTTAGCTTTCAAAGTCTTCATCTATCAAATGGTCTGTGACCCATCTATTGTATATTTATTGTGATTTCAGTCCTCTTTCCTACAACCACATGAGGTATATTTTGGATCCTCCTTCCCTGTACAAGTTCTTATTGCCAAAGACAGAGCTTGGCCTCATCTTGCTGTGTTATTTTTGCAACCTCACAGCACAACTGTTAGCAGCATGACACTCTCAGGTTTCTACTCTCCTTCTGCCTGATCTCCCACTCAGCGTTTGGGTACAAGACAGAAGCAACATACAACTGTTGTATTGTGTGATCTGGCAACCTCTTCACTCAGCCCCAGCTTGGATTTACTGAGCTGAACAAACAGTTGTCTGTCAAGAAGGTTTCTCCACAAAGAAACATTGGCTTTACCATAGCAGCTTACCATCCTGCTTTCAGCAGCAGCGTTCATAGAAAGAAAACTATTTTCCCTCAGTGACCTGGACATGGATTAACAGACATTGATGACCAGGATGCTCCATCTCAGGACTGGTCAGTGCTCCCCCAGGCCTCAGAGCCATTTGAACCCTTAACCATGAGACTTGGTTACTTTTTTCTTGTGGTTTTGTCTGCTAAAATGAACATGTCATAGATAGATCTTGAGGTTGGATTGTATCTCAGCACAGCATAGTGCTCCTGCAGCACGTCTGTTAAGGAAACTCCCCAGTCAGACCGTTCCTGGGGTGCTGACAGTGGCATTCCCAATGTCACAGACTTCCTGGGACCAAAGGCCCTTCCCCAGCTCCAGTGACTGTGAATTACATCAGTTCATCATTTTGACACCGTGAGCATCACCGTGTTGTCTTCACACACACTTCAGGTGTACTTAGAGAAACCTGAGTGCCAGGGAACTTCCAGGGTTCTGTTCATTAGTTTTAGTTGTGAACAGCCATTGTTTGCTTCACTCTGAACAAATGCAGCTGAAGCACAAATCACCTTGTAAAATAAAGGGGGCCAAGCTTGGGAGAGCTCTTCAGCTGGTAGAAATCACAGAACCATTAAAGTCAAATGATATCATGCTGGAGAGATTTTAGGCTAACCTGCACAGCAAGGGGTAAGGCCTCAGCTGAAGTCAGGGGGAGTATGACAACGTTCCTTTGGCATCTCTTCCTGTGTGGAGCCATGTTGGGCTCCAAGGCAGTCATCAGCCAGATCAAACACTTTTTATGTAATGCTCTTCAGTGCAAGATGTGGGTGGGTCTCACAAAACATTTCTGTGGTTACGGGAGGGTTTTGGGAGTTGCTCCATGAAGAGGGCCAGCTCTGCACCATGGGCCCCATTTAAACAATAGAGGGCTCAGATACAGCGTGTGCTTTAAGTAATGTTTCAGTGCAGGGGGGTGTTTTGTCCTGAACAAAAGAGGTCTTTAGCATGCATATGCCTATACTGTGAACAGCATTATTTAGTCCCAGGGAGTACAGATGAGAGACCTCTCACTACTGCAGCATGAAGATGACCTTGGCCAAATGATACTGGAGAAGTCATTTGCAATGGCTGGACAAATATCAAAATACTAGGAACCTAAGGTCTATAATGTTTCATTTACAGATCATTCTGAGATGGTATTTCAATTCTAAGGGATATTTAGTGCTATCATATAGCTATTAGGAAGTATTTATATGCCAGTATTCTTTAGGTGTGTATTCAGAAGACTCTGCCTAATCAATTAATAATATGGTTTTATTAGCAGGAGTGGGAAACTGCTGCCTCTTGCACATGTAGGGCAGTGCTTATGGCAGACAATTTGAGAACCAGCTAAGTACTCTACACCTTATCACTACCTTGTGCATACCTGTAAAAGTCCCTCTGGAAGCATTAGCTGCAGGGGGAAAGTTGTGGCCATACCTCTGCATTTGAAGCTGCAGTTTGCCCTAATTCCCAGCTAATTACTAGTTCAGACTTGCTTAGTATTACAGCTGAGAAAACGGCAGGGCATGGAAGTCCCAATGTTCAGGAGCCCTTTCCCCGTTGCTGGGCCATTCACCACCTTCCCACTCCAGCTACATCCCCTTAAAGCCTCCCAGTCCCAGCACTATCCACAGCTGAATCTCTGTAGCTGCAGACTATACAAAGTTCAACCATATGAGTTCATTTTAAAAAAAACCTTTGTGTCTGCTAGGGGGAAATGATGTTTCCCTGTGCTAGGGAGGCATAGTTGCTTTCTAAGTAAGCTTATTTTAGCCAAAAGGCAGGAAATTGCAGCATGCCCAAACAATTTAGGTACCAGTCCTGACTCAACTCTCCAACTGAATCTCCCACACTTCTAAACTTGCTTGGCCTCAGCAACATCCATGTGCTTTCTTGCTATTATTCACTGGCCAACACACACCGTGTGGAGAGTCCCCTGATGGATGCAACAGCTCCTTTGGAGGCCTTCTGACAGCCAAGGAAGAGATTGAGTCTTCTTGGAGTCACTTCCACCATCCAGACTTTCCTCATACAAGAGATTGACATTTTCAAAACAACCATCCACGGACGAGTCCTTCTCTCCATTTCCTCTGTCCCTCCTAAAAATACCCATCACACTTTTGACCTTCCTGGAGAATGCAGCTTTCTGTATCACACAGTCATAGAGCATCCTGAGTTGGAAGGCACCCACAAGGATCATCAAAGTCCAGCTGCTGGCCCAGCACAAGGCAGCCCCAAGAATCCCACCCTGTGCCTGAGCACATTGTCTGTCATCCCCAGCAGCCTTTTGTGGAGGTGCCTCTTTTCCTAGCAGAGAAGCTCCTTTTAAAAGCATTTTCTAGCATTGCCACTTCTTGGGTTTTGACCAATTTCACAGGCCTGCAAATGGGCTCTACTCTAGTCCAAGTTCATTACAGTCTCTAAGAGTAGCCTCGACTCATTGTCTCTAATGTCCTATTAAAGATGGTCTCTACTGGTGGATTATTTAATTGCTGATCCTCTGTCAGTCAGGGAGAACCCTCCAGGACCTCATATTTTTTTTTCTTTTACTGTGCAATCTGTTGAGAAAGATACATAGGGCAACCATTTCTGGTTAAAAACAAACAAAAAACCCTTGAGTGCCTGTGCTCAAATTCCTAAAAGTGTCCCAAGTGGAACTAGAAGGAAGGCAAGCTGCTTTAGGTCCTGTGCAAGAGGAGCTCATACATTACTAAGGTGTGCTGCAAAGCATCAGCTGCTCCAAGATAACAAACTGTGTGCTCAGAGCTCTCAACTCTGGGGAGAAGAAATGCAGTGAGCCTGAATCTTTTCTACTGGTGCTTAATGCTTTTCATTTCCTATTTGCATTGGCTTGAAACACAGTTACCACAGTTGCCCTGATGCTCAGTAAATAACTGCAACTGGGTCACGTATCTAAATTTGCTGATGGACAGCCATATGGTTTGAAATCAAGTTTTTAAGTGGTTGTAGGAACCAAGCAGGGTTTTCAAGGATTTTTGGTTTTATTGTTGAAGCAAACAGCAGTCTCAGATACTTGGGTGGTTGGGATTTTTTGCAAATTCCACCAGCCTACTTAATACCTCTGCAAGTCTGAGCAGCTCAGTCAGTTGAGAATATGGGATGGGGCCCTTCATCACTTACGATTTTTCTTGTGAAGATCTCAAGATGCAGATCTGAGTTCTTCTCATTTGAGGTGTTATTTATATTCAAGCTTAGCCTGAATCCATCCTAAAAACTAAGTGAACAATAAAAAAACAAATCTGCACTTGAATCCTAGCTCTTCTTAGCATCTGAAGCTCTCTTTGTTTCCACCTAAACACCTCAGGTTGATTTTTTTGTGTGCTTCTTCTATTTGTGCAGAAGGGGGGCCCAGAGTGTGTGTCTGAATGAGAGAGAGTGAGAGATTAAAAATAACATTGCCTATTGCAAATAATGAGGTGCAAGGAAAGAGGACTGTAAATTGTATCTTTGTAAAAGAACTGTAAATATCAGCTATAAGGTGCTGTAATTGGAGGTTTTTTCTTGCATTGAAAGAGTTCTAGAATGAATTGCATGTGTGTCAACGAACCATTTAAGTGGGGACTTACTACCCTTTTATCTGAAAATCTCACACAATATTGAAAAGCACAAACCAGAAGAGCAGTATAATCTCCCTTGAATCATAGATGAAGTCTAGAAAAGAAGCTTTTTTCTAATGTGTGTGTGTGTGTGCAAAACCATTGACAGAAAGGCAATGTTAGAATTGTGTTTTGTGAATTTGTGAGAGGGGGGATGACAGAAATTCAAGTGGTAGCCTTCAACCTTAGTTTTCAGACCTCTCACTTAGCCTGGGGGAACTGGTGCCCACGTTTCATTTTTTAAATTTACACATAGAAAAATCTCAAATGGGGATGGACATTTTTCTGTAGAAAATATTCTTCTGTGAAAAATGTTAATGAAAGAAGGTTTTTCCAAGCAAAAAGTCTTGTCTCTTGCCTTTCACATTCCTCCTCTTGTAGATGTCGTGGATGAGGTGACCATCAGGGTAGGTTTCAGCTAGAATGGGAACCTGCATTTTTTGCCAGATGTCATCTCTTCAAAACAAAGTTCTTCGTTCTTTGTAGGACTGACAGGCAAAGACTGAAGCAAGGGCTCTGTCAAACTAAGCTCTGGTTTTAGGGACACTGCTGGTGTCAGAGATACTCTCTGCAGTTTGAAAGTGGGACAGTAAAATCTCTTATCCATTTCAGGTGTGCTCACTGAACATGTTATTCATACCCTTTCCTAAAAAGTGTTTTATATTCTCATGTCATGATCCCCATTGTAACGCGTGCCAGCCCCAGGCAGACAGACAGGAACAGAAAGACAGGCTGACAAGAATCCATTTTAGCACTCAGAACCTGGATTTCTTTGGTTGCCAGCCCTTGGACAACTCTAACAAGCCATTTCTCAGAGGTTGGTATTGCTTTCAAAGTAAAATGCAACCCCACAGCCACCTTGGAAATCTGGATAGCTGAGCTGTGAAAACCCTGTTGTTTCTGACAGCAGCAGCACCCCCAGCTCTGTACCATTCACATTCCATAGTCCATATTCCCTGTTATTTTGTGCTGCACACACACATTGCAAACAGGAAGTAGGAGCAGCTCAGCTCTTGGCTTCCTCAGTCTCAAGAGACTGCCATGAAACTGAAAAACACTAAACTAAAACTTAAGTGTCTGTTAGACCTTTAATTAGCGACCTAAGGAGTGTTTGCCAAGAGGAAATTTGAATTCAATTATCCAAATAGAAAGTATTTAACCTCTCAATAGCACTCAAGTAATTATAACACTTAGGTGTTGTTTCTTTTCAGGAACCTTGAAAAGTAAAACAAGAAATCAAATTGAAAATGGGAGAAGCTGTCAGTTTTATATCACATGGAGTCTACAAGGAAAGCTGTAATGTTGCCCATGCTTTAGACTCAGGTGTTGGCACAGAAAGGGGCAGCCTCAAGCAGGGAGAGCAGGTTGCAGGATTTGTGATTTCTCCACTTACAACAGCCAGCAACAGCATCAGGGCCAACGGTGTGAGCTTTATGTGCTTCAGCACAACCATAAACACACAATTAAGACCAGCAGGTCCCCTCACAGAGCTTTTGATGAGATGGAGATGCTCTGTCAGTGTCAGGAGAACTGGGATGCATCAGGAGAGGCTGTGTATTCCAGTCCATTTGGCAGACGTTACTCGACACCAACCAGGCCATTTTCATTTCAGGTCGCAGCAGCTGTTTTAGCCCTGATCCCAACTGTCCTTTCACCACACATTCACCCAAAAAGTTTCCAGAATTAATCCCAAGAAAAAAAAAGGAAAAGTAATTATTTTCTTGCTTCTCTCTTCACAGACTGTAGGTTGCTTTGGGATTATGTTTATCAGCTGCTTTCTGACAGCCGGTACGAAAATTTCATCCGATGGGAAGATAAGGAATCCAAAATATTTCGGATAGTGGATCCCAACGGGCTGGCCCGTCTGTGGGGAAACCACAAGGTAAGGAAGCAATGCCATTCTCCTCCTGCAGCACTTTGCCTCTTGTAGCATCACAGGATTCAGTTATAAATGGGGGGAAAGAAGAAAGGATTGCTTATAAATTACTGCTGGAAAACTGTAGCCTTTTATTCTGTGTACAGTAGAAATACAAAGCATCCATCCTGAAGCACTAAAACCTATTCTTCAAATAGGGAACTTGTTGGTTTGGTTTAAAGGCCTTTAGTTATAAATGCATGTAATTATAAAATTATAAGGAGTGCAAGAATTAACAGTCCTTCTCTCTCAAGGCGTCTTATTTCTTCTCGAAGCCTGATGCTGAGGGTATTCTGGTGAGAGATGCAGTTTACAGAGCAGGAGCTTTCTGTGTTCCTGTCTGCAGCAACTCCCAGATCCCACATGCTGCCCTGGGACAAACCCTAAATGCTGCAGGATTACATACTCCTTTCTAAGAGGGCAGTTCCTGCTTTATTCTCTGGAAAGCCATTACTGATTTTAGAGTTTGGGCCTGAGTTATGTATAGGTATTTCTGTATATGTATATAAGTATATTCATATGAATGTATGAATAGTCAGCATGGATTTACAAAAGAGAAATGATGCCTGACCACTGTGATATCCATCTACAACAAAAGGGGTGGCTCAGTGGATTCAGGGAGAATGGTGGATATAGCTTATCTTGATTTTAGAAAGGCTTTTGAGACTGTCTCATAACAGCTTCAAAGACAGACTAATTAAGTATGACCAAGACAAGAATACAGTGAGGTAGATTGAAAACTGCCTGATTTGCTGGGCTGAAAAGATGGTGATCAATGGCACAAAATCCAGTCACTAGTCATTTACCCCAGGGATTGATTCTGGGGGCAGTACTGTGTGCCCCATAATGACCTGGATGATGGGACAGATTCTCAGACAACAGAAAACTGGGAGGAATAGCTGACACACCAGAGGGTTGTGCTGTCATCCACATGGTTCTGAACCTGCTGGAGATACGGGCTAGTGGAATTTTATGAAACTTATCAACTTATCCAACCTGCATGTTAATAATTGGGCCATGCCATGATGTCTCATGCTGGGTGTCTATAACTGAAGCTCCTTCAGACCACTGGCCACTTGGGCAACACAGTGGCCTTTCAGCATATAAGAAATGGAAGAAGCACCCACTGTTATTCCAGGGAGGTTCCCAGTGAGGAGTCTAGATTTTGCAGGGAAAACTTCGTCCCTGTTAGTGTTTCATTGCCACAGGAGCTCTTGTTGTGGCTCCCTTGGCAGAGCTATTGTAGTCAGGGCAAGCAGAGGGGGTCTGCTCTTACTGGGTGTTTTAGGCAGGTGGATCAGTGTCCTTTGAAGAAGCCAAACTCCTGCCATGGAGGCTCCCAGAACAAAAACATGCTCCTGCTGGTTCGGCGTGTTTTGCCCGTGGCGAGGCGGCTGTTTACACTCGTGCACACGCGGCTTTGCCAGCAGGGTTGTGTCTCTGCTGGGAGTCTCTGCCACGCAGAAACCACTGCTCCTTGGGCCAGAAAAATGCTCTTTGTGTAGACATAACCTAAGGGGCTGATCCTGCTCTTCCAAGTCACTGATTTGGGGGCTGCCCACGTACAGCTCTGGCAGTGCCCATCACTTCTGCCTTGTGACACTCGGCTTCAGCAGGGCTTCATCTCCTTTGGGGGCTTAGGAGGGTTTTGATGAATCATCTCTACACTTCAGTATGCCTCAGTGCTCTAGCCATGGCCTTTGGGGCCAACAGCTCCCGGAATGAAGGGGAGGATCAGTCACAGAAGCAGGTGGACAACCCAACTGGCTGCTTGATTTACACCTGGGTAACAAGAAGAGAAGCAGGCTGTCAGTCCCCACTGTGAGCATTAACTAGTTAATGCAGGGGAATCCCAGAGGAACAGGGCCCCAAGCAGGGATTGCTGACAGATTCAGCCTATTAGCCACTACTCCCAGGCTTTCACAAAAGATGTTTGCATTAAGAACAGGCCTGTCACATCCCACTTGGCATGAGCATCTCCTTTCACCTAATGTCTCCTCTTGTAGTTAATTAAGTCTTTTGTTATCTGTGTTCCAAGAAACTGCAGAAAAACTTGCTTGGAATTTTTGTTAGACTCCTTGCTTAAATTGCCCTGAGTGGAAGGAGACCCACAAAACTTTGATGATGAGGGCTGTGGGGGCAGAACGGGCCTGCAAACAGCAAAAAATGGTACATGTAATTTCTTGAACTGTCTTGGTTACTTTAGGTAGCCGTGATAGTTCTGCACCTCATTTTGGGGCTTAGGAACGTTTTAATGAATCATCTCATCACTTCTTTTCCTTTTTTCTTTTGAAAAAAAACAGAACAGAACAAATATGACCTATGAGAAAATGTCCAGAGCCCTACGCCACTACTACAAACTAAATATTATCCGGAAGGAGCCAGGACAAAGGCTTTTGTTCAGGTAATTTTCTTTCTTTGCCATTTCTTTCTATGGACGATTAGTTTTTGGGTATGGAGGATGGAATTGTGTGTGGGATACCTCACTGCCACAGTTACAACACAAGTGAAGATGGCCATGCATTTGTAAAAGCTGTCTAGAGCAGAGCTTCCCAGCTTTCAAGAAGCTTTTTTCCCAATTTACAAAAACACAGGCCTGTCTCAATGATCAGTGGAGACAACAGAAGCCTTTTCGCTGCTTCGTGCAGGCTGTGCCATTGTTTAAGACCTTAGATAAATGATTCAGCCAAACTGCTGGAAAACCTACTCCAAGTGGACTTCTCAAACACAGCTGCCAGTGAAAACTGAGCAGGGATCAGGCATTTCCTCAAGGGTATTGCAGAAGAGAAGCACTTGATGACCACGTCTTTGGTGCTGCCTTCGAGGAAGAGAGGGAGCTGCAGGAGCTGTTCATAAAGCCCAACGCGTCGGGTTGAACGACACAACCAAGAATTTAGGAAATAGAGCTTGAAACAGCATTAAAGCAGGGACCTGCTTGTACAAACTTGAGTGCAGAGCACAGAGTGAGAGCACTCCAGTTCTCTTGAGACACCACCAGCAAATCCTAGTGCACATCTGACCCTGATAGCACTGAACTCGGACCAAAGGCTGCTTTGCTGTCAGTGGCCTGGATCTAGCAGCGTGCTTGGAAATGATAACAATAGGAAGGCAATCTTGGAATTTGTTTTCTTAAATAGCTAACAGAACTGCATTAACATTCAAACTATCTTCATCTGAAAAGGGTTCTGTGGGAGGACTTGTTTATGTCAGCCCTTAGAAGGAAACACAGACGCAGGAAGTAGAGTGAAGGAAAGAAGCAGTCACGGGCAAAGTCAAGTGCTCAACAGTAACTTTTTTCTCTGGTGGAAAGTTAAAACAAGGTTGCTCCATCAGTACCAAAATGCCTGTATCTCTGTGCTCTTGTGTAAAGACTGCACTGCCCTGGGGAAATTCCCGATGCTGAACGCTGAATGTGCTGCTCTTGAAGCCTTCCCTTCAGTGGGGACATACACAAAAGAGGAGTCCATCTCTTCTCAACCAGGCTGCCTATTTTCTCAAAACCATTGTAACTTCATGCCCTTGGAGACCTCAGTTCCTCTGTAAGACTTTGGCCAAATTGACCAACAGATTCAAAGGTCACCAGAGAGCATAAAACTTGAGCTATATAAACTTCATTTCCTTTGGAAACTGGGGAAAAAAGAACCCAGCAAAACATTTCTTTGCACAATTCCCAATAAAAACTTTTTGATGTTGTTTTCTTAGACCTATTTATATCTGAAGAGAAAAAGAACAGCTGCAAAAAATCAAGTCATTAATGTGCCTTTCTTGGCTATTCCTCACAAGCACAGAAATAATAGGAGATGTGACTTAACGTGCAGGCAGTTGTCATCTGCAGATATCTGTATGGAGCTTTAAGTAAGATGGAGTCAGGAAAAGGATTTCTAACAGGTTGGCTGGCTGTCTTCTGCAATAAAATAGGTCACAGATAGTATTCTTAATTTTCATGCAGTTCTGGGTTGGGTTGTTTGTTTGGGGTTTTTTTGTTTGTTTGTTTTGTTTAATGTAGTCAAATGCTATTAGAAATACCCACACTGTGGTTTTCTTTATGTGACCTAAAGCACAGCCCAGAAGGAATACCCAAAATCCTGCAGTGCAGCTCACATTGGCCCATGCCCCACACGGGGAGGAGGAGGGCAGTGGGACCACTCTGTGTTTTGATTTCACCCTCATGCAAGATCAACAAGAGACTCACAGGGTTTAAATCAGGGCACAGTCTTTGGGCTTTGGTGCATTTTCAGTGTGTAGCCAGGCTCTGATTCACCACTCCTGCAGACGAGTTTTTCACCACCGTAACACTGTTTGTAGCAGCAGCATTTTTCCAGCAGTGACACAGCAGTGAGTTTTGGCCCTTTTTTTTTTTTTTTTTTCCTTTCCCTAAATGCATATATGCACATGATTTCCAAAATTAGAAGGGATGGCAAAAGGTTAGTTCCAGGCTATGCTGTGTGTTTGCTGAGAGGCTCCAGCAGTGAGCATTCTGAGTCAGTGATAGTAACAAGACTCCTGTTGGTTGTTTTTGTTTTCACTGGGGCAAGGATACTGAGCATATCATCAACCTGAAGTAAAATCAGCTCTTGCAGCTAACACATTTCTTCAAGCTGCATGTTAACCAGTACGTTGTTAATGAAAGGCTGTGAAATTTTGTACCACTTTCAGCATAAACATCTTTCGTCCTAATTTGTCCAGAAGTGCTTGGGAGTTGGGAAATTGATTTGTGTTGAAACCAGGATTTCATCCTTCCTGTGCCACGCTGTCTTCCTACACCATTAAACTGAAAAGGAAAAAGCAGAGCCTTTCTGTGCTACCTCTGTGCAGTAACCCACAAAAGCATCCTGGCAAAAAAAACCAAGAGTTCAGAATTAAACTGCAGGCTGGTGGATGTCCTCCCTCATTTCCTGCTGCTGCCATGCCTCCCCAGAGGTGGTTTCTGTCTCCAGCACCCTGCAGACTTACTGCCTTGAGACACTGGTGCTGGGAGCCGTGGCATTCATTACAGAGGATGCTGCCTCACTGCAGTCACACTCGCTACAATCACACAGGAAGGAAGAGATTGTCTTTGCTTACAGTTCCCTAGCCCAAAACGTTTTGTTCTGACTTGGACCTTGGCTTTTTCCCCCTCTGTTCCTTTGGTGTTTCATGTTCTCCTCACTCACCTACACGCAGGCCTGCACAAAGCAGTGGCCCTGTGCCTCCCCACACCTTGCAAGGGCTTGTGCTTTGAAATGTGCTGATCATAGAGGCCTTTCATGTCTCTGTCACCAGACACCACACATGAGTGTACCTGGGCCAAGCTGTCCTCTGACATGACAACAGCACACAATAGGAGAGAGAGGAAATAAACATCGTTCTTTAGAAAAAACTATGGGGTTTGGTTCAGATTTGGGCTGTCAAGAAGCCGGGGTAAATGCCAGTGACTTTTTTGTTTCCTTTCAAGGTATGGAGGAGGGAAGACACCTGGGGAGAAGCTGGGAAATACTGAGGCCTTGGGAGGATACAGCAAAGATTATCTCGGGAGCCATGGAGCTCAGGGGTCTCAACAACTTGACGAAGATAAAAAGCTGAGACCCCTGAGAAACCGGCTCGTTCCCCTGTTTTTGCAGGTTCATGAAGACCCCAGACGAGATCATGAGTGGCCGGACAGACCGCCTCGAGCACCTTGAATCCCAGGAACTGGATGAACAAATATACCAAGAAGATGAGTGCTGAAGGAAACAGGTGCACCACCTCTGTGGGTCCAGGGGAGAAACATCTGCCCGACGGTCGGCACGGTTTGGGAGGGGAAGCAACAACACAGGAGCTGTACTTGAGGTCGCCGCTTAGCTTGAAGACCACGCAGGACCTGAAGCACCTTAACAAAACAAACTAACAGGCAGAAGTGGTGCTGGCAGGAAAGCAAAGGGGAGAGAGCCTGGACTTATGCACTACTTCACTGTTCCTACAAAGTCTCCCTTGAGTTTTTTTTCTTTTCTTTTTGGTTTGTTTCAGTTTTGGGGGTTTTTTGTCTTTTTTTTTTTTTTTTCCCTAATAAACATGCAGTTTGACTTTCCTTATCTCACATAGGACAAGACATCAGATTATGCTTCTTCTTTTTTGGTTTTTGTTTTTGTTCTTGGAAGGCTTTCCTATGGAAATAGAGTGCTCTTATTTTCTGTGCAAGTCTCATGACACAACACGGCATAAACAATAGCAACACAGAAGGGATTTGCTCAAGGCTTCCAGTTTGCTTGGATCAATTTATATGTGCTGCCACTGGGAAATGTGTTGAAGCTACCAAAAGAATTTCTCACACATACCTGTCAAATGAAGAGGAGACACCCTTCACATGTAGGCTGGGCTGTCATCCCAGCGTAGCTTGGGCTCACAAAGAGTGCTCCGAGTGGCTGATAACTGCTGGAATATGGACCAAAACCAATCACCTAAGTGCTCCAGAGAGGAGAAAAATAAATGTGACAAACCTCTGCAAGTGACTATCAGTTAACATTTTCCCTCCTTCTAGCAAAGAAGTGATAGAATGGAGCAGGGGGAAGGGAGGGTGGGGACAAATACATATATATGTGTGTATATATATCTAAAAGTTCCATATATATATATATATATAAATATATATGTAATCCCCCCAGTATATTCACAGTTGTGAATTTCAGTTCAGTGTTTTCTATAAAAAGGGAAGACTGAAGCATCTGTAATTACAGAAGAAAAGGGTGTTTCTCATACCTGCAAGCAATTTTGGGGTGAAAGGTGAAGGACTGTTTCTTACATCACAGGGAGAAAGCAAAGGGACTCATCACATGGTGTGTATTACTCAGAAGCCTCTCCAGGATCATTTTGTGCTGCTGGAGAGGTAGATGATTCACCACTCTAAAAGCTGATGTTAGAGAACTAGAGACCAAATAGCTATACTTATATCTTGTAATTGATTTTGGCTTTGTTTTGGGATTTGTTTTTTTTAATGCCTCCCACTGCCCTCCCCCGTCCTACAGCACTGCCATCAAGCAAGCTTGTCCCAGCTTGCCTGTTTTTAGTGTGATTTAAGACAAGAGAAAAACCCCACAGCCGTGTTGCTTTCTTGGTTTGGGGTTTTGATCTGGTTGTAGGGTTCCTCCATTTGGTTTGCTGCACTGAGGGTGCTTGGCACGAGGCAAAGAGCTGTGCCTAGTTTGGTCACAGAAAGCTCAGCAGTCCTTGATGCCCAAACAAGAGAAAACTGCTGGCCTGTTTCATTTCACAGCTTGGACCACCAGGACAGGAATGTCTGTGGTGTCCAGTGATCCATCAGCAGTGGTCCTTTGAATGGAAGGAAGATCTAGCAGCAGAAATGATGCTTGCAGAGGGAGAAGGTGCGTAGGGAAACTGCAGGAATCACATGGTGCCTGAAAGAAAGCACGTCCACAGCAGTGCATTAAAAGCAGAAAGCCTCTTTAATGGAAACATAAAAGAAACTAGATCTGGAAAAAAATCAAAAAGCTAATCTAATCCATTTCAACCAAAAACAAGGTACATTCCCATGATAGAGCTTTTATCAGCTATTAAACCAACACGACATTTGATCTTTCTACGTACTTAACAAGGGGGTTAATCTATCCAGGAAAAAATGGCACTGGGCAATGAACAGTGTCCCCTGTGTTTAAACAGAGATAGGCCAGTCTCACCAAAGACTTAATATTGAGTCACAGGTCGTAGAAGGAGCAGCTTTGTTAAGGGTGTAGATAAGCATCATACAAGAAGAAGAGATTTTTCTGAGCCAGTATCTGATGAGGAATGACAGGGTGTACATTTCTCCCTGAGCTTTTCCCAGCCACGTTTTTCTGTAAAATCACACTCAGTAAGTTACAAGTCCCAGCACACCATGTACTTGATCTGTTCTGCCTCAAAATAATGGACAGGGCAGTGTTTTTCAGCAATGTGTCACCTGTCTTCTGTCGTGACTCTTAAGTCCTTGAAGCTCATGAGGCGTGAGATTGGGAGACACTGTGGGACTTCAGTAGCCACAGATTTGAAACCTAAGGTCCCTTGAGATGAAGGGAGTTACTTTGGCCCCCAGGTTGCAGCCAGGCCTCAGGAGCTGGAGTGGTGGAGTGTGATCAGAAGTACNCCTAAGGTCCCTTGAGATGAAGGGCCCAAGGAGTTACTCTGTCACGTCACTCAAGGGCCCCCAAGTTGCAGCCAGGTCTCGGGAGCTGGAGTGGTGAATTTGACAGATGGAGTGTGATCAGAAGTATCAATGTAAAGAAAGGCTCTGGCTGGATCCTTGGGTGTCCAGTGGTAGAAAGAAACCAAGTTTTTGCAGAGGATGATTCATCCTCTTTACTGCTGTGGTCTAGACAACTGCATAACTGCATTATTTTCTTTTGCCTGCTGTTACAAGATGGTGAGAGACAAAAGAAACCAATAGGGACTTTCTGTATAAAGTGCTCTGATGAGTCACAGCTTTTTGTCATGGCCAAGGTGCACACCGCAAAATACAAACCAGAGACAATCCACCCATTTCCTCACCATTATCTACCAAACTAAGCCCGTCCTCAGCACTGGGTAAGACAGGAAAATCACACGTGTTGTCCTATAGGGAAGCTTTAGAGTGGAATCGTTCACCTTTACAAAGAAACGCAGTCACTTCCACTTGCAGAATCTAAGTCAAAGGGGAAAAAAAAATGTTTGTGGCTGTTGGAAACTCTTCCCAGTTCACACATAAAGGACATCTTAAGACAGCATCATCACAGCCACAGAGGAGTTCTCTCGAGGCTGATGCTAGTTGGAATGAAAGTAGCCTTTGGCCTTGGAAGAGGCCAGTACCACAGAGGCCCTTCCTGTCTCCTGCCAGGTCACCTGGTGCCAAAAGGGAATGGTGTGGGTGACACTGGAGCTGCCAGAACTGCGGGGCCTGTTGTGGGATCTGCAGGATTTGAACTGTTCTTGGGGCTGTGAAGTGAGTTTATCAGGTATGGCTAAAAATAAAAAAGTCCTGACGGGCTAGAGCAGCTGCAGGAGGAGGATTCCCATTGACCTCACATCCACGGGCAGATCCACGGGAGTGCAAAGACAGCATTAACATCCTGAGCCATAGGAATGCGTCGCTGCCTGCCAGGGCTAGCAAAGGTAACTCTGTCTTTCCAGCAACACTGACACCTGCCTTCCCCCCCTCCCCCAGTTTCTAATTTCCCAGTGTAGAATTTGCCAGCAGCAAAACAGCCAAACTTTCTGCCTTTGCCACCAGAGCAAAGGAGGAAGCGTTTCATCCTTGGAGACACACACAGAAGTCACCTGGACACGGTCCTGGGCAGCTGGGCCTGGCTGGCCCTGCTTGACCAGAGGGGGTTTGACCAGATGACCTCCAGAGATCCTTGCCAAAGGTTCTGAGGGGTTCAGTGGTTAAGCAAAGGTTAAGTGGGACTTTCATTGTCATCAGCTTGCTACAAGCCTCCACAGGCCACAGGCCAGTCAGGTAGGACATGCTGCAGTTCCTCAGCAGAATATTTTCTTGATGAAAGTTTGAAACCTGTTGACTGCCTCTCCATCCAGAGAACACTACTGGGGCCCTTTCTGTGAACACTAAGTTGCTGCCATCCTCCCCAGATTTCAAACTCCACATATGCATTCTCCAGATTTTTTTTTTTTTTTTTTTTTTTTTATTTTTTTTTTTCAGACTGCAACTGTACGCGAATCCAGAGTTTGGGGTCTTTTTTTTTTTTTTTTAAATAAAATTCTAGTGTTTTTATTGATGATGGCTTTTGTTTTTTTAAGGTGTGGGGCTAAGGGACTGAATCAAATGAATGTAACAAAACAAAAACAAGCCTATTCTCAGGGCCAGTGAGTTGCAAATAATTTTTAAAATGCTTGTAATTACATCATCTCAATAAAAAAAATTTAATATAAAAGCAGGAATGCCAAATTTGTTGGTGCAATCATTGCTGCAAGGTTATTTCTTTTTAAGAGCCATGATACCTAAGAATATAGCACATAGCAGCTGTTTTCAGTCAGGAAATGAAACCTGCAGGCTCCCCCTGTCCAAACACGTATGAGCAGTGCCTTGATCTTCCCTGGGAAGTGCTGTTAGGAAAAGTTAAGGCTGTCCCTTGAAATATTTACTTTGCTGTCCTGAGAGATGAGCCAAGTGCACCTCTAATGACTGGATGCATTATCTGCTTCTCCTTCCTTCTCTTGGAGTGGACATAGAAGAAAAAAACCAAAAATGAGTTGCTCTGATGACTGATGCATCTTTTTTAGCCTGCTAAGCAGGCCAGATCAAAGACTCTGAGAGCAAGAGGTCTTGAAGAATATTCATCTTTGCAAACCAGTCTAGAAACCCAGCCCCTCTCTTCTAGCATAGCAGGACTGTATTTTCAAGTGGTCATCCCTAACCAGGAGGTGAGGGGAGAGCGAGATGAGGTGGCACAAACTGCTCCCTGCTGTTTCTGTCTCCTGCATGGGTGGAGTTCCTGTGGCTTTTGACAGTGTGAGGCCTCTGGAGGGTTTCTGAACATCCCCTCTCCAGGGGTGCCACCAAAAGCCACACCAAACAAACAAACAAACACATCCCTGCTCGAGAGAGGTGCCACCAAATGCCATGGCAAATAAACACATCCCTGTTCCAGAAAGGTGCCACCAAATGCCACACCAAACAAACAAACATCCCTGCTCGAGAGAGGTGCCACCAAATGCCATGGCAAACAAACACATCCTGTCAGCAGCACACAGCCCACAGCCACTGCTCTGGTGGAAGCAACTCAAAGAATCACAGAATGGTTTGGGTTGGAAGGGACATTAACCTCATCTCATTCCACCCCCGCCATTGACAGGAACATCTTGCACTATCCCAAGTTGCTCCAAGCTCTGTCCACCCTGGCCTTGGACACTGTCAGGGATGGGGCAGCCACAGCTTCTCCAGGAATACTGTGCCAGGGTCTCACCATTCTCACAGGGGAGAATTTCTTCCTAATATCTAATAAAAACCTATGCTCCTTCCGCTTAAAGTCATTCTGTCTTGTCCTATCACCTCTGTGCCCTTGTAAAAAGTCCCTATTCAAGGTTCATGTAGGTTTCCTTCAGATACCTCAAGCCTTTTTAAGGTCTCCCTGAAGCCTCCTCCAGGCTGAACAACCCCACTCTCTCATCCTGTCCTCTTAGGAGAGATTCTCCAGCACTCTGATCATCTCTGTGGCCCTCCTCTGGTCTCGTTCAACAGATCCATGTCTTCCTGGCAGGTTAAAATGTTTGGATCCCATCTACAGCTCAGAATGGCCCATGACAATCTGGCTGATGTGTGAGCTAGGAGCACTCAGCTGCTCCCTGCTCAATATTTATTTTCTGTTTCTTTTCACTGGTGTTTTTAAAACACAAAGGCAAAGAGTAAGCAGTAAGCAAACCCCTTTCTCAGCCAAGACCAAGCAAGAAGGAAACAAGGTGTGTTCCTCTTTAATTCAGTCCCTTAAGGGCATTTTCCTTTAATTTTAGGAGAGGAAATGCATGTATCCTACACCTTGGCACAGCTTTCTTTTGCAATGTGAACAATAGGAAATGCTGTAGGTTGAAGGCATAGTGGAGGAAGTTCTCAGTGGTTTTGGCTATTGCTCCAGTGAGGATTAGTCTCAGCTTAAGAACTAGTCTTGAGTCCAGAGAACATCCTTTGGAGGCTCTGGGACAGAAGAGGCACAGCAGTGCATGTTCAGTGTATCTTCCTTCCCATTTTCAAAACTGTCTGAGCTGCAGAGGAAAGCTCCTAGGCCAACAGCAGCACAGGGAGCGTGGACAGTGCAGAGGTTTGCAGACTACAGCTGCCACAAGCATGGTGGTGCAGGGTTCCTCCATCCTGCTCCCAGCACAGGCCAGGAGAGATTTTGCAAGGGTGTCAAAGAAGACCTGAGTGACTGTCCACACACCCTGAGGACTTACAGGGGCTGCTGACAGCAGCATTTTTTAATTATACATGAAGAAAGGTTTTCACTTCTCCCAGATGTGACGCCACCTCTGAGGCACAAGCAAAGAACATGCTGACCTCAGTTTGAGACCCAGGCAGCTTCCAAGAGGCACTTAGGGAAGATGTGAGGAGAGAAAGGATGCACTGCCGCAGCGTGAAGCCCAAAACAAAAAAATGCTTCATTAATCACCTGAAGGAAAAGGTCGGTGTGTCAGTGTAAGAATTCCAACAGCACAGGAACAGGTGGATCTACCACGTGTCAGGTCTGTCCATGCTGGATTCCCATGCACCCAGGGATCTGCTGGTTACACTGGGTTCACCCCAGGCACCCCTTGCTCAGTTCTGCTGCAGTCTTCTCACCATGCAGAGCTGGAAGCTGCACTAAATTATACCCACCAGATGGGAAAAAAGGTGCAACTTCGTGAGCTGCTTCAGAAGAAATGTCCCACTGCACAGTGCCATCCTGCCACGCCCAGCAAGGGGGAGGCTGCAGAGGGAGGAAGGGAAGATTTGCAGCCTGGTTCAAGCTTTCACCCCCTGAGCAGC
The DNA here is from genome assembly GCA_013397395.1 of Sinosuthora webbiana. NCBI lineage: Eukaryota > Metazoa > Chordata > Aves > Passeriformes > Sylviidae > Sinosuthora > Sinosuthora webbiana. The sequence continues at coordinate 172,689 of VXBN01005264.1, read as the reverse complement.
TCCCAAGAGCCCAACAGAGAGCCAGGTGAAGATGAACTTCCCAGGACCCACTTCCAAACTAAGCAAGGACATGAGGTGCCAAGAAATCAATGCCAGGGCAGCTAGAACTCCAGCATAAAATGTAAGACAGGATTGTGCCAATGGTGAACAAAATCACGTCAGTTTCTTCCTTCTAGGTGTCCCTACCTGTTTTCCCCAATCAGCTGAAAAGTTTTATGTCATTTTGAAGCCAGAGCAGAAAAAGAGGGGCAAGAGCCTGTTTTCCCACCTTCATCCCTCCAGTCTGCTCTTTCCTCAACTTGTTGCCTTGAAGAAAGGGGAGCGGGGTGTGGATGCTCAGCAACCAGCTCAGCCTGAGCTGGGTCCAACAGTGCCAATGTCACCAGTGAATGAAACAGCCTTTTCCCTCCTGCCCCGTGACAGGACTGTTGTGTCCCTGCTGTAACAGCCCTCATTTGCCCAAAAGGACAGCACTGACAGCACTTAATGACCACCTTCTAGGGTTAGTCATCATAATTCAGGCAACCTGTCTACTTACTGGCCGTCTCTCCACCCCTGGCTAGATGTCCACTGCAGGGTAAGGCTTGGGTTGGCACTTTGCAGGACACCCATTTCTTGTGACTGTTGGCAGACTGGGCCAGGCTAAACGTACAAATGGGAAAGAAATAGTCTGGCAATTGCTACAGAGAATTGGAGCAGTACACCTGTTTACTTCAGTGTTGTCCATTTGTCAGCAGAAGCAAGTGTGTGCATCTCTGCCATCCTCAGTGCCAGCACAGGAACCAGGCTGAGATGCCAGTTTAAAACCAGGCAGACCCTCTTTGTGTGGCTGCTCTGAGCTCGCTGTCACAAGCTACAACCAACATTTAGGGGAATAAAGGGAAGACACAGCGTCCTCCCATAAGACAGTAGAGGTCGTTATGGCTGATGTGATCAGCTGTAAAACCCACAGGGACACATCAATCTCTCTGCCTCCAGCAAACACCTCTCCATAAAGTTTCCCAGCATCTCGGAGTGCTGGAGAACAGCCACAACAGGAAGAATGATAACTGTTCAGGAATTAGAATTGATCTCCTACTGCCTGATAAACACTGTTAGCCTGGGGTTGTTGACTTGAAGCCAAGTTCTGCTAAACGGACAAAGTTTCCAAGTCAACCCTTCCTGGTGCTTGACAAGGTGAAGGGAAGGAACTGGAGACAGCTCAAACAAAGCAGGTATTGTTTCCAGCAGGCTCCGGAAATATGTGAGTGCGTGATTCGTCAGAAGAAAGTGAGGAAAAGAAGCAGGGGTGGCATGAAAGCTGAGGCAAGCAAAGAGTCTGGATGATCACAGCAAGGAAAGCTGGGAGTGTTCACCAAGGGAAGGGCCAAGGTCGGTGACTTTCACTTGGCCAATGTGTGCTTGCAGGGTCTGAGCAAGTCTCCACTCAAGGCCCTGCAGAATGGGGGCTCCACCTCCTCCGTACCAAAGGTTAGTACAAACCTCCTGCATTAAAATGTGTCCCTTTCTTTCCATTTAACTCCCTCTTAATTCTGCTTCCAACCATTAGCTTTCATTATGCTTCTCTAATTTCTGTAAACCACGGTATTCCCACTTGTCCATGGGGATCCTTACTGACTGCAATCAGTGCAACTCTTACTCTTTTTTCCAGCTAAGTAAGAAAGGGAGGAACTGGAGCTCTTTAGTGGCTTCCTGGAGGGACTGCTGCTGGCCCAGAGAGCTGCAGGACACATCCACATTTGTTTCTTGGAGTGCTGACTGGCCCTTTCCTGCAGGAAAGGCTCCAGAGAGCTCTTGGGAAATGGCTGATGTGAAACAGAATGGGGAAAGGGAGGAACACACATCGAGGTGTCTTTCTGGTCCCATGAGAGTCCAGGTATCCCAAAAATCATGCTTCTTCCAACCCTCCAGCTAGGTGGGAGGTTCTCTCTCCACTTGGGAATGACCCTGGGGAGATTGCCTGCAAATACAGCAGAAAACACGTCAGCAAAAGAGGCTACCTGTGTCTTTATCTATTTTCAAAATATTCTAAGTGTGGGTGAATGCTCTTTTGGAACATGCTGCCTCACAGATTCTTCCTCCCCAGTTCACATCCTAGATCACTCCTAAAATTTCCAAGAATAATTAATGGGCAGACAAATTTTGCATGGGCAGGACTTCACCAAGTAGTTAATCCACATAATCTGACCCACCACTGAAATTTCCTCAACCCTACACACAACAGGAGGAAAATGGGCCAGAGAGATTTGCCATCCCACAGGGACAAATTCACGGATGAAGTGACACCTTTGCTCTGCTAAAGCCAATGGAAGTTGGAGCCGTGTAAAATCTGTGCAATATAGAGATCTGTACCCACAAAAAATATCCTACCCAGGAAAAATTGAGGGTTTGCTACAAAACATGGCTACAGGTGTGAGAGGCAATTATGAAAGGGTAAATGGTTATCCAAGAGAATTTCACAAAGAAGGAAACATTTTTCATTCAGCCGTAAGTCTTTCAGGAAATTTTTAGTTTTCCAAATGGAAACATTTTCTTTAAATTCAAAACAACTGTTTTTCTCCCAGCTTTTGTTTACAAAAGAGGGAAGTGCTTCAGCTCTGTCCTTTTTCATCCTTCCTCCACAAAATGTCAAGCAAGCCTTGTGTCTTGGGAAGTCATTTTTTGAAAAAAAAACCAAGGAAAAAATAAAAAAAAAAAAAGGAAAAAAAGAAAAAAAGAAAAATAAATAAAAAAGAAGTGTTGTGAGGCTTTGCTGAACAGCTGCTGCTGCTGCTGCAGAAGGGGAAGGGAAAGGGGAAGGGAAAGGGGAAGGGGAAGGAAGAGAAATTCTGCTCTTCTTCACCTGTTAGTGATGGGCACAAGGCTATTTGTAATGAGCTCATTAGAGCCCAAGGCTTACTGCCAGAAAAGCAAAGGGGAAAATCAATTCATTCACCTCTTCAAGAGCCATTTAAACAGTCCTAATCAGAAAACAAGCAGCTAGTTCACTTCTCCTTCTTCCACCTTGATTCTTTTTATGTAAGACAGATGCCTCCTGTGGGTCGCAGCCACGTGTGGTCTGTATGCCATGAGTGAGCAATTTCAATCCACAAAATAAATGCCCTGTTGTCTTTTGCTCTTTTGATCTCCTGTTTCACTGCAGTGTTGCCAGCATCCCTAGGAAGCCACATGAAAAATTCACAGGCTTTGTGCTGTAACTGAGTCTCTCCCTAAGCCCAGCTTTGCCAGGAGTTGGGACATCTCAGAGGTGACATCTGCTCCTGTCCTCCACCAAACTAGAGAGCTGTGGTAATAATGGGGCCGATCACACAAACAATTTGCTTGTCATTTAGATCTTATGGATGCTGAAACAAAACAAAATCGAATAAAAATCACAGGCCATGGACACAGGAACTATCTCTGAGTGTGTTGGCTGCCTTTTGGCTCTGTGGAAAATCGACAGTGTCTTAATGTGTAACCAAATTGAGAACATATTGGTAAATCCATCCAATTACAGGAATGGATGTGCCTGTGTGGGAAAGAAGAGGTGTCAGCCCAGGGGCAATCGTGAGTAGTTGTTACAAAGCAGCAAGAGACAATACACTGCTCCCAGGAGCGCCAGCAGAAAGCAGAGGAGCACACAGCTCCACCTGACACAATCAAGGGGAAAAAAGGACAAAAACATAGTAAAGAACCAGCTCCCCAGTTCTTTCTGCTCCTGTGTTACATGTCCTCAGGAGCAGCCAACACAACCTGCCTCACCCTAATGGACAATAGGGAGTCTCTCTCTGCAGCCTCCAATGTTATTGTGGTACACCCAGGTCCTCCCACACCCCTCCTGGTGCCAGTGCCCTTGGCAGTGGCCACACACACTGACCTGGTGACAATAACCTGCACAGAGGGAAGCAGTGAGTTTTCAGCTGCTCCGTCTGTCTCACTGCCCAACCACACAAGCAGCAGTGCTGCTGTAACATGGACAGTGGGAAAAAGCATCCCAAAGTGGGGAGAGGAGTGGGAAACCACAACCCAGCTGGATCCCACTTGGGCCAGCTCCCCGTGGCCATCTGCTTCCCATGGTGCTCCGTGCTGCCATTGCCTTTTTTGCTTTCTGACATCTAACCCAACCCAACACACCCGCAAGTATTTTCACTTTGGAGCAAACCAGGCTGGAAAACTGAATTCCTGGGGCACAGCACAGTCTTTGCACACTGTCAGACAGCGTGCCTGTCCTGCTATCTGTACTTCAAGAGCTCATCTGTGCACAGCTCTCTGAGGCTTTCCGCTGCAGCCCTCACCACTTACTTTCTACCTTTCAATTATGACCTCCCCAAGTGCTCTGTACAGCCACCTGAGAGTAAACCAACAGTTTTGTTTCAAAAGAGCCTGTAGCTCCTTCGCTGGGGGGTTCATGGCTGGGCAGAGGAACGAGAGCAGGGCAGAGGAACATGGAAGACAAGTACAGTTCATATGGGATGCCCAAGTTCCCAGAGCCAGACCCTGCCGCCTTGCACTGGTGCTGCCCCTGGATTCACCCGGGAGCACCGTGTATCTTCAAACAATACTGTTGTCTGCCACTGGTGGCCTCCCACATCAAGACCACCCTGTTGTGTAGGCTTTAGAGAGAAGCCCCATCCTTTCCAAGATAAAAATCCACTGGAGAGAAAGTTCACTTCAGTACACGTTGTATCTGATTATCCAAAACACTGCGTAGTCTCCTGGCTGCTTCCTTGGCGGTGTGACACACACTTCCAGCACCCTCTCGTCTTTGATGAGGAGCTGGCCACAGGAGTAACCACCTCCACACAAGATTGCTGAGATTCCCAGGCTCTGAAATCCCCGGGATATTCACTTGCCAGCTCCCACCAGTATTTTGATCTTCGCAGACTCAGTGAAGACGAGCTGGGGAAAGAGGATGGGTGTTGTGAGATAGGTGGGTGTTTCTCTGTTCACAGAGGTACTTTCCTAATGTCCCTGATTGCCCCTGAGACATTTCCCATCACCCTGAACCCTTCTGGTCCTTTCCTGCCCGGTAAACTCCCAAGAAGGACACTGAGGGGATTTTGAGGGTTCTGTTTTGTCATTTAGCATCATCTGAGGAGCCGTTAATTAATTTAATTTACCTCTGCGAGCCGCTTTGATTTTTTTTTTTTTTTTACATCTTTACATAAGTATGACACGAGGTGTGCAGATCTTTGCTTGCACTGATAGTCAACAACTTCAGAGCCCTCCAGAAAAGCACAAATACCTGCCAAAGACAAATTGCTTTCGTTCCCTTGCCTCCCCCTACAAGGAGGCAAGAAGGATAATTGCAGTAGGTGTTTTATTCCCCACCCACATTTTTTTTCTCACTGCCAAACACATTGCATCAGGAACAATTAGAAACTTTTTCCTTGTGTGGGCCCTCAGCCTATATATAAAATGCATAAACATTTTTCTTCTTTAAAACCAAGCAAAACAAAATCCCACCTCCTGTATGGACTCACTTTCAGGGAGCCAGTTCAGCTGATAAAGCGAGGAAGTCAGTGGGATAGCTACAGCCACAGAGGCAGAGCTGCTCTCCCAACCTTAGCAAGGGAGAAAAGGATGCTCAAGGGCTGTTCATTCCATCAAGGAGACAAAGATAAAAAGGAGAAAGATCCTTCTGAATGTTACAGCTGCACACACTCACTGCAGAAGGAGTGCAGAAAATACAGCTTCGATCTGCAAGTGCTTCTGCTTCTGTTGCTCCCCAAAGGACCTTCCCAGGAAGCAGGGGGTCTATAACTCAGTGTGATAAACTGGCACAGCATGACTGAAACCAGATGGACATTGAACACCTCACCCCAGACGGGACTGGAACATCCATTACCAGCACTGCATGCAGAAGCACCAACTCAGCAGCCATCATGAGCATGAGAGCCCAGCTAAGATGGGTGCTTGGCACTTACCAGACAGACTGAGAGCAGTAACTGATGGTTCATATTTAGACATTCAGGCAGTGCCTGTTCAAAGCAACATCCTCATCTAGAAGAGCTGCTTCAATCTCAGCTGTGTCTTGGGATGTCCAGTCCAGACAGAGAAAAGCACAATGCAAAATCCTCCACAAGCTGTTGCAGCAAATATTTCAAACAGCAGCTTCATTTTGTTTCATGCAGTCCCTTTTTAATGCTGGTTAGTGCTCAGACCTGTCCTGCACTCCTGATCCTACTACCCACCTGTCCACAACACAGCAGGACTCACAGGGGTTCCAGTTTCCAGCAGCTGAACTGCAGGGCTGGGACTTCACTCTTGAGAGGCCCAGCTGGAGTCAGTAACCCCAGTGCATGGGGCTGTGGGCTGGCTGTGGGCTGCCAGGGACCACAAGGGGAAGGGCTGTGTCCAGCTGGGGGTGAGCCCAGAGAGGCAACATTTAGCCCCAGCACTTTACCCAGGATCCCCCAGGAAAATTGCATCCGGTGTGCTGACCCAGGTCAGGTTTTTTTTCAGGATCAAATATGTGTGAGATCTGTATTCCAGAGCTATGATTGTGACGAGGTGGAGCAGAGCAGGGCAGAAGCCCTTGCTGGCTTCTCATGTGCACCTTCAGCCCCCTGCCAAGGGCTGAGCCCAGCAGCCTTCACCACCAAGCTGCTGTGCCTGCCCCAGGCTGTGTTCCCCTCACCAAGGGTTCTCTGGGGTCCCCTGCATCTCCAGCCCTCACCCTCCCACCCAGCACTGCTGGCAGCAGTGGTGGCCCCAGCGAGAAGCAGGCACCAATCTATCACAGTGGGTTATCACTTTCTCTCCTCTGACACAAAAATTAAATGCTCCCCACCTTGCTGCCAGCAGCCTCAACCACATCACAAACAAGGAGGAATCTACAGAAGTATTCAAAACATCTGGATGTTGTTGCCACCATGGCAATTAAATCCATGCTCACTTTCTCACACAGTGCCTGGGGGGAAACCGACAGCACAGCAGGGCAGAGGAGGACATGCCGTGGTAATGTCGGCCTCCTCAAAGCCCAGATCCGTGTTGCAACCTCTGAAACCACCCTTAGTGGCAAGGCCTTGTCCCAAGAGCCTTGTCCTCCCTGTCTTTGGAGGACAATCCGTGTGCCCATGAGGGACTGCAGTGCCCAGAGCTGCCTCTCCAGTGCCCACCTTTAGCAGCCACTGTGGAGCTGGGGCAGAGCAGGGCTGAGGAAGGGGAATGACCCCCTACTCATGGCTAGCAGAATCATAGAATCACGGAATATTAATAAAATCCTGACATGGGAGGGACCCACAAGGATCACTGAGTCCAGCTCCTGGCCCTGCACAGACACCCCAATAATCCCACCCTGAGCATCCCTCAGAGCATTGTCCAAACTCTCCCGAAGCTCTGGCAGCCTTGAGGCCATGACCATTCCCTGGGGAGCCTGGGCAGTGCCCAACACCCTCTGGGGGAAGAACCTTTCCCTGATACCCAGTCTGACCTTCATGTGACACGATTCCAGCCATTCCCTCAGGCCTGTCCCTGGTCCCAGAGAGCAGAGCTCGGTGCCTGCCCCTCCTCTTCCCCTCAGGAGAAGCTGTTACTGCCGTGTCTCCCCTCAGTCTCCTCCAGCTGAACAGACCGAGTGTCCTCAGCTGCTCCTCAAGGCCCTTCACCATCCTCGTGCCCTCCTTTGGACACTCTCTGATAGTTTAATGTCTCTCTGATATTGTGACACCCAAAACTTCACACGATATTCCAGGCGAGGCTGCCCCAGCGCAGAGCGAAGCGGGACAATTCCTCCCTGGCCCCGCTGGGCCTGGTGCCTCCCCAGGCCATGGTGTTTTCAGGGAGCTGTGCCATGGTGCTTTCAGGGAGCTGAGGTGCCATGCCAGGCTCCTCTCCCTGCTCCGGAGCCGTGGCTGGAGGAGGAGGCCGGGCAGGGATCCACGGCGGGCGGGCGGGCGAGGAGAGCGGCGCAGCTGAGGCGCTCCCGGCGCTCTCCCCTCACGGCCTGCCACAACAGGCCCGTCCGCTCCCTCCTTGCCCGTGTGCCTTCAGAGCCGGGCTCTCCCCACCAACCCGCCTGGGGGCCAACGGCACCCCCACGGAAGGATCTCTGTTCCATCAGGAAAACCAGTTTTTGTCACGACACGACTGCCCTGCAGCAGTGCCCCGGCCTGGTGGCATCTCAGAGGGTGAGAGGTGGGTGCTGCCTGGGCCCTGCTGCTTGCACGACCTGCAGTGTGCCTGGCCTGAGGGAGCAGCCGGGCTGTCCAACACACAAACTTTCCAACCCTAATCCCTTGAACCTGTCAAAAAAAATCCTCTTGGAAGTTCCTCATCGTTACCACCAGTGCCCACTTTTGTTTTCTGCATCAGGCACACGGACAATTAGAAAGTGTAAAAGTTTAAAAGTCACTTAATTGGCTGCATTTTGATGTCCAGTCTTTTCTATCACCAGCACCAAGTTCCAGTGAGGAAGTTGAGGAGAATAATACCACCACCTTGGAGTCAGGTGGGAGATTCCTGCTGGAGGGCTGCACAGGAGCTCCCCAGCACTCACTGCCTGTTATCCTTGAAAAAATCCCAAGCCAGCATCCAAACGTAGCTCATGTTACCTCCCAGTCTCTCACCCTCAGGCTCTTGTTGCTTTCAATGCCTTTGGACAAGGCACATGCTCTCTCAATTATCTTTTCAGCAGAAAACTTCTAGTTTATTTGCAGCCCTCAGATACCATTTTGTTCCATTAGCTGGTCTCATTACCTGGTAGGAACATGCTCTTTGCAGCACTGGTGAGCTTGGCTTTACATGGATGTGTGCTGCTTAATGAACCAGGGCCCTGCTTACTCACTGGAGTTCCTAGAAGTTCATTCAGCAGAAATAAAGAACAGTTTGACAACTTGGCTACCAGGCTACAGGCTGCTGCCCAGTTTACAAATCAGTAACCAACCAGATGAGACTAAAATCCTCTGCCTGGGTTCAGCTGGATGAGCTATTTTTGTGAATAGTGTGTTTTCTGGGAAAAAGCCATTTCAGATGGACTGTCAAGAAATGCAAGTTCAGGTCAAGCGAAGCAAAGGGTTCCAGCTGAAAACAAGCAGGAACAAAAATTGTAGTAGCATTGAAAAAGTTTAGTCTGGCATCCCCGAAAATTATTTGTTCCAGAAATGTCAAATGGAAACTTTTTGCTTTTTAACTTCAGGATGGAAATTTTCATTTAAGGATTGACCTAAATTTCTGCAAGGATGATATTAATTAACAGAAATAAGAAGGAGTCTATATCACTCTGGATTATGTATAGCATATCAAGATAATAAGAAAGCAATGCTTGCCTTTCTTTTCTTATTTTTCAAGGGGAAAAAAATCCTTTGACTTTTTGCCTTCTCCCAAAAACATTCACCTTAGCCACTGAGCAAAACTACGACCACCTCCCTACTGGGTGTTGCAAATGCTAAGAACAGCTTATAGCACATCTTCAAGACCACTATTTTTGGTGTGCACAACCAGGACACAGAGAATTTACTCAATATATCCAGGGACACAGGACAGGCAAGGAGAATAAGAACACTTTAGATCTTTTGATACACATTTTCCTGTAATACAGTAAGTATGGCTGTCACTGACAGGGATCCTTTTCTTCTCCAGCTAAAATTGAGGCTTAACTCTTGTCCCAGGATCCATCTGAGGAACATTTTAGAGTCACGGTATTATCATGGGAAAATTAACATGGGAAAATTAAATGCAGAGAGGTTTTTGAGCTGTGATTATGTAATAAGCAGCCTGAAAATTCGGGGCGCCTGTGCTTTTGGCTGCTCGACTTTAGATACCCGCAGCCTGATTTGCATGAGCATTAAAGCACCCAGAACTCCTACTGAGATCAAAAAAAACAGCTCAGTGCCTCTGCAAAAACAGGTTGCTGGCATCCAAAAGCAGAGGCACGTGCATTTTTCCAAAATCTGGGTCTGCACCTCTCATCTGAGGTGGCCTCTGAGCCAAAAACAGATTTCAGCCTCAGCAGCTCCTGACAGAATTCAACCCAATTTCTACCTCTACAAAAATCCCACAAAACCCCTCTAAGAACTGTGGAGGAAAAAAAAATATTCTGCTGTCCTCTCTCTTCGTTTTGGGTTGTTTTTTTAATCATCCTGATTCGGTCCATTTCTTCTAGAGCTTAGAGGTACTAAAATTGCTCCACACCCATTGCAGGCTACATACATGTGCACACACATTACCAAATATAAAAGCAGTCAGTTTATAGGAGATACCCAGAGGTCTCACTGAAGAGCAGACACGCACAGAAGTTGAACAGGAACCTGTTCTGTCCATGGGTAGGTACTGACCATCCCTGCTCTGCAGCCCTGGGGTTATCACTGCCAGAAAGCTGCAGCAAAAGGAGGTAAATGCAGACGATGTGCCATCAATCTCTGGCCAAAAGAAGGGGGAAAAAAAGCACTTCCTGCTTCTCTGACAGCAAGATGGGCTCTAGAGCATTCTGCATCAACTGTCTGCAGTGCCTACCTGTGGAGTTTTGCCCTTTGGAGGGTTTTTTTCAAGTGTATGGAGCCGTGTCTATTTGGCTTGGAGAAGGAGCACACACTGCCAGAGCTTGGAAAGAGCAATGTCATGCCCAGGGAGCACAACATGCTCACAGCTTTGCAGTGACTGGGTTCCATCCAGCTGTGACAGGGCTGCTGGGTGCCTGCATTCGTGTGCTTCTTGTTTCACGTTCATCACCCTGGCATCAGAGCAGCGTGATGCATCTCAGTTCAGCAAGTGCTCTCTCCTTAGCAGGAGGGCAAAGGGTGAGAGGCTGAGCGCTTACAGAGGGTGAGGTACACAAATTAGCCAAGCAGATTTCATCTAGCCTTGTTTTCAGCTCTGATCTTCATCAAACACAGCTTGATAGCAGGCAAATTACTGCAGCCCAGGGAAAAGTCATCACACTGGCACGGCAGTGCCCGGGGCAGCAGTGCCAGGTGCTGATGGTGCTGCAGAGGGGCCGTTTCTGAAGATGCTCGGCAGATTTGCACCCTTTGTCTTTCTCAAAGGCAGCATTAAAAGCCACACTTCCCTGAGGAAGAGCAATGACGGACAGAAAGCCAACAGGGGGTGTTAAGCAGAGAGATCTAATAATTTATAAAAGCAGCTTAACCCAGGTGGCCACAAGTACTCTGACAATCTGTTCTGGGCAAGGATTGTATCTCCTGTGAGTGCTTTCATTTTGTCACTCTGTGCTTCAAATCAACTTTGACACAACCTCAGTGACAACGGCTTTGAAGTCTGAACCGAATGTGCTATGGAGATCATTATTCATAACCACTCAGATGGAGAGGGAATATTTTCCTTTTGAAAGGCCCTGCCAAACCTGTCCTGTGCTTTGTTTACTTTCAGAGGCACCGTGGTCATTCCTTAGGAGGAAAGGGGATGAAGGAAAGAAAGGGCAAAAACACCCTGGCAGAGAACAGCCTTCCAAAATCACAGATCAGAAATTCAGTAAGGAAGTATGGGGACCATTCCAGCTGGAAACTGCTGCTTTGCATGGACAGCGAGCAGTCTTGGGTCCACCTCTGTTACACCTTTGGATCTGTATTTTTACAGAGAGTTAAGCTGCTGTACTTTGTAGGTCAGTGGTTCTATTTGCAGTGGCAAGGTGCAACCCAAACAGCGAGTGTTTACATACTCGGAGAGGTCAAATCCTATCCAGTCCCCAGAGGGTGCAGCAATCACCTAGGATTTCACAGTGGGGGGACTGGCAGGGTTGGGGTTGCATACATAGACATCCACAAAAGCTTTGAAGACACATCATTTTTACATAGGGGTTATGAGAATGAGTTCTGGCTATAGTCTGTGGGACAGTGATTTCAAATGCTCCAGGCCCAAATCTGCTCACATGGAAATCCCTGGAAAGACTCCAAGACAACAAGCCAAGACCCTTGGTTTCTGTGCCTACCCTCTTTTTAGTGCCTTTCCTCTGTTCATTTGTCCTCCACTTACAGCTTCTTTTTTTCCTTTTTTTTTTCCCCTGTCTGACCATTTCTGTCATTGGGTCCGACCAAACCTTCCTCTGGCACAGTGTCATTCCTTAAAAGTTTGTAAGAATTTGTTTCCTGAGCTCATTATCTTTCACTGCCCTTCCCCTTCCTATTCCCCTTCCCCTTCCTCTTCCCCTTTCCTTCCCTTCTCAGGCTTTTTAGGCTTTTTAGTATCACAGCTGTCCCTTCTATCCCAGACTCACATTTGGTATGACTCCAAATGTGTCTTTCCTTCCTGGTGGCTGCTTCCTGCCTGCCCACTCACAAAGACTGCTCTGATAAGCATCATATTGCCTCCTGCTGCTCTCTGCTCTTTTCCTTCAGTGCCTCTTCTGCAGTTATCTTTCCTCCACTTCCACCTCTTAAGTTTATTTGTTCCTGAGGATCCTTTCAACTGCCTCATCTCATCTCCTGTTCTTGCTTTCACATCACTCCAGCCTCTCATCCTCATCTCCCCTCAGTTTCTCTCCTCCTTGCTCCCTGTGCCTGCCTTTCTTTACTACACACATAATTCCCCAACACTCTTTCTCAGAGAAGAGGCTGAGCATAGAGAGGAAGGGTGATATTTTTATTATTATCCTCAGGAGGATATATTTGTCACCTAACTTAGATAAATAATCCCCTTGTGCAATTGGTGGAGAAGGGTAGGACAACTTAGGAGGTTTATTAGATGTTGTCTTCCTTTATTGACTCTGTAGGGAACTTAACTGACTCCACCTGATTTAGTAGTCTGAAATTAATGAAGTCACATGAATATTCTCTGCACAATCTCACTTGTGTTTAGGTTCATGTGAAGGAGAGAGGGAAGGACAAAGCATCAATAACACAAGGACAATATTTGGCACTGACCAGGCAGCCTCAGCTCCTGACATACCTGGTAGGTGCTGGTAGATTGTGGGGAGTGGCAGCTTTTCAGAGATCCAAAGGAGAGGAAAATGTTTTTGCAGACGTCTGGGAGGAATGTGTCCCAGCCAGAATGGGGTTTTGGGGTGTGACAGCCAGGTCACCTTTGCAAAAGGCCCCTGGGAGACAGATTTGTTTGGCAAGAAAAGGTAGGGCCAGCAAAAGTGGGGAGGAGTCATCCAGCAAAAGGAAGCAAAGAGATGAGCAATGTAGTGGTCAGAGCAAGAAGCCAAAAAAGAGGTTGTTGTTTAGGAGACTTGAGAGGATTAGTGTTGCTGGCACCCAGGATGCTTCAGTAAAAGTGAAGGAAGGGTGGCCATACCAAGGCCCCAAGGTCTAGGTTTTTCACTGAGTTGGCAGACAGACAAGGGAATGCTGGATGTGAGATATGATACACAGAAACCTCAGGAATGGAAAACAGTTTGGATGCTGGAGTCCAGTAAGAACGCTGAATCAAAGATGAACACCTTGCTATTTCAATTCCTCACTCTGGGGACCTCCACAGACCATCCACAGGCCTGGGTACACCTCTGGTATTTCCTCTGCTTGATTTCCTGTGTCCCCACCAGGTCCTGGGCTACACCGGCTCTTGTGACACTTTGTGTGTGCTCACTGAGGACAGAGCTGAACCGAGCAAGATCCTCCATCCACTTCAGAGTCATAAAACATTGCTCTAAACAGGATAATGGTTAGAAACCTATTCTTATCTTCCCATTGTTTTCACTTTGTTTGCCTTGACAAGGCCACTGAAAACCAGCAAGCAGGTGGGTGAGTGAAAAGGAATATTAGTCTGGGACAACACCAAAGCTGGAGGACAGGAGGGTAGGAAGCTCAAAGGCTGTGCCCCCTTTCCCATCTGATGTCTTTATTCTTACTGCTGTCTTTAGATGACTTCCAAGGCTATTAGGCAATATTCTCTTAACAAACCCATATCTATCCTTAACTGACAGCTACTTGCAGCTCTATTCATTTCACCCACATAGAAGTGTTAGATTTTCCTTTTTCTTTTAATGAAGAAGAACTTGCCAAGTCCAGCTTTTCCCCGAGATCTGATAATACGAAGAGCAAGAACGGTGGTGGGAGAGCTCTCAGTACTCTCATAGTGAATAAATATGGGAATATTCCAAACTAATTAACAGCCAAAGAGGTGCAAGAAGACAAATACCATGGAACTGGACATTTCAAGAAAAAAATTAGCCTTTGATCTGAGACACAAAACAAAACTAGATTCTTAAAAATGTCCCAAGGTAAGTGTTTTTCCTCCAATCCAGCTATTTTCCCTCCCCCTCAGCAATGTTATACAAGCACCTTGCTTCGTCAAAAGTACAAAGCACTTAGGAGAGGACAATGCAACCAAAGTAACTCCAGAATAAAACAAGAAAAACCTTTCAGCACAAGGACTTGTGTAGGTGGGGGCAGAACACAAAGCACAAACAAATGCCCTGTGAGAGACTAGAGGAGAAGCTGCTTTGAATGCGCAGAGAGAAAAAGCCCTCACCCTTTCTGAGGCTTTCTCCATGGAGCTGCAAAGCTGCTCTCTGACTTCCAGCCCTGTGAATTTCCACTCCAGCCTCGCTGTTTATAACCAGTACACAAAGCCCTTATCTCCCAAGCACAGCTTTAGATTAGAGAGAGGGCACGCTGTCAAGAGAGACTGTCAAGGCTAATGAGCACAGGGTTAACCCGGCGCTGCAGCAAAGGGACACCTCAGGAGGAGCTGCTCGAGGCTTGGTTTGCAGCACAGCCAGATGCACTTTGCCGTCTTTTCCCACTCTCCCTGGTTGGCTCCTGTTGCTCTGAAGCCACGGCTTGACCACCTGATCTGTGAATACCTAGGCAACACTGAAAGCCTCTGGAGCCCACAGGAATGCGGCGCTTGCTGTGCCCCCGGTGGGATGGGGAAACGCTTCCACAGGTGGGAGGGGTGTGCTTTGCAAAATACTGTAGCCATAAACTCTTTTTTTTGGTCGCATGTGTAACTTTCTGTTTGTCTTTTTGTAGGGGTAGCAGGGCTTTTTAAGCGTTCCAATCAAACAACCAAGGCAACTCATTCTGGAGGCCAATTTTAATGGCAAATGGAAGTGGCTCCTATGGCCCACGTGGGAATTTGTAAAAGCCAGGTGCCTCCATGAAGAACATCGAGCTGCTTCCCAGTGAAGGAACATCATACTGAGGTGACACCCACGAATTCAACATGACTACCTTCTGCCTTGAGTTTTGGCATCATCCACCCAGAAAATGAGATTTTTTTCTGACAAAACTATCGTTTATTCTGAGAAAAACTCCCAATCCTCTGTGCTCTAAGGTTATTCCTTCCCAGCACAAATTAGGAAAGGTACAGCTGAGTGGAAAAAAGAGGAACCTTTTGGGAATAAATTGGTCTCTCACTGCTATAAATGAAAGGCAGCTTAAGGCCGTTGAATGTGGAAATCACAAACATCCTGGAGCATATTTTCCCATTCATATCATACATTCAGATAAATTGAAAGTGATCTTTCGTATCATGCTTCCCCCGCCTATCCAATGCAGTCATTTCCCCTCATAAACTTCCTAGCGCTTTGTGTGGTCAAGTGTTAGATGTCCCCGAGGAATGAAGTTTCCACCACTTCCTTGCAAGGCATTGCACATCTCTCCATCGAGGAGATGCCTGAGATTCAGTCCAATGTTCCTTTTATAGAAGCATTCCCATTACTCCTGATTATCCCCCTGCATACATCCTTAAGTAAATCTGTTTAGCATTTACTTTTTTCTAACACTGGCGACAGTCACCACATTCCCTCTTTGTCATCTCCTGACTATTTAATGGTGAAAAATTTAGGGATGGCTCACAGACAACCTCCCCCCTGGTTTTTTTTTTTGGTTGTTGTTCTTGAATCCCCTCCAGCATGACTCTGTCTGCCTAGAAGTGCAACACACAGGACTCAGGGCAATATTCCACATGCTCTGCCTTCCCACATGTAAGAGGGTGCCTTCCCACGCATTGCCCACTTCTGCAGCCTAAGAAATACCACTTCCAATCAGCTAGCTGCTATCATTCCTAGATCTCCTCAGCACAATTTATTCCTACTGCATATTTGAGTTTCAAGTTGTTTTTCTCCAGTTTGCATTTTTCCAAGTTGGAACTTGCATTGTTGTTTTCCAGACATTCTTTAATCTCTCTTGAATTGCTTCATATCACTTTCCTGTTTATAAGGGTGTTCACAGTCTTTCCCAGAGCAGCATTGATGTGTTTTTCACTTCTTAAAAAGAAAAAGAAAAGAAAAAAAAAGAAAAAAAAAACAACCCAGAAGTGTAATTACACAAACCATCAGAACACTTAGATATCTGCAGTGGAAGCCTACATCTGCACAACACACAATGCTCTAAGATCTACCTCTATTCTTTCTCTACTGCTCTTCTTGTTTTCTAAAATTCAAACCACCACTAAAGGGCTCGTGCAGGGTTTAAGTGAATACACCACAACCACAAGATCACCCATGGATTTCACTGCTTACTCTGTTTCACAGTGGAAAGTTGAGGCTGCACAGAGCCTGCACAATGGCTTCAACAGCATCTGTGTGTGTGTGCAGAGCTTGCTGCGGCACCGGTCGTGCAAAGCACTGGAGGCAAAATGAGAGCAGCTTGCCTCCCACCACTCTCACAAAACCTCCCCCTGTTTTCATCTCTTAAAACATATCGACAACCTTAGTCATGTCACCTTCCTTTTGGAGGAAGGTGTCTTGCCTTTTGGGCAAGATATCCCTTCCTTTTGGGATCAGTATCTTGAGGTCTTCTCAGCACCTCTGCCGAGGGATGACACCAACTATCAAAGTGTTCAGCGAAGGAGATTGCATATCCAGGGAAGGAGCTGCATATCAGGGAAGGAAATTACATATCCATTTCTGCCTTTTGGATCACCAGCTTACCAATACAAACCCATTTGGCACATGTAAGCTGAGAACTCAGCCAATTTCATGTCTTTGTGCTCAGCACCTTAACTTCTAGAGACCATGCTTCAGGATAATTCTCTAGACATCAGATCTCTGGCCTTAAACCCCACCTCAGTGGCTGCTGTCTGGCAGAGGCTGAGAAAGGTCCATGGATTGTTTCAGAGTGGCCCAATGCTTCAGGAGAAGCAGCTCAATTTCAGTGTTCACAGCAATACAGTTCCCAGTGGGAAATATCCAGATATTCACCCCTTATGTTAAAACCACTGCACGAAATAGATCTGTACTCGTGTCATAGGTGACAAAAAGAAACCCTGGGTCAGTAAGCAAAGTAAGAGTTTTCAGAGTACACAGTTTCAGGGTTAGCTGCTTCCCGAGCTGGCAGGCACAGAGGAATTTTTGCTGCTTTGCCTTGCAGTAGCCTATTTGATGAGCACAGTTACTTGCAGCTGGCCACTCACCTCACCGTTATCACCTCCCAGGGTCCTGTGAGCGTCACCTTGGCAATTATTCTTCAGAAAGAACCACAAAATAGTGTTGAGGGGTTTGGGGGGGTCATGTTTTGTTGCTGGGTTTTTTTTGTTTGTTTGGTTGGTTGGTTGGTTGGTTGGATTTTGGGGTTTTTTTGTGGAAAAAAAGTATCTGTGAAAAACATGTGTATTCCCTTCTGTTGTGCAAGTCTCAGAGCTGGGGAGGCAGTCACACTCTTCTGGGGGACAGGTTTTATGCTACAGGTGGTGGGGGTTGTTTGCTTATTTACTTTTTCTCCATCTTTCCCTCTTCTTTTTTCCATTTCCTATTTATCTTTCCTTCCAGAACCCTTAAAACTGTGCAACTCCTCACCAGAGGAGGCCTCCAGCTCTGGAGTAGGAAATAACACCTCAAGAGCAATATTATCAACAGTTTGGAGTCAGGGTTGAGAAGTACATTGTCCAGCAGGAAGAAGCAAACCAAATGCAGACACCCGGCCAGGGACTTAGGTGGGACAGTACCTTTGGACTTGTGTCCCTGTGTTTGGTGTGGCTTTTTTTTTTTTCCCTTGGGTTTTTTGTTTGGTTGGGGGGTTTTTTTGTTGTTGTTTTGGGTTTTTGTTGCTATTCTTGTTTTTTTGTGGTTTTTTTTTGTTTGTTTTGTTTTGTTTTGTTTTGATTTGGTTTGGTTTTGGGTGTTTTCTTTCCCCTAAAGAAGCCTGGAGATCAGCAGCACAACCAAGGGTGAACCAGGAGACCAAGGCCACACCAAAATGGAAGACAGCACGTTAACAAGGCGGCACTGATCTTCCTGAGCCGCCATTGCCACAGATTTACAGAGCCAGCACAATTCATTTATCCAGACTGCCTTCGTTTTATTGTTATTAATTGTTACGAGGGCTTTTTGGCAGGGATGGAGAAGCTTGTCTGATTAAAAATAGCTTTGGGGACGGCAGCTGGCAGAGTCACAATGAGAGAAGGATCCAGCTCCAGATCTTTCTTCAAAGAACATGTTCCTAGCAAGTAATTGGGTGCAATCAAGTGCAGAGATAAACACCAGCACTTCCCAAGGTGTAGCTCAAGGCCCTGACCCTGACAGTCACTGTTTGCTGGCAAACATTCAGAAGGGTCAAAGACCTGCTCAAGTCTCCACAGACTTTCTGGCAGGGCCAGTGTCCTACTGCTTTGCAGGGCTGGAGAGTATTCTACAGGATGCCTGAGCATGGTGGGATTTCAGCTGCACAAAATGCATCATAACAGTTTCTAAAATATGCAGCCTTAAGGGCTGAGAATCTGGTTTCATGCAGGTGCATCTTCACTCTGCGGATGGTGCATGTGTGCTTCTGCAGAGCCCTTATCCACATGCTCCAAGCAGCATCCACAGCTTTCTCCCTTTGCATTCTGTATTAAGCAGGTTTCCACAACTGGAAAAATGAGCAGGATGCTGAAGGGTGGACACTCTAAGTGAACAGTGAGTGCGCTGAGAACTACAACTACACTTCCCCCATTTTTGATGCTGACTGATGGTTTAACTGCAGATCCTTACTCCCCATTTCCAGTACATATCAGATCCACCTGAACACAACTATGAGCTTGCCTCTATGTCGTACACATTTTGATTTTCTCTGCCTGAGCTACCTATGGCTTTTGAATGGCTTTCAAACACTTTGAGTGAGCCAGTGTTTCAGGTACAGGAGAGCTGTGCTGGGAGGGTCTGGCTGATGGAACCCAAGATCCTTTCTGCAGGACTGAGCAAGCCAGCTTTCCAGCATCCAAGTGCTCACCCCCATCATCCAGCTTCACTTCCAGCCAAGCCAGAGAACAGCAGGACTTCTGGAGAGCTGCCCTCATCCATAGCCTTTGAGCTCCTCATGAAGGACTCTGCTGCTGCCACCACTCACTGGCTCTCTGAAGAATTTGATTCTTGTGGCTCTTGGGCTCATGAAAATCATTTTATGCAGTCCCACAGATCAGGAGAGCTGGTCTACCTTTAATATGTTGCTTTCTGACACATTTTTGTGCTCACTTCCAGGAAAGTTTTGGCAATCTGGGAAGTTCGTCCTTTGGAAAACATCTCACAGTATGTCATGGGGTGAAAACGGCCTCTGGAACAGCTGAAAAAAAATCAAAGCGCTTGCCCACATATCCTATTTGCAGGAGGAAAGGGCCATGCTACATCTTTTTGTTGGTTTTTTGTGGTTGGTTTTTTTTTTCACTCCAGCATGTATGAGGAAAACATCTGAAACTGTTAGAATTTACACAGGCAGATCTGACAGCCTTTTGAATTTTAGTTGAACTATACACAACCACTGAATTTCCGAGCTTGCTTGCTTGCTTGCTTCCTGAACAGGCACTCGGCAATCAGACCAAGTTTTAGCAGCTCCCACAGAAAGCACGGCTGCCGTGGCGACAACAGGCGGGCGCTCGCTGCTGTAAACCAAAAACCAATGCAGCGACACGGAAATCAATAACCCACAACAATTTATCATTGCTGAAGTTCCGGCTCCGTCTTTTGATTTTTTTTTTTTTTTTTAACTGTTTTCTTCCTTTGCCACTTTAGCACGTTTGCTGAGGGCTGCCTGGACTAAAGGCAGCAGCACATCGTGCCCGGGAGAGCCGAGCCCCGAGTCAGGGCAGCGAGTGCCACCTACTGAAACGCGAATTTTCCATCCCCGGTTACTCGCCCACCCCGCTTCCCCCACCCAGCTTCCTCCAGGGCCTGGGATACACTTCCAAAAGACACAAAAGAGCAGGAAAGAGGATTTAAGTTGTTTATAAGGCCATAACCCCTATTTTAGCAGGCAAAACCTGGGGGGGCGGGCGGGGGGAGGAAGAAGGGTGTTTGTTTTCCAGGTTTTTGGTCTGCCTTAAGCAGAAAGGTAAACAAAGAGAGGGGAAAAAAAGTCCCTGCTTGAAAAACATTTCCTTTTAAATGGCATGATATGCCTTTAAGGGGTAGGTAGCAGGCAATGATCCATCTTCACCACATACAGACGTGCCTTGTTCTTCCATTTCTGGCTGAGTGATAAAACGTTAAATGTCATTTCCTGTATCAGTGGTTAACCACTAGATGCTGGATCAGAGATTTACCAGAAGTGCAATATTCAAAAGTGGACCTGCTGCTTTCAATAACCCTTTCTTGCACCCTGTGGGAACCATTTAACCTTTGAGAAAGAGGAGAGGAGAAAAAAAAAAACATAAAGGGAAAACAAAACAAAAACACCCTGGATTTTGGTGGGCAGAAAATTCCAGAGCTTGGTGTCAATAGCTCACACTTAATACAGGCAAGTCCCAGGGATAAATTCTTCCCCAGCCCTAACACCAAAGCTTGTGAGAAAGGGAAGCAACGGGGCTGTTCCTGAGCCCGTGGTTCTATTGCAGCAGCTGCAGATCAGCACTGGGGGATGCGGCTGTTTGTTTTGCACTGATTTTCCTCCTCTAAAAGCCATCCTATTTAGCAAACAGACGGACACTGGAATCTAAAACACGCACTCCCTACCAGCCCTTACTTTCTTTTACCAGCCTTACATTTTACATGGCACAGGAGAGCAGTTTGTCTGCCCAGGCTGTATTCATTTTATTACCATCATCACAGTCGGTTTTGGGGTTGCACGGATGAAAAACCATTTTGGGAAGAGCAGCTGGGGGAGTTAGGGGCAGATAAGGAAATTTCAGTTGGGGCTGCATTTCTGAAGGCTGAATTTTGAACACGTGGTTGTGCAATTGCCTGCGCAAGCAGAGGGTTATTTTCCTAATTACATAATATTTGTAAAGCACTTAGAACATGAAATGGCTAAGCACACATCAAGAAATACCAGTTAGAGAAAGTGGTGGCCAAATAGTGGTGGACAAGAATATAAAAATAATAGCAGCAGGTGTTTGGACATACACCTGATGTCCAAAGTGCCTGTGTATGGCTCTTGGCTGCAGCAGCACCCCTTGCTTTACACTCCAGCCCCTGAATCCCTCCTCTCAAAAGGATCCAACAACTTGCCTCAGTTGGAGAACACCTTTTTTCAGGGTGGGGAACGACTCTGCCTTTACTGGGTGCACGTACCTTGCACAACGCAGCCCTTGCCCCTGAAGGCAGCCTGCAGGGAGTATTGCAATTGAAATAATAAATACTAATAACTTCAGAGTGGAGGTACCTCACTCCTTTCTACCTCTGCCAACAGGAAACCCCCACATTTCTCCTGTCATTCCTATTTACTCATTTGCACAGCAGCAGCACCCAGCTGACTCAGTCGTGGGGCTGACCCCAGCCGTGGTAGGTGCTGTGCAAACACTCTGTGGCTGCATAGTGCCTCCCTGGCAGGGCTGATGCTCTCAGACATGAAAGGGAAACACTCCCAGCATCCCAGGCCAGGCTCAGCTTGACCACAGGTACCCGTGCCCTACGTGGAGTTCAGTTCCCGAAGCCTGACTCAAAGAGGCAACAGGGATTGTACCAATGCGATCCTGGACGGTCCAGGCAAACAAGGGCAGAGCACAGTGTTTGCACAGCACAGCTCGTGTTGCTGCCACAAACAAGGCTGAGTCCGGGGAGGAGGCTTCTGTGTCACTCAGGGAAAAACTGGGAGAGTGGAAGATCCAAGAAGATTCCCCCAAAAGGCGACGTGTTTTTATTCCTCACTCCAAAAGTAACAGGAAATCTCCAGATTACTCATCCTTTCCCAGGAACCCTGGCTGGAAAAAAAATCCAGGGGCCTTGCTATTTTCCTGCACACACACACACAAAGGAGCCCTGCAAAGACCTTAACACCAGCTGTGCTTGCCCTTGCCAGAACTTCCTGAATCCACCCCCGGTTCTACCCTTGCTTGCCAAGCAATGCAAATATTCGAGAGGCCATCTCAATTCTGCAGTGCCTGGCGTAAAAATCCGCATCAAACCCAGGCAGTAAAGGCTGTGACTCACAGCAGCTCGGCAGCCAGAAGTCTTGTCAGGCAGGCCAAGCTTTTATATAGCAGGAGGTCACTGGAACACACTCTGGCTCACCTCTCTCATCGATCAAAAGAGTGCAATTGCTTAGAAACATCTCCTGCTTGCCTTCCCTTTTTAAAGTCCAATGCTAAGAAGCTGCTTCCTAGTGGGCAGAGAACAGGATGACACAGATACGGGATCTCAGGGAAAGAAAACGTAGTTTTGTCTCAGCAACTGCTGAAACTTGCAGCACAAATGAATTCTGCTGTGTAACCCAGAGGCTGTAGCCAAGAGAAACTTGAGTCAGAAGACCTGATTTCAGTTCCCTGCCTCTGCTACTGACCCGCTGTTTGATCTTGGGTTAGTCACTTAACTGCCCCTGGAAATAAAGACTTCCTTTGATGACTACTGCTTGGGAACAGCCTCGACATTGTCAAGGACATGGAAGGGCTGGTGGCATCTGCAGCCGAGGCACAGACTGGCCTGTTGCTGCAAGGTCTCTGTGGAAGACAGGTGGTGACGAAGAAGTAGAGGTAGAACCCGGGGCTTGCATAGCTTGTGAGGCATTAAAAAAAGAATTCACAAAATGGGGACACCTCTCCTCTCCCCATACACTGGGAACATGGAGGTTCTGGGCTTCCAGTATGCAGCACAAGCAAGACAAGCCTCATCAGAGAAGCCAGGGATGACTTGTCCGTCATGCTCCAAGAGTCAAATCTCTGACCACATCAGCAATCCCACACATTCAGGAACTGTGAATCAGGGCTTCAGAAACTGCAAGTCTGACTTCAGCTTGCCAAAGTTTCCAAAGCATGCCCTTGCTTACTGTTTCTTTTTTTATGTGAGTACACAGATTATTTTCCATATTTAATTGACTGCAGAAGCTGGAACTAATGATCTGTTTGTCAGCATGTAACGCTCAGGACTCCATGGCCACCCCTTCATGCTTCTTATTTGAAAAGCTTTTTCTGCTCCTCTGTAGTTCTGTAATGGACCACACCTACTGCACAGAGGAAATAATTTCTGACTAAAGACTCTTAATCTCTTGAGAATTATATTTTCTTTTTATTTTAGGTCTGGTTTATGCCTCAGAATTTTACTGATTTTAAGTCAGTTAATGGCAGATGAGGACACACAGATTCATTAAACCACATCAAATCCAATGTCTCAATTTTAAGAGCCAGGAGTGGCAAATTTAGCCCTCGACACCTACATCTTCATCCACAGCCTTTCAAGGTGGTCTCTCCACAGAGTACACAGCTCCAGGCTTCAGCTTCACGCCTGGCTTCCCTCTCTGCTCACCCAAATGAGCTACACAGATTTATCTCAGTGGTGAAGACACAGCTTCTGTCCCGAGTGTGTGCTGCCTTGCAGCAGCTCAGCTGAGTTCTGACCCAGCCACCCTTCTCCATGCCTTCACATCTGTCTTTCCAAATATCCCCTGACAGCTGTAGGAAGGAGTGGAGGCCAAGGACCCAAGAGAAACACAAGGTGAGGCTGCCCCACCCCTGGGGCTATCACAGGCAAACAACACTTTGAGCTGGCTTTAAGCAGGGAATAAAGGAACACAGACCTGCCTTGTCCAGAGGTTGTTTCCACAAGCACAGTCATAACAATCCCCACAGCAAAAGCAGGGAAAACCCGACAACATTATGTTTATTCATGAAGACTTGTGTTGATGTCCTCCTGCACGGCCCCAAGCTGAGCTGTGGTGGGTTTTTATCCAGCAAAAAGCAGCAGTAGAAAGCAGCCTGGTGTGTGCCTTCTGCCTTTTGCACTGCGTGTAAAATTTAGGTTTATGCTGTTTGGATGGTCAAGGCTTCAACATGTGACAAAAACCTTGAGGGCATAACATGGATGTAAAAGACCCATTTCCATGGTCTAGACTTCAAGGAAGTCTAAACTATAGCCATGGTCACTCCTGAAATATAAATTAGTTTCTTGGTCAACAGTTTCTGATGTATAGAGATTTTAACATTAGAAGATGACAGGTTTGGCTGTCTTGAGGTTATTAAAGAGGCTGAAATGAGTGAGCAGCTGAGTTATGCTTGACAGTTTTTAATTTGCCAAAGGAAGGTGAAGATAGCGTTATGGGGAAAAACACAGAGCTAGTTTTTTTTTTAATAAAAAAAATGTCTTGCACAAGGGACTCAAAATTAAGAGTTGATACTTTCAGAGATTCTGAGAAATTTAATTTTCCATAATACTCTCTATAAAGGGCAACAATAGTGGCATTTTTTTCTTTTAAATCTAGATTCTTCTTTATTGCTGCAGACCATGCTTTGCAGCATGTCCATTCTTATCACTGTGCATGAATTCGACTAGTAGTTTGTGGAGCACTGCGGGCTGTGACTTAAGCAGACAAAAATGTGCTAAAATCTAAACTATCAGATTTGGTAGGGATGTAAAGCATCCCTCTTATGAGAATAGGCTGAGCTGGGGCTGTCCAGCTGAGAGGGGCCCCCATCCCTGTGTGTCCCTGTGAGCAGGGAGGGCTCAGGGCAGGGCCCAGCAATGGCACCAGAGGAAGGGGCAGGAGCTGAGCCCCAGGAGGTTCCACCTGGACATGAGGCAGAACTTCTTCCCTGGGCAGTGACCGAGCCCTGAACAGATTGTCCAGAGAGGGTGTGGAGTCTCCTCACTGGGGATATTCCAGACCCCTCTGGGCACAATCCTGTGCTCTGGGATGGCCCTGCTGGAGGAGGGAGGTGGGACCAGATGACACCACTGTGGTGCCTTCCAAACTGACCCATCCTGGGATTCTGTATAAAACAAGAGAGTTACAGAGGTTATTATAATTTTGCAGATATGGACACAACTGAGAAGCAGTTCCTTCCATGATAATGCAAACCCTTAGGGCTTACACACCATGAGCTGGCTCCAAAGGCTAAAACACCAAAAAACAAAAATCCCACAAAGTTTTTTTCTAATTCACTTGCTACAATTTACATTTTGAAGATTTTCTCTTTAAGCACAAGAGTTATGAGTTTACATTAAAAATAAAGTGATAGTTTAATTGGGTAACTGCAGGAACAACAGTGTAATGGGGAAAACAATCCCTGCACTTTTCCAGCATGTAGCTCATATGAGACAGCCACCAATACTTCAAAAGTAGTGTTGCTTGCAAGTGAATCCTGAGATTACCTAGAGACAGAGGACAGCAGTGCACTGCAAGGGATGTGCAGACACAAATAAGAAGTAAACTGGGAAAAACTGGTTGTTTGGGAAAAGGAGGTGTACTGGGAAAAACTGGGAGGGTTTCACTCTCAGGGGCTGTGGGGGTGACCTGCAGAGCCTTGGGCCAGGCACAGCCACCTCCTGGGGCTTTGAAACAGATGGGACCAGCCCACAGTGAGCAAATGTCCAACCAAAGCAGAACGTGGCACCCCCACTCAAACATATTTAAGCACGAGTGGCTGCTGTTCAGAGAAAAGTGAGGAGACATGTTTGGATTCAGGTGAGGAGATGCAGGAAAAACACACGGAAGAGCAATATTGCTCTTGTAGAAGAGCAATAGGAGGACGTGGAGAGTGAAAATGTTGAGGGCATGGCTGGAGACACGCTCTCCAAAAAGGCAATTTCCACTGAGTCAGAGACACCCCTGAGTGATTGCCTCCAGTAGAGATCCCATCCCATGGCAGCAGCCCTGGGAAGGCCAAAGGAACACACCTTAGGAAGCAAAGAGCAGCAGATAAAAGCCATTAAACACTCAACTCCAGTGCTGTGTGCCACTGTCCCCTCACTGAAAAGACTGGGAGGGACTGTGTGCAACCTGTGATGAAAACTCAGGCAGCTGAGCCTTGGGACCAGTGAGGAAAAATCTTCGGCAGAAGATCAGCTTGGGGAAGGAGAAAGAAAGGTGAGTGACAACAGGGGACAACTTCTTTTCTCTGTTCCTAAAAACAACAATAGCTCATGGCTTATTAAAAGAGCTGAAAAACTGTTTCATCCTGCTCCCTGACTCAAGCTGCTGTAAAATGCAATTATCTAGGATGCCTTTCTAGGTCTAGCGCTCTAAACTTGGTAAGGCCAAGCATTTATTCCCTTATAAGGTTCATTTTGCAACTACCCACTTCTTGCAATGTCTCCCTGCCTTCCAGCTGTTTTATTTTCCCCAAACTTTCCTTACTTCTTTCCAGCAAACAGGGTAAAGCCTCTCAAGTAGCTTTACTTCTCTAAATTCGTCACTCATTCCCTCACAGACCTGAAATTATAAACAGCTGTCTGCAAAAACACAATTGCTTCTAGAGCAACCAATGTTAAGGAACTCCTGGAGAGGGTTATGACTTCAGCCTGTGTACAGGGAGAGGGACGGGGGTGCCGGAAACAAAGATCCTGTCGCAGTGTAGTTCCCCTCAGCCTGAACAATAGAGGGACACGTGGGACGTGCAGACAATTCCTTATAAAGAAAACGCCTCTCAGTTTACTCAGGAAGCCGCAGGAAACCAAAAGGGATTAAAAAAACCCAGCAAAGCAGGTCCCCCACTGTGTCCCTCAGGTATATGTGACAGCAAGGAGAGCGACCCATGCAGATGTCCAGGGAGCCTGCCAAGGAGTAGATGCCTTGGGCAGTGAATCAGCCTCTCTGGCGTGGCCTCTGAGGCCAAGTGACTCCATCCAAAAACGCCGAGGTCAGGGGAACAGGGTCACTGGCACCAAGAGCCCTCAGAGGAGCACCTGGCCGCTGTCAGCTATTTGGGCAAGAAATGTTATTGCATTAACTCACATCAATTGCTTAAGAGTCAAGATTTTCCAGACTTGTGCGTGAGCACGTAAAAGCGCAAAGGTTATTTTTGTTAGCAGAAGTTAGCGCCAAATAAAAGCCAAAGCTACTTCCCTGCAAACTGTCAGGAACTTCCTGTGGAGAAACCCAACTGCTGAATGAGAAACAAGATTGACTGTTAGTGTGAATGCTTTCAAGGTTTAACTTCTGCAAAACTGTTTACGTGAGCGTGTTAATTTAGACTTGAATTTTTCCTACTCAGTGACCGATGACTCTGGCCAAGCAAGACTCGGTGCTTCCAAACAGCCAACATCTACGTGACCTCAGCATCCCTATTCACAAAACCACTGTCCACTCTGGTACTGCCACCTGCCCAACAAGAGCTTTTCCCTTGCAAACAGAGCATTCCAACTCACAAAGAGTTGTAACAAAATCAGCAGCAAACATCACCATAACCAGCAAAGTCTATGGTCTGCTTTCAGTCCTTAAAAACTCTTTATATTTTTGGTCATGAGACGAAGCACTTAATCTTCTGCAAAAGGTATTCCCTAAATGCGAACCACTCTCTGGTAGACAGATCTCCAGCAAATTGTTTTTCTGAAACAAATGAGCATTCACTTGTTTTGCATGCAGGCGTGAATCTGGGTGCAGATTTCATCGAAGTATCCACCACAGTGCAGCTGCCTCATGATAAAGATGATCCCAGCCTTGGAAGTTAGTGCCGTCTGGAGAAGTGCTGTTTTCCTTGTGTTTAGACAGGCTACACAGTGTCTTGTGAAGAGAAGAAACATCTGTTTTCATCCCATAATGCAGTAACAAAGAGAGAACAAAAGCAACATCTTCAGGAGAATCAACAGGGCACCTTTCCCCCCTGCCCATCTTTATTAGGTTCCTTCCTTCCTTCCTTCCTTCCTTCCTTCCTTCCTTCCTTCCTTCCTTCCTTCCTTCCTTCCTCATTGTATTCCAGAGAAAAAACACCACCTTGTTGAAGGGATGTTGATACCACCACTGCCAGCTCCTCTATTTCCAGCTTACTGGGTAAGATCAGGAATGTCTAGGTGTGGAAGATTATGTCTCAACCACTTTAATGTCAAGAGCCCTCGGGGTATCTTTTGACACACAAGTTATCAGTACCAGTTTTAGCTGATATGGACACTGTGTTCCCTCTGTGCCCACGCTGTTTGTTCCTGTGCCCAGGCCAAGTCCTCTGTTTTGCTTATGCAAGTGTTTGGAGCATGGAATTGATCCCACTGAAAACGAACTTCCCCCTGCTCCCTGCCCTCCTGCACTTTTTGTTTTTTCTGGCTCTCAGCTGGATCAGATCACTGTGCAATCACACAAACGGTGGTGCCAGCAAGTAGAGGGTGGGAAGAAAGGAAGGGGTTGCTCCTCTTGGTGGCAGTGGCAGTGGAGTGACAGTGACACTAGAGGGACACACAAACCACTGCTCAAGAGCAGGGGAAAAAACCATCGTTCATTATTCGCTCATGCTGGGGGACATCCAACTCCAGGCAAACACCCATCGGGTTCTGTGTGGCAGAGGAAACCACCACATAAACACTGAGGAGTAAGATCACAAACTGTTTTAAAACGGGCTGACAGAGGACACTTCACGTGGCAGCACCCCATGAGAGAGGAGGGAAGACCACGCACACTTGTGGGCGGTGAGGGAACCATGAAAACCCCTCTGGGCCTGCTCTGCTCCAAGGCTCCTCTGCTGCACCGTCCCACAGCGAAGGTCCTCAATATTTTGGTGATGGATCAGCTGCTCCCACTGGGTAGAAACTGCTACCTGGGGGGTGACAGGAGTGAGGAAGGCAGGCTTTGATCCTAGGATATCTGTGGAGTGAGGCTTTAAACTAAAATCGGTGAGGAAATAGCAAAGCACAAGGCCTTGAACAGATGAAGAGACAGCAGGCAATGGCAGCCACAACCACGGTGTGTGAGGCAGGAGCGGGGAGGCTGGAAAAGCTGCCTGTGGGTAGGCACACACATGAAACAAGGCGAGGTTTTCTTTCCAATACAGAAAAATAAGAACACCTGTTCTCTCCTTTCTCTCCCCTCCTCGCAAAAGCAAACGGGATCTAAGTCTGCCTCCCTAAAGAAGACCCACCGTACGTTTTTCTCCCACAGGTTCTCCACCGGTTTTGAACTGGTGCAACCCGGTGTGAGAGGGAAATGCCACGGGTCTGTGTTCTCCAGCCAGAGGACAGGATCGTGTTGGAGAAAAGGGGATTTTTGAGGGGTGAGGAGGTTCTTTGAGGGGTTTTGAGGAGGGGTGCACAGGACCTGCGAGGCCCGGGGCAGATGTGCCCGTGTGGAACTGAAAAGCACCAGATCACACTCGGGGGTGACCAACACCCCCGAGCCCGTCTGTTCCCCAAAATGCGCTGTGGCACCGGGCGTCCCTCACATCACCACCCCGGCGGTATCCCGACCCCCTCCCGGGTGTATCCCGGGATGTCCCGGCACTGTCCCGATCACGCTTCCATGGCGCCACCTGGCGCCGCCGCGGGAAGGGGGCGGCCTCGCCCGGGGGCCTCTCCCGAGTCAATTAAAATTTAAAAATTAATTAAAACAAAATCTTGGCATGTAATTTAAAAAAAAAAAATAATAAAAGCTAAACAAATCCTTGGCCGGAGTCCCGCCTTTTGCTGAGTCCTCCTGACAGTCAGCCAGCTGTCAAAGCAGCCGTGTCACCTTGGTAAGTGGTGGATTAAAAGTGATCTTGGTCTTCCTAGGAATTTTCCCAATAGCGGGACGTAACTAGAAGAAACACGGCGCTATCACACGAGGATGGGTGACACCCGGAATCCACAGAGAAAAGCCCCAAGGGAAGGGGCTTACCTCCCATCCCAAAGCCTTACAGTGGAAACTGCACTGTTACCTCCTGTGCCAGATCATCTCTTCCTCAGGAACACCCATCAAGCTGTTCAGCTGTGTTTGCAACAGTGAGGTCTTGTCCACGTTATTATTCAGCTAAGAATTTCCTTTTCCTAAAACATGATTTTAAAGCCATGGTGCCTAGAGCTTGGTACGTCTTTGGAACCATCAGCACCCAGTTATGGAGCTTCCTAAGCTGAATTCTAGGCTGCAGGTGAGACTTCACTAGAGGAAACACTGCATGAATTTCTGCCCGTGGTGGCACCTAAATAAACACTCCAGATCTGAGGATGGCCAGGACACTTGCAACTCCCATGTAAATAATTAATGGATTGATCTATTGCCCTGTGATCTGCACAAGGCTGGTCTTTACTACACACTGTGCTGCCAGTTTCTGTGGAAAACCAGGGAAATAGAGCTTATAAAGCAAGAATTTATGAAGAGAGAGAAACATCAGGCTGCTGTCCTGAGCTCCATCTGTGAATGAAAAATATATGTATATATGGCAAGATATACTTGCAAGACAACTATTACCATTTTCTGGAGAAGCAATTGTTTTTTTAGTTGTCTCTGTGCTGCTCTCTTCTGGCTTTCAGAGATGCATATGAAGGAAAAGAGAAGTGATGGAATTTCCTCAGGCGTCAGTGCTTCATGACACCAAAAATGTTAATTTGTTCAGCACAGATTGGTTCTACTTTGAAAATTTACAGATTTCCTCTGCTTTCAAACATCTTTGATCAGCAGTCAAATGGTTAATGTTACATTTAGGCAATTGCTAGGCATCCAGGTTTGCTCTCTTCAAGGAATAAGGGCTGTTCAAAATGCCCAAATCAATTTCTGCAACAGCTATTGAGTAAGACTGTGTGTGTGTTTTTTTTAACCATAAGATAAATTATAGCATGAAGGATCAATATTTAAAACAAGCAGACATCATCCTGTAATAAATATAATTCAAAATACAAAGTAATCTGTAATATAGTTATTGGCTAACTAAAAGTCTTAAAAGTTCCAGATAGAAATCCAGTAAGATTTGAGTGTCACCTTCTATTTAACCAAGGGAAATACCTGAAGCAAATAAATCCCCAGAAGCATTTAGAAGCATTTAGACACAGTCAATCAGTGAAAGGCTGTTGGGGTCAAAGGTTCAACCAGATAAAGGTTTATTCCTTGTGCTTAAGGGAAAGTCTAAGTATATCATATAATTGGTCAATTTTGGCCTTGAAAACAGAGGTCCATGAAACACCAAGGATCAACATGGGGAATGGGAAGAAACTGCTCCCCAAGGAAGGACAAGCCAGAAGCTGAGGGCCAAGCACCACACAAGCAGTGCCCTCATGCCTCCAGCCCTCTGGCACAGTCCCACCAGACCTGAACAGTGCTCACTAACAGCCCCCAGCCAGGTGGTACAATGGACCAGCTTCAGGGGCCACCCAGAAAGCTTGGAGAGGAGACAGGCCCAGAGGCAAGGTTACAGCACAGGCTCTAGGTCTTTCCAGGAGACAGGATGGCAGATAGGTACAGCTACAGCCCTCACCATTCCACTCAGTCACTCCTGAGAGAAATTGGGCTCTGCCTTTCCAGTACGTTGTGGGGAGCTGACAATAGCTCCTCTTCTCTAGACTAAACTCCTCTGTTTCTCTCAGCCTCCCTTGGTAAGACATGAGCTCTAGGCTCCTCACCATCTCATGGAGAACCTTCTGCTGGACCCTCTTCAGGTTCTCCATGTCCTTCTGTGGACGTTCTGTTCCAGGTGTGGGCCCGGCTGCACTGAGCAGGAGGTGGAAGGAGCTTGTCATGGTCTGCTTGCAGTGAGAGCACCCTGCCAGCTCACAGTCAGCCAGGCACCCACCACAACCCCAGGTCCTTTTCAGCAAAATTGCTGCTCAGCCAGTTGCTGAGATGTGGGGCGATTCTGCCCCAGTGTGGAGCTTCACATGAGTTCTTACTGCAGTCTTTGTTGGTCCTTTTCTTGAGGATTTTGAGGTCTTTCTGGATGGAGGCTCTGGCATTTCTCTCTGCCACTGTAATTACGATGGTGTCACCTGCAGAGATGCTGAGGGTGCACTCTGTGCCCTCGTCCCCATCACTGCTGAAGGTGCTGAACAGTATCAGTCCAAATACTGGCTCCTGAGCACCCCATTACCAGCATGTGTCAGGTGAGGAGAGGCTGCTGACCACTGTCCTGCCAATTAAACCAGTTTTCCCAGCAGTCCCTTTGTTTCTTCCTCCTTTCCAAATGACAGTGTTGTAAGGGAAGCTTCACTGAAATCAGAATATCTCCCCTCCCTGCTCCTCAACCAGCCATTTCCTTAATGCCCATTGCTGGCTGTATCTCAAATTGAGCTTTGGCTCTTTTGGGACCAAGACCCTAAGCAATGCTTTTGTAAGTAACATCTCTTTTGTCAGAGCACGAAATGCACCCTGTAAAATTCCCTGTCCTCCTCTACAAGGGGATGATGCATCCCTGAGTTCTCCAGAACTTCTCTGTAAAATCAGCCAGATCTCCTGAGCATCTTTCTGCTTCATGGCTGACTCCAGAGGTTCTGCCCTGAGATTCCCTGAGGGAGGAAAAACCCACTCTATGCTCACAAGCACCCAAAGTGCTGCTCACCTCTCCAGACTCCCTCCAGTTCCTGAGCAGAGGGCACAACAGGCAGCTGAGACTGGTCCTGCCTTGAGTCATCACAACACATTCCCTTACAGCCCTCAGGAGATTACAGCTCTGGCTCCAGGACAAAATAAAGAAGTAAGTTAGGTCCCATTTAGAATTTTACTGCCTCACCCTCATTGGCAGTGGTACAGAGATCTTTGGGTAGTGCTAGAGCTGGTTTTTCAGAAGGGGAAGAAGGAAACTCCCAATGAATTTTGCGAGGAGAAAGGGATGAGAAATGGAATGGTTCATGAATGTTCAGGGTGCTTATATGGAGTCTGTGAGGGGAAAATCAATTTTTACTTGTCAAATTGCTGGCCACTTTATCTCCTAAAGTGGTAAAAGATGCTATTTGTCACACAGCCCTTGAGCTGTGACTGGGGCTGGCAGGGACCCCTCAAGGTCCCTCATACCATCCTTCCTTCTGTCACAAATGGGCTGGATCTATCTTATTACTGAAAACAAGTTTACAAGGCAGAATCTCCAGGGCACGAGGGCAAATGCTGTCATTAGAAAACCATCACTGTCAGTCTTCCTGGCATGGAAATGCCTGTTGACAGAGGAAAGCAGCACTGGAAGTTAGGTTGGATGTGGGAAATGAGGTGTTCCTCCTCCTGAGATGAAGAAATGTAGTAGAGGATCTAACTCAGGCTGCAGTGACCAAGAGCTATTAACAAACTTCTCTTCTCTCCCTGCTGTGATACAAGTGCAAAAACCAATCTGTTCCCAGCTCCAGAATGGGGAGGTTGATGTTTAAAAACAAAAGGCTCGGTGACTGTGGGGAAGGGGGGGCTGTGTCTTTAAAGCCAGGCATGGAGGAAGCTACAGGTCATTACTTTATTTTTAAAGCCATTATTATCTTCTGGATTGTTTAGAAGCATGCAGTTGTTTGAAGGGCCTATTCAGCCTTCAGCAAATAAAATTCTCTTCTCTTTGCCAGTGACTGTAAGATTTTCAGGAAAGGACAAGCATCCTCCCATGTGTGT
Organism: Sinosuthora webbiana; assembly: GCA_013397395.1. NCBI lineage: Eukaryota > Metazoa > Chordata > Aves > Passeriformes > Sylviidae > Sinosuthora > Sinosuthora webbiana. The sequence continues at coordinate 139,279 of VXBN01005264.1, read as the reverse complement.
GGATGACATTCAGCACATGATAAACATAACCTGAATATAAATGATTGGTATGAACTGGAAAACTGGTAATAGCCTGGCTTGGTTAATAGTGTTGTTCTTACTGACACATTAAGGGCACAGAAAAGCAATGCTTATTTAAAATATGGATTTTTTTTTGTTTTTAAATATATAAAGAGTCTATTATAAAGCTAATCTCAGGCAGCTTTCAGACAATCTCTTCAACATTTCCAGCATCTCTATTCAGTGAATAGAACTTATTGCATGTGTCTTTTTTTTAAGAAAAGAAAACAATAGCCCTCCAAAACTGTACAACCCTACCAGAAACAGTGGCACCTGAAAGTCCTAGGAGCTGTCAGATACATAACAACAACAAAGTCTTCTTACATACAGATGCACGGATTTCTGTTAAAATAACTTGAAAGTCACTTTGAAATTCAGATATTTCTCACCACATCTGTCAAGAGACTTCAGCGTAGAAGTTGACTTACACCTGATATTCTACTAATTAAATCAAATAGAAAGTCTTCTCCTAAAAACTAATTAGAGCCCTAATTTCTGTTTTCAGTTTTTTGGCCTCTCCTGACTGCACGATGCACCTGAAAGTGAGACTTTGTGCCTTGGACCCTTGTGAATGCAAACACCCAGCATTATTTCTCAAAAAAACCCCCAAACCCAACCTTGATCTCCAGAGCACGTATCCCTCTGCACCCTGAAGATAACATTTCATTTATGTTGTACCAAAAGAGAAGCAGCAACAAGGCACAGCACTTTTGGGCACAGGATGGGAATGGGGACAAACGAAAAACAGAGTTTCAAAGTTGTGGGGAATTTTTGTTATTTCAGTATCTTGTTTGACCCCAGTTTTGGACGGATTGTTGTAGACAATTTTCCTTGAATAAAATATTTTGGGTCAAAGCAAAGGTAGGTGTTTTACCTAACTCCATTTCTGCGTTTTTGGACATAGTTCCCTATATGTAACCAGCACAGCCAGAAGGGAGAGGTTGCTCCTTAGGGAACCAAACCAAAATGGGGGCCTAAACTACAACTCCCAGGAAGCAAAGCAACACCACACATACATAATGTAATGTATAATTGCATTATAAGGCAGTTGTAATGTAATTTGATTTCAGTGTTATTGAAAACACATGTCTGAACATGCCTTAGACCAAAGAGATAAAATACCAGAGTTTGGTCAGGGGGGGAAAAGACATTTCATTTCAATTTCATATCACCTCAAAGAGGGATTTTTTTCAGTATTTACCAAAGCTGGAATAATATCAATGAGAAAACCCTTACCGGAGTTCCTGCTGAGCAAGGTACTGCAAGTGCTCTGTAAGTAAATTGTGTCATTAAATAACCCTCACAGAGAGCCTCGGATCCAGTTTCAAAGGACAATAAAGCAAGTCAAAATGCTCACTAAAGATTTCTTCTCCCCCTCCAGCGACCAGAAGTTCCAAACATTGACTCTTCTTTGCCACCTTGGAGTTTCCAGCTGGAAAAAATGTGTAGAGGACAACACCGTTATCAGGAGTATCCCAGGCCTCCCTTCCTCTGACATTCCCAGGAATTCTGTTTTCCACAGGGCTCCACCAAGCCCACTGATCCACCCCCTTAAATTCATTTACAGAATGAAGTCCCTCATGGCAGTAGGGAGTTTAGGAGACTTACAGCACCACAGGAGTGCTAAGTCTTATGATTAATGGAGTAACAAATGCCAGAGAAGTAGGAAGATTGGAAACTCAGTATCTCTGTCTCAGAGGAAAAGACCCTTATGCACAAGGATGATTGGTTTTTAACTTAGATGGGAAAAGCAGCTTTTATTGTTGAGCTTAAAAAAAGGTAGAAAGTCCCAAAAGGATTGCTTCAAATGGATATCCCAAAATTCAGAAACCATGGTTCTTTCTGAAGAAGTCAAAGATTATATCCCACATTTTCCTTTGGGAAGTATTATCTTAATTTCACACAAAATAACAATTTCATAATATTTTAATTATTGAGGCTTATAGATCTACCATCAGTGTTATCCATCAAGGCTTACTCCACTTGCTACTAGCTGTGCAAATCACGGCAGTTTAGCTCACTTTAGGGTGCCTTTCATTCTAAAAGTGTTTTTCTCTGACTGGAAATCTTGCTAAAATACTGCTCTTTTTTTGGAGAAAACCTGATTAAAGAATTTATTCCATTTGGCCTGTGAGAAAAACTAACCCACACAGACTGCAGCTGTGTCAGCCTCTGAGCCTCTTGATTCAGATGGTTTCATTCAGCCTGCGATTTCCAGTCCCATGCTTCCCACCCAAAACCATTTTTGCATTCACAACCATCAGCTGCACCGTGTCAACTTGTGTGAGAACTCTGTATGTATTTTCTGCTTGAAGTTCATGAAAGTTTTCCATTCTACAACGGAAAAAACCCCAAACCCCATGCACACTTACACAAGGATGTGTCCACAGCATCCCAAATGTCAGCAGTGAACAGGAGGAATGAAAACTTTCCCTTGGGCTGAGTAACGTGAGGAACAGTGAGTTCACCTCTGCCTGCTGAGCTCTGGTAGCTGCACATCCATCTCAGCGCCAGTTCTAGGCAAATCTTTTTATCTACATGTGTCAAGAAAGGACTTAGGAAGTTGCTGAAGCTCTTTCAATGTGCCTCAAGAAATTAGCCATTAATCACAGAAGAATCATGGAATGTTCTGGGTTGGAAGGGACGCTGAAGATCCCCTAGCCCAACCCTCTGCCATGGGCAGGGACACCTTCCACTATCCCAGGTTAGCCCCCAGAACTTGGATGCTTCCAGGGATGGGGCAGCCACAGCTTCTCCAGGCATCCTCTGCCAGGGCCTCACCACCCTCTTTGTTAAAAATATCTTCTTTATGTCCAATCTAAACCTGCCCTCTTCCAGTTTAAAACCATTGTCTCTCGTGCTGTACTGCAGGAGCTGGTAAAAAAGTCCCTCTCCATTTGTCTTTGCCTCCTCTACACACTGAAAATTCACAATAAGGTCTCCTCAGAGCCTTCTCCAGACTGAACAGCGTCCAGCTCTCCCAGCTTGTCTTCACACAGGAGCTGCTCCAGCCTTCTGCCCATCTCCTCTGGACCTGCTCCAACAGATCCGTGCATCTTTCCTGTGCATCACTCCAGGAAAGGTCTCACCAGAGTGGAGCAGCAGGACGGAATCACCTCCCTCAGAAACAGGAATGTAGAGTTATGGATAATTCAAGAACCTGAAGCAGCTCAATCCGTGTCTTTCCTGTGCCGAAGGCTGGGTGCACCACTCCAGGAAAGGTCTCACCAGAGTGGAGCAGCAGGACGGAATCACCTCCCTCAGAAACAGGAATGTAGAGTTACGGAGAATTCAAGAACCTGACGTCAGGAAATTCAACTCGAATGTGAAAATACCTTCCAGAGACAGCTGTCTATGCTTCTTTAGTCAATGCCTCTCTCATATTTCACTACTAATCCAGAAGTTTACACATTTTGCGGTTTGGGTTCATTCTTATAGAAAATAAAGGATTTAAGGAAAACTTGCTCGGAGGGATTTTTGTCTCAGTGGCTTTTAGGGAAATGCTACTTCGTGTCTCATTGAAAAGGCCGGAAGAAAGGAGGACGACACTCGAAAGAGGAGGAGAAGGACAGCAGTGCCTCCTTGACCCCCATCCTCACTGTGCCACCACTCGCTCCATTGCAATACACAGGGAGAAGATGAGGCAAAACATTCTGGAAAATCTCCATCATTCGGTAACTTAAAAAAAAAAAAAAAAAAGTTTCCATCTAAATTTTTCCATCTAAACCAAGGAAGCAAGGGTAGCAGCACCGCTCAGAAACACATTTTAACGCGCAGCGTGTCTTTGTGTGATCTCCCCTCACACGTTTCATTCCTGGTGTGGCGCAGCGACAAGTGCCAAGAGGGACCCTCAGCCGCCTTTCGGTGCCTCAGCCTTCCCTGGAGCTCAGCCTGTGTTTCCCGCACCCAAACACCAGCTCGGGCAGGCGGCCTCTTGCCAGGCAGAGCACCCAGAGCCGGCTCGGTGCGGTGGTTCTCCGGCGGAGCCCTCAGCTCGCCCCGGGCTCACGGCTGAGGGCGGGCGGCTGAGGGCGGACGGCTCTCCCGGGCCCTGCAGCCGCTTCCCCCACCGGGTGTCGCTGCCCGACGCTTTTTCCCCGGGCGGGGCCGGGCTGGGCCCGGGATTGGGGCCGTTTTGGGGCCGGGGATGGGTTGGGGATCGACCGGGGCCGAGCCGAGGCTGAGGCCGGGGCCGGGTCGGGGCAGGCCCGCAGCCCCGGGCAGCGCTGCGGGCGGGGGCGGCCGAAGCCGCCGCTCCAAACCCCGCGTTGTTGTTGCCGGTGAGGAAAAACTCTAACCCAAGCCTTTCTGTCTCTCAAAAGAAGTTCTTTCCCTCTTTGATTTATTTTTTCCCTCCTGGAGACAAATATTTCCCCTCAGCAGAGCTCGCAGTCTCTTGCCATTTTTAAGGGGAATCTTACGATTTCGGCTCGAGATGCATCATAAAAATCAACACAGAGAACCTAGTTTTAGTCTTATTGTGAGAAACTTCATGGAGAGACTGAGAAGCCAAAGATAAACCAAATGTGAACAACCTGGAAACTGGGAATTCTACTGCCATTATTCAGAATGTTTGCTCTTCTATCCTCTTTCAGGAAAGGCAACTGAAATAAATTTTCCTTGTGAGACAAAGCAGTGGGACCAAAATAGGTAAGCACAACGAAGCAAAAATAATTAAAGCACATTAAAAATTACATTGTATTGTCTCTATCAGCGTTTCCAGTTCTGTTTGTTTGAGAAGCTACTGCCAAAATGAAAGGAGTCAAATCACACCTTCCCTTGCACCCACATCCACCCAGGCTGGCTGTAACACATTTAGAAATATCTCTTTTCTTATATTGTTCCATAATGGACAAAGTCAGGTCCTTCCACCCAGAGGTTTTAGGAACCCAGAGCTCCAGCCAAGGAAGAAATCTGGCTACAGCTTTTCCTGTGTGCAGCCAGGGCTGGAAATTTGCAGACATGGGCTGCCACGCTATTCCCTAAATACCACCAGGGGCTTAAAGGAATTGAGATGTCTTGTTTTGATTTTCAGTTCAAAATTATGGCCAGGGTGGCTTTCTCAAGGGTATATTCTGAGGTGGAAAGTGGCAGAAGATCATGGAAGTAGCAGGCTGGCTCAGTGGCTGTTGTGTCAGAGGAGGACATTGCTCCATGGGTAGTGATGATGCCTAAATCAAATTAAATCAAAGCAAAAATCAAATCAAACCAAATGGAAGTTTTTCTTTGCCAGTATATTTCAAAAGTTATGCAGGACTATAAATACAGCTGTGGTTATAAGGTCAACACAAATGCCAAGTGGAAAATGGCCAATTTTTCCTTTTTTTTTTGTCATGATATGACACACAACAAGGCAATCAATTCTATGGGAACAGGGTAGATACAGTGGGGCAGAGCTGACATTAGTTTGGTTTTGCTCAGTCTTCCCTCTTTCTGACTGTTTCTATGAAATACAAAAGTTCACCTTTAAAGCTGTGGTTCTTTAGTTCTTTTTTTCCCTGTTCCCTTCAGGCTGCCCTTCCCTTTACTGGGCCTCAAATACCACTTCCCTTTCCCCCCACCCCCTGCCCTCCTTTTAGTGTTGGAGCAAAGATATTCTGCATCAGGATATGGGCTATGTTTGAAAAGAAAACGAAAATTGAAGGTTTTTTGCAGTCCAGGGCTTGACAGATCATTAATAATCCTTAATATGCAAGCTTTCCATGTGCTATTCTTGCTCTGAGGTCAGCTGGTCCAAGGAAAGCAGGAAGGAAATAGGAAGCTTCAGTGAACACGGACAAAAAGCCCTCTATAAGGCTGCAATGTATATGTGAACTCAGAGCTGCTATTGCCTGGAAAATCCAAAGTTCACTCTGCCCATGTTTCTGTTCCTACTAGTAAATTCCTCTGTTGGAAGGAAAGGGCACCAGGATGAGCTTATCCATGCAACAGCCTCAGATGAAGGTGCAGCCTCGAGTGCTTTTGTTCTCCTCCCAGTCAGAAATCCCTCTGCATCTCCTAGAACTATTTCTCTGCCACAGATAAACGTGAGTGTTCCCCCATTCAGCTGTTTCACATGCACCTGGCCCCTCCTGGCAATTTCATGTACAAGCTTATTTTGGAAATGGAGGATCACCATTTAATCACCATTTGGAAGCGTGCTTGGGGTTAGTTATACAGGTAACCAAATCCTAATTTTGGTCCACGAGCTGCAAGAGCATCACCATGTCATCTTACTGATCTCACCTAATTGATGCTTAACATGAGTTTGGGGGGAAAAATGCAGTGCCATATGAAAAAATATAGATTAGTTTATGGCTGAATTTTATTGCAAGTGCAGTGCCCTTCTTAGTGAAAGCTTATGAACACGTGTTGATGAAAGACTGAAAATGTGAAATAAAAGTGAACTTCTGTGTTTTTAAGGGAAGTGCTGAGCTTGCAAGGCTGGGCCTGGCAGGACGAGTCTAACCACTGGAAGAGGAGAAGAAAGAATGGAATTAGCAGGAACCCAGGTGCAACAGCCATAGAAGGTAACAAATAACCCTTTTCTTGTCTGAACTCAAGACAAGAGTGAAACTTTCACGTGCATAATGCACTTTATGAAATTTTATTTTGCACAGTGTTTGTCTATAATCCAGCCAAAGATCCTCTGGATCTTAGTTGTGTATGGATTAAGTGGCTATATTTATCATCATTAATTTAGGTACCAAACAATGTCCTTTCAGGTATCAAATATTTTGTGGTATAAAATAAATAATATTTTGTGGATAAAAACATCATGGGAGGGGTGAGGAACTGGCTCATGGGTCAGGCACAAAGGGCAGCAGTGACTGGGATGACATCAGGCTGGCAGCAGCCACTGGCAGGGCTCTGCAGGGCTCCATCCTCAGCCCTGTGCTCTCCAACTTCCTCATTAATGACTCGGATGCAGGACTGGAAAGGAGATCAAATAAGTTTGCAGATGATACAAAATTGGGAGGAGCTGTTGGCTCCCTTGAGGACAAAGAGACCCCACAGAGAGACCTGGACAAAACAGAGAGATGGGCAATCACCAACCATGTGAAGTTTAACAAAGGCAAGTGCCAGTCATGTTTCAGAGTGACTAGTCATGCCTTTTACATTAATCTTTCACAAAATGTCTTTGTGTTGTTGTGTTGTAGGACCCTCTGGTGCCTAATAGGGGCGTTCCTGCAAAAGGTAGAGAGGTTTATTGCTAATACAAGAAGCGCCACTTCTTGGGATTTTTCTGCTATATCCACCTTCCAAACATCTACCTGTTGCTTACCTTTGCTTCAGCCCTCAGGATACGATGGTAAATCCAGCGTTTCTCCAACACCAGGCTCATGAGTCACAGAAGGCACCCTTGGCTCTTCTCACAGCATCACACGGTGTTCCCCTTCTTAGGCTGCTCACGGGTGAGCAGAACGCTGCTCCCCACACACACGTGGGAGTGGGCAGAGAGGCAGAGGCAGGCGGGAGGTGAATTGCAGTGAGGCACGGAGGGGAACAGCTCCATCCCCCCGCGCTCAGGCACTTGTCTGAAGGTGGATTTACAGCCTGCGACTTGTCTGCCGCACGGGCTCAAAACCTGGAACAAGTTCAGGGTTAAAAGTTCACAGCTGGGGCGTTGCAGAGTGAGTGAAGGGTGAGAACCGGGCACAAACCATCAGAGCTGAAGCTGTGCTTGTTTGTTACCTGAACCTGGGGGGTACTCTTGCCAGGGGTGGTGCAAACTCCAGCAGCGAGTCAGGAATTCTGGTGCTGCTACATGATATCCCACACAGCAGGTTGTGGGGTGGGCTTAGGAGACATTCTGGGCTTGGAGCTACTGGGATCCTTCCTAGTCAGCCCTCAGAGAAGGCTTCTCCTGTGTCTCATCTCTTGCTCCACTGGGTACCTGCTGCAGCCAAAGCAGAAGACTTTTCACTGTACAAAATGCAGGGATGATGCATTTTCCTGCCTGGGGAGGTGGAAGTGATGGGTTCCAGAGATTTCTTGCTGGAGTCAGCAGCTTTACTGACTGATGTTACCTCTGTGCTGACTTTTAAGCTGGTCTGCCCCTCATCTTTCCACCCCAGAGTCCTTTTGGCAGATCCATGCCAAACACGGCTCTTTTCTCTTGGGGGAAGCTCAGATGCTTCCCAGCCAAAGCTGGCATGCTGAAAGAGAAACCAACCAAATTCATCCCTGGTTGCTGGAGGGAGATAATATTTAGAAGTCTAAAACCTAAAGTGGAACTTTCTGTCTGCCACTGCAGTGGTCCTGCCTTAAATATTAATTACACTCAGTGCTGCAATGGAAACTTTGCATTATGCTTATGATGTCTTCCCCTAGAGATCTGAACCTGGATTTTCTTGAATGCCAGCTAGCTGTTCTTAGCCTTGCTGATGTAATACCACCTCCTGGAGAATTCCAGCAGTATTATCCTCCCTGCTCCCTCAAGGTGAAATGATCTATGCAGGGAAGCATCTGCTGGGTTGGTCCTGTTTTCTCCCCAGGCAAGAGGGAAGCCTGCACCATGGAGCAAATCACAGCTCAGACTGAGCTCTCTGCCCATCTCTGTGGCAGAAATGCAGGCAAGCGTGGACTATTTTTGTCAGGCAAGGCCTGAAGGAAGTCCTTGGTGCTGCCAGCAGTGCCTGAGTATCCAGTGTAGGTGCCTGCAGTGAAATTAAAATTTTTTAGCAGGTGAAGGTTCCAGGACCAATCAGAGGCAGGGGTATGAAACTTTCTCTCTCCTTTTTGCTGTTTGCATTGAAATAACTGCTGCTGGCTATCAGACAAAACAACAAATCAAAGCAGATTTTCTATCTCAGGTTCTTTCCAAAAGCATTATCATTTGGAAGACCACTGACTACCAGGTACAGAACAGAATTCTGTCTTCCTCCAAACCAGTATGACAGTGCAGGAGAGTCCAGAAGGCAGACTTTCCCAAACACTTCAAGAGAAACATACCAAAAACTTTTGCACTCCAGGGATACAGGAAAAGCACCTGCACACTCTGTGTTTAAAGCAGCTGTCTGCTGGTTTGCACCATCTGTATCCCAGTCTGGGAGAGTGGGGCTCCATTTGTTTCACTTCCACTGTGGCCAGCCCAGGGTAGCTACTGCTGAACCCTCCCAGTTCACAGAGAAACCCAAGGGCTGCTGAACACCAGAGGTCCTGTGCTGGCTTAAGTGATGGGGACCTGAGCACACAAAGTCCTAAATTTAGTTGTGAAAGGACACAAGACAAAAACCCCAAACCTTGAAGGTTTAAACACCCAACTCCAAGCCTGAAACTCAGACTGGATATCTAACAGGCCACAGATTATATCCTAGATCCTGCCTGAAAATGGGTTTCTGTCCCCCCAGGACCTTACAGGTGCTCTGTTGTGCCTTAGTGTGAAGCAATGTGTCAAAGTTCTAGCAAGGGCAGAGTTCAGGGCTGAGGTCACCCCTCTGCTCTCAGTTAAGGCAAGTAGGAAAGACAATATCCCATTTTTGAGTGGTAGGGCCTGTCATGTTGGACACAGTGTCTGCATTCAATTAAAGAACACAAATTAGCCCTTAGTGCCAGAAGAAAAACCAAAATGAGGGCCAGTTTGATGGACCAAAATAAAATGTGAGACAGGAAAGATTTATCACCCCCACAAAAATGTTTGGAATACACACTGGGAAGAAACTTCAAGAAATCCATGGAAATACTTTGAACGGGGTGTGCCTCGCAATCACTTTGAAGGCCGAATTTTCTTTTTACTTCCTGCCTTTGGAAAAGGTTTTGAGATTCAGAAAGTGTATTTTGCTCTAAACGTGGGGGCCTGGGGTAACTTTCCTTTCCCCTCAGCACCTTGTGTTTTGTTCCTCAGCTTTGGGGAAAGGAAGGGGGTTGAGGCTGCCACCTCCTCTCCTGCTTGGACAGGGCACAGGGCAGGGCACAGGAAAAAGCAAACCTGCGTGGAATCGCTCACCAGGGCCTCTCACACAAGGAAAAGGAGCAGAAAACCTGCAGAACATCCTAACTACCAGCATTAAGTACCAGGGGTTTTCAAAAGAAAGGGCTGGAAGGGATCATATCATTTTACCTACAGGTAGTGGCTCAAGCAGAGCAAGGACGAGACTGGAAACAACTCTGGGAACAAATTTGGGGTTAATAGCATGCATGTGAGTCGGCAGTTTATTCATGAGGATTCAGCAGGGACATTATCAAGCATCTCAGCCTTAAAGGAAGTCGGCTAATTACCTTCTGGCCTCAGGGTCCCTCTTTCTAGCAGCCCAAGGACGGCTGAAGATTGGTGCTATCACAGAGCTGAGTGTTTTGCTGTAGCTGTTCCCAAGAAGGACGGGATGTCACCTTCTTGTGCACATTCTGAAATGAAAATCTAAAAAAAAAACCCCAAAAATCCACTATCTGTGTTTTTTTTCCTGAAAAAGTTGCAATGAAAGAAATGGAGATGGCTGTAGTTACAAATAAGGTATTGAGCTCTTCCAGGCATATATATATATATAAATATATATAAAATATGTTAAAAGCCAACAAAGAAGTAAAAGATATATCAGATCACGGAACTTATTCTGTCTGGAAGGAACCAAAGTAGAGATCATTAACTATAAAACTATCACAGGAGCAATGGAGAAGGAACAGGAGGAACATTCAGAGGAACATTCTTCCCTTGGTGCTGCATGTGAAATTCAATTCCTTCTAAGGACTTTCAGACTTACAAGTAACAAAGTACCTTTGGACTTAGGGATCTTCACATTTAATATAATCTTTGCTTGCAGTGCTTTTTGCTTTTCACCACCTCTTCCATGTCACAAAATAACACAGGACTAGGACTGGCAGGGGATCATTTCAAACATGAAGTGGTCTCACACAGCTGTGCAATAGTGGAGATCATCTGCCAAAAACAAAACCAAAAAAAGCTGGCCCTATATCCTTTTCCCTTAAACAATCTTTTTAGTGACTTAAAACTGGCTTCCAGCACAAGCTGGAGACTAAATCCACCAAGAAATCCACCAAAAAATCACCAAGTACCTGCTGAGAGCAACTGCAGTTAACTGTGCACAATGACAAGTGCCAGCTCCATTGGGAAAAGATGTTGGAGAAATCCCCCAGTAAATGATGGATCTGAATTGCCAAGCCCTCCCAGCTCTACAGGTGCTTTGCCCGTTGTCTTTTACACTCATGGGAAGACAGAAGTGTTATTGCCAACATAAAATTAGCTCAAAGAAATTAACAATTGGGACATGATGGTTACATCTCTTGTCTTTTTGGTCCTCATTCTGGAGCCATACAAAGCTGACAGACAATACAAACATTAAATGAGAAGAGAATAAAATACCCATGTGGTCAAAGCAGCCAAGTGTCCTAAACAACAGAACTCTTATCTCTCTCCCACCTGTTCCCACGTCCCCTGTGCTGACAGAGACCTGCAACCCTTCCTTACCTGCTGCCATTTGCCAAAATCTGTCCTTCCAACTCCAGCTTTATGACAAGCCCATGCTTCTGTCTAACTTTTTACTCCTAAGCATTTTTTGGATCTTTTTCAGAGTCAGAGGGATGCCAGTGAAGGAGATAATTGGTAACCCTTCCCTGCCTTTTTCAAAATTCGTGGGAATGTGTCTCTCCTATTCCACTACTCAAGCTGCAACACAGAGTGGAGTGGACCTGTGGCCATCACACTGGAAGGTAAGAGAGAGAAGAGAATTTCTTCAAGTACATCAACCTTCCTTATTAGTGCTGCTGATAGAACATTTTTTTATTAGAACCTCTGAAATTGGGTTTTCTTCCATCAAATAATGAATCCCTCACAGCTGTGCTTCAGAACATCAGCCCACATGAGCAGAGCAATACTGCAGCCACAGGGTTTCTCAACACGTTTGCAGGATGGAAAGAATACAGTGGCATTGAGGGAGGAATCACTCTGTCTACAGCAAACAGAGCATTCCCAAAAAAAGGTTAGGAAAAACACATCAATGGATTTATATTTTTTAAAGCATCTGTTGCCTCATGAGCTGTTTAAATCAAAAATTAGCTCTTCCAAACTCAGTGTCCATAGTGGGCGCCATGTTCTGGTAATTTACTCTTTGACTTCTCAGCACAGGATGTGTTTGCCTAAAATCTGGATCAGTATGAGCAGGACTCCCCAGCTGCTCACTCTGCACCTGAAGCAGGATCAGTGTGTCAGCAGCATTCCCACAAGTGTGATTCCACAGCGAGGTCTCTGCTGAGGAAGGAGCCACAAAAGCTCATGGAATGCCCTCAGGGGCCAAGGTCTGGTGTTCATGAGAGAGACAAGGGGAGGTGCAAGGCAGGAAAGAGGCTGTACACAGGGGCAGCTCACAGGGGGATTTGGGGAGAAGGAAGGGCTTGCTGAGGTGTCTCAGATAATTCCTGATGCCACCTCCTCTTCCAGCTTTTCCGCTCCCATCTGGCTGGCCCCAAGCACTGGCGGCTGGCCGCTCTTGCTGGCACGACAGCCCCTCCCTACTGAAAACCACTCAGGGCTGTGCCTGAGAGGGACTGTCCCCACCGGAAAGCCCTCAAAGCCTCTGGAGGTGCTCTGTGCAGACACATTTCCTGCCCCATCGAGCTACAGTGCTGATTTCAGTCCTGCTGCTCTTCTCTTCCAGGAAAAAGTGGCCTGGGTGCCTCCTTGGGAGCCAAGTCATGGGAGCCCTGGGCAGAAAGCAGCTTGTCTCCCTGCTGGAGTGCTGGGGGTGTAGGTGGGGTGGCAGGAGAGGCCTCTTAAATCATCTCCTCTGGGCCCTCCTGAATTGATCTTACCTGGCCCCATGATGATTCTTTCATTCCCACCACAGAGAGGGTGCAGGAAACACAGGAGTCCCTGCTTTTCTACCAGAGTCCTCTGGTTCTTTGCCCTGAACATGTTCCTTTTCTCCACCCTTGTCAGGTTATCCCCCTGGGATCCCTGCCCACCAGGCATGTTCTGAGGAGCAGCTCCTATGTTCCTGAGTGACTTCCAAGAGGCACCTGTAGTGTTATCCTTTCTTTTTATTGCCACTGGCTTCCAGGATCCTTCCTACCATATGCCCTGCATCCTTTATTCATCTCATTATCTGCATTACTTTCCTGATTCTCCTCCATGCACACCCTTGAAGATAAGGAGCCCAGAGCACAAACACCACAACCTCCCTGCACTTGTCTGATGTGCAGCATTTCCCTGCTACTCCTCACCTGCATGGACACCTGGCCCAGGAAAGCAGAGCAGCTCTCAGAGCACCTGAGCTGCAGGTGGAGGTCCCGGGCTTGTCCCCTGGATGCTCCCAGCTCCCCAGGAGCCAGCCTGGAGCCCTTTATTGTGTCACCAGCAGGGATCTTCAGAGGTTGAAACACATTGCTCAGGGCAGTGCTGAGGGAGCTTGGTGGAGGGTCCCTCTCCAGCCCAGAGGTCTGCAAGGTGAGGTTGTTGGTTTTTTGGGAAGGAGACAGAGCTACGGATCTTGGCAATACTAACAACTGGAAAACACTTACCAGGTGAAATCTCCTCAGACCCAAAGGATGTTCTTCACATTCCCTCAGGGAAGCCAGCTGGGTGGTTTTCTCCCCAAGCTTTAACTCAAAGTTGCTCATGGAGAGGGCTGATCCTGCTCTTTGTGTGTCTCTCCATGCCCCCTCTCTAAAATCCACTTGGAGGAACAAATGCCCTCTGTGCTTAACAGCTGGATCTGGAAAAGTCCAAGATCCAGGTAATCCAAAAGAACATGAATGCTGTAAACAAACTTCTGACAGATTACAACTGCACAGACACCAAATGTAGCCACGTTTAAATTAAAAAAAAAAAAAAAAAAAAGGGGCTGTTGAGGCTTTTGCAGCCCAGCACCAATTCCCAACTGGCACTTTTAGGAAAAAATGCAGCACCCTGTAGCTCCAAAATAATGGCTTGTTTTCCAAGGCAAAATAAATATATAACACCTTGAAACAAAGTAGAGCACAGCATCCTGGCTGAGAGTGAACTGGAGGTATTTTTACAAAGCTCTGTGAGATTGATAAAAGCAGACCCTGACTTACTGACAAGGGAAGTGATCTGTGGCTTGCCCATGCCTCCATGCAGAAAAAATTGGAGCTGCAAAAGAGTCTCAGTACAGCCAGACACACACTAATACAAATCCATGTGGTTTTTTCCAAGACCAGTGGATGCAAGTGGAGTGGGGAATTCCTGTGCTGAGCTTATAAATTCAGAACTGGTTCCTGTCCAATTGTTACAGCAACAGGATGAGAGGTTGGGGGAATTTCTTTTCCATTTTGAAGTTAAATGTTTCTCTCTTGGCGAGCATTTCAGTAGAGATTTCAAGAATCAGCAGTGTCCAAAACAGTCACCTGGCACCTGATAAAGATTCATTTAGTAAAATAATCTGGTTGGTATGGTCCTCTACACTGACCTAAGGGATCAATAATTGAGACTTTAACCTTTAAAATATTGTCAGCACTGCAAATCCATGTGGCTGCTGCACAGCCTTCTACAGCTTCAGAAAACTCAGCCCATCCTGACTTTTACTGAGAGCAAAGATGCACCTTGTACCTTTAGTTACCAGTCCTCCAGATGCTGAAACAAACTGAAACACACCTCTCCTTTTTCACTCTTAGTTTTATTATAAAAATCAACATTTCATTTGTTACAACTCGGTTTATAGTAATAATTGGAAAGGATTTTTGTACAAGGTTTATATACACAAAGTACAAGTAAAGCACTTTATTTTACAAAAAAAAAAAAGTTAGTGAATGAGTGGATAGGGCTGGCCAAATGTTGGCCATTATAATATAAATACATCCTTGCAAAGCACCATCGTACCGAAGTTGATGAACGAGAGACACCAGCTGGCTTTAAGACAATGACAAACAGTGATTAAAGCTTACAAAAAAAAGAGCAAACAAAACAAAAACCAAAAAAACAAAACGAAGAGTTAAAATCTGAAAGCAGCACCAGATCCTTCACTTGCAAACAAGGCTAGTTCAGCTTAAGCCTGGTGGTATCCTCTTTACAAAAAAAAAACCCTTTTCCAGCTGACTCTTCCCCTGCATGGCTGAAGGCTACAGCCATTTTAATCAGGACTTCAAAGCTGCTCCTGCTTCATTTAAAGAGGGGAACACAGCTCTGCCAGAGTTTGTTAACAACCCTGCCCTCTACTAGGACGATCCTGGATAAAACACAGACACTTTACTTACCCTGCCCTGGTGTGAATCACCCAGTCCCTATAAATGCCATTAAAGATGGAAAAGAAAGAAAATTTTGGATCACTGCTGTATTTTGACTTCTTTTAGAAAGAAATCGACTCTTTTCCAGCCCTTTTCAAGCTGTCAGTTTATTCCTAACTTACTGGCAAAGTTTGATCTGTCACCTGCCATTAAGTTAAAGGTTAATTTTCAAGCCACACCAACACCAAAATGCAATTTAAAAAATCTCACTGCTAAGAAAGGCAATTTCTGAATAGCAATGCTCCAATTATTTTTGCACTCAGTGAGCCAGTTATTTTTCTGTTGCAGAACTATAAGTAATCTGCAGAGTACAGGTTCAGAAACAGATTCTGTCACTAACAATACTGTGTGACAAACATGCTCAAGGCAAAAAGGTCAGGAAAAGGAAGTCATTTATTTCTTCTTAGGAGATATTTTGAGTAAGTCATCTGATCCAACAGCATGGGTGACCAGGGAGTCCTGCAGTTCAAGCAGTTCCCCCCAGAATGGTGCTAATTAATTAATCTGAGATTTGCTCTGCACAAGAGAAAATGATCAGCTTTGGGTAAGTGCCCATTACCAAAGGTTTGGGTACCTGCACAGACACCTGTACATGCACGTGGGGAGGGAAATGCTGTGGCAGAAATCAGGAATTTACAATGCAGAAAGTTTCAACTCACAGCAAAATGCTTCTTTTGGTATCAAATGGCTCACTTACGTATTTTGCATTACTGTAAATACTTCATTTAATGCGTGTGCACAGATTGCATGAATTTATATTCATGAAACCATTCTTTATTTCAAATGCAAATGCAAGTGTGTGTTCCATTGATCACATCCAAGTTACTTCCTAATAAATGTCTTGGTAATCCAAAAGCCGTGGGGAAATGAGGAGTGCCCCTTAGGAAGCTGTGAACTGCATCCAGCATATCATGCCAGGTACAACTTTACAAGGCAGGCTCAGGTCTCATTAATGCTGCCATTTAAACATGCAAACTCAATTTTTCAACCAATTAGGCTGTCATGTCTTGTTTTTTAACTACAAGAGACTTTTTCTTTCCAGACTGGGCATGCCAGCTATTCCCATCACCAGCCAGCCAGCTCAGAACACTGCCCAGGTGCCCACAGAGAGGGGAAAGTACACAAGGGTCCCTGTGTTAATGCCCTACTGCACCTGATGATGTAGGATAAGGACCTTCATGCTTAACTTGAGGGACAAGGAGCGATTTTCACTGCCATCAGTGAGATCCCTTCCATGCTAATGCTACAAACCCACTTCAGCAATCTCCTGAATGGGCATGTCTGTGTTATCTATGGGCCCAACACCTCAGTCAATTGGAGAAGCAGGAGAAAGGATGATCCTCACTGGGGGAAGCAGAGAATGTGAATCACAACTGGCTCAGTGGCAAAGGGGAGCAAAGAGAAAATGTTCAGTCTCAGCATTTATCCATTGGGAATGTGTCAGGTGTGTGGGTACTGGTTGCATCAATGTTTTTGTAATTTGGAGATCTGCCTGAGAGGAGCTTCACAGATCAGCACCTCTTTCAAAAATTTACTCCAGATTTAGTGAGAAAATACATGTATTTGCAAAATCAAATCATTCCTGCTCAGACAAGGAACAGCCTGTTCTCTCTGCTGGGCATTTTCAGTGGAAAACCCCAGCCTGTCCATTTCCCCTCCCATGAACCCCCCAAAGGCAGATCACTCAAGATATTTGATGCACAAATTTAAACATCTGTATCAAAAAGACTTTTTGATCAAATCCTACGTGGAATTCTATGTCCACCCCACTGACTTCAGCTGAGTTATGTGGATGCAAACCAGCACAGGAGGCAGCACGATCCATATGCAGGGAATGTCTTTCTTCCAAGCAAATCCTTGTTATGATTAACACACAAATTTACCTGCAGGAAGCTCCCTCCAAGGGGATGCCTCAGTGAGGCAGTCCAGCTGCACCAGAAAGAGGATACCACTCCTTAAGCTCAACCATCCTGGAGTTTTTTCAAACAGAAATTGGCACACTGAGAAAAGCGTTTTGCAAGAAGACCAAGAGACCGTTGCCATCGCAGCACGAAGCACTTGGACTGAGATACAACAACACAATATTCTTCTGAGTTCATTAGTGCAAGTCTCCACATGTGAACCCCACACGGAATGCTGCACGTGAAAAAATGTAAACAACAGAGAAATTCTAATTCTCGTCGGTGTGCCGGCCTCACCCCCACCCCGACACACCCGCCCTCCCCCCCTTCATATAAATGGTTTTGAGTTCCCTTATAGTTCACAACACCCTCCTCAACATCCATCCTGCTGGACAGCACAAGGAAGCTTCTCCACCAGCAAGGGAGAGCCAGAAGAACAGCTACCACAATTCCTACAAACCTAGAATGAAGCTGGGCAAAAAAAAAACCCCTTAGTAACGCCATCTTCAGAGATCAACAGCAAGAGCCTGGAGATCACCAAGGCTTTTTGAAGTTCCCTCAGGTATTCTGGACTAGCAGGAAAGACCCTTTATTGCAGATGGAATCCCAATGACACCGTTTTCCTTGGAGCTGAAACCAGGTGAGGATCCAGCTCTCCAGGTGAGTGGCAGCTAGCAAGAATAACTTGTCACTAGTTTTGTCAACGGCAACAATTGCAAGCCCATGCCGTATTTCCAGGTAACTTCTCCTTAAGTTGAAACTGGCTGGGAAACAAGCAACAGAGAACAATAAAACCCAAAAGGTGCCTCTGGAAAGTTGCTATCCCCATTCCATGCCCAAAGGTGAGGAGGCAGGAGCTCCCCAGGACCTTTGTTTTGAGAGAGAAGACTCAGAGGGCCAGTCTGTGAAGGCACTGAGCACCTTCAGTGGATGTGATGTCAAAAGAAGGTGCAAATGCACAGTGCCATCCAAGACCAGGTATACTGTGAGCTCTGCTGCAACAAACCAAATTCAAAGCACTGCACTGGAGTCCAAGAGGAGTTAACAACATCCTAAGGTTGCCCCTTAAACTCCACAAATAACGTTTTCACTCGATTAAATAATCTTCCTGTCAAAATCACCATGGTGAGGCTGACGGGAGAAGGGGCTAAATATGACAATATACAAAAATAGAGATGTGAATATAAAATGGTTTGGTTAGGAATACCTTAGAATTTGACATTCACAGCGGTTAATACTTAAGTATTAAACTCACACCACGCAAAAGAGGAGGTATGTCAAAATCATACTGAGGAAAAACTGGCTTTACCTAACACAAAGAGAAACACGAGCACTTAATACAGCAGGGAACCCCTTCCAAGGATCCAAACATCTATTTCTCTTATGGACAGTTGTTCCACTGAAAGTTAAATGCTCCCTTACTAGGAAAAACTAATATATATATTTATATATATGATTTGTATACTGTGATATCAATATACACTGAAAGTACTGCAAGGATATATTATTCATTTACAGTAAAACTAACAATCCATGGTTAAATTTATAGTTTATAAATACGCTGTCTATATTATATGTGGTATAAAAATATTTGACATTTTGTGGGCACTAGGTCAAAATAAGATCTTCTTTTTTTTTTTTTAAGGGACTAAAAATCATTCAGGTATATGCATATTACCCTTGTCAATGATGGGAGAATAGTACTGACCTGGTACAAAACAGAGTCCTACCACGCTGGCAAACTGAGGAGGGTAATGAAGAGCATGATAATCACTGCACGACAAGGCTAATTAGGAGAAAACCCGGCATTTACAGCAGCCCAGTTCTAGCAGTACTTTAAATAGGAATATCATGAATTTAGTGGCACGGGCAGGAAGAAGGGATGAAGAAAAGACAAGAAAACCTAATGGGGGATTAAAAAAAAAAACTTTAAAATACACCCAACAAAAATAACTGAAATTCCAGAAGGAGGGGAAGAGAGCTCTAAACGCTCTCATTTGTTAAATGCATTAAGAGAAAGCAGAGGTGTATTCCTTTAAAAAAAGTGTGCGACTGATTTTCTGGATTCACTGCTACAATCGCTAAATTCCTGTAGAAAACAAAGCCCTTTGTGTAAGGTTAACATCTGTCCTGACTGCATTTTCAAGTTTAACTTTAGTTGCTGGCCCTCTGCAGTTAACATAGAGGTTATTTGGCTACTTCCAAGTATCTATGGTATGCTGCTCTGAGACGGACTTCTTTATTATTAATTACTTTAAACATTTTTGGTATTGACAAAACTCACACATCACCTCGCCGGACAAGTAACACATCCCAGTCCTTCCATTTCCTTACGTGCTCAGTCACTTCACTGGATTAAGGCATGGTTGTTTTTTTTTTTTTTTTTTTTTTTGTGTGTTCCATTTGCAAAAATAAACACTTTTTGTACAAACGTTCTGGGGGTTCTTTTATACAAAAATTTTTTTTTTTCTTCTTATGGCACAAAGCAGCAGCTGCTGTTTAAGAAAATATATAAATATCCTTTTTTTTTTGTTTTTGTTTTGTTGTTCTTAAATTCTTCTGTACAAATATCTTCAAGCGTTCCTCCGCCCCCACATCGAAATATACAGTGTCCTCCCTCCCCCCCCGTCCCCAGCAGAACCTTGTTTGTATTTACAGCGCGGAGCGGAGGGCAGGGGGGGCGGCCCCTCAGGACGAGTCCGTGCAGGGGGACGGCGGCGGCGGGTACAGGTGGTGCGAGTAGCTGCGCTCGGTGTACGGCGACGGCGGGCAGCTCTCGCAGTTCTCCTCGGCCGACAGGTACTGGCTGCGCGGCGTGGGCGGCGGCGGCACCGGCTCCGAGTCGTAGTTGAGGTCGCTGGTGTAGCCCTTGGCGGCGGCCGCGGGCAGGCGGCGGCTCGGGGCGTAGTCGCTGTCGCACACGTCCGTGCTGCAGGGCGTGGTGGGCGGCGCGAAGTGCCGGTAGCTGTAGGGCCGGTAGCTGCAGCGGGGACACGGGCAGGGGGAAAAGTTCGGGGTTTTTTTTTTTTTGCCTTTTTCAAGGTGGAAACAGAGAGCGGGGCAGCCTCTGAATCTCCTCTGCAAACTTCCATGCGGTTTGGAAGTTCCGGCGTTGGGCACATCGCAGCAACGGGTGAAAGGGATGCCAATTTCTGTATTAATTATCTAACTCGTAAAACTAACTAATTTTAGTTCCAAGCAGCCCGTCACGTTAATTTCTGATGTGCTGATTTACTCGTAGAAAATTTATTTTGTGCTGGAAACTGCTGGGATTGGAGAGTGTGCCACGTTTGGTGTAAGTATTCTATTAGCACCTTCGGGTTACATTAATCCGTAATTAATGTAATTGTTGTGGGTGCCCCATCCCTGGAAGTGTCACAGGCCAGCCTGGACAGGGCACTGAGTAACCTGCTCTAGTGGCAGAGGGTGGAACTAAAGGATGGGCTAAAGTTCCTTCGCACCCACAGCATTCTGTGATTCCAACATCACTGGAGATTTGCTAAGTGCTTCCCAGTCTCCAGATGTTTCCTGGCACTGCCTGCTCAGAGAGCAGCTCTAAGAGCTTTTGTTGTGCCACAGAAAGGAGCAGTGGCTGAGTCTCTCACACAACAGGCTCCCTAAGGACTTAACTGAGGTGGAAAAAGCTGCTCCTAAGACAGTGGGGCAGGGAGGGCACGGGTGTGCATGTGCCTGTGTAAGAATTACGGAGAAGATAATTCTGTTTCCATTATGTAATTTCTGGATACTAACTTCCAAAGCCAGACAGGAGGACTGAAAATGAGCTGGCACACTCAGGAGAAGCATTCCTTAGAGAAGTGACTGGGATGAAATCCTCAAAGGCATCCTTTAAAATGAGCCCAAGATAGTTTCAAGGAAACAAATTAAAAAGGGAAATGCACGGTAACTACAACTCCCAGCATCACAGTCAGTGGCTGGGGACACAAGGGGATGCAGCTCCTCTAGAGTCAAGTCAGAATATTAGGAAAGAAGTAAGATCAGAAGCAGCAAGACCAGTGTTTATCTTTGGGTGAAGGAGCATTTGGAAAATATTGAACCCTATGCTACATCCCTAATATCATTTATAATACTACAAGCCACATCTGCTAACCAGCAGATGACCCATGCTGGTGTCTGAATTTGGGTTTCTTTCATTAGAAAATTACATAATTTTAAAAGATTTTTTTCATATGGCTGCAAGGGATCATTACAAACATCTGGTCTGACCTTCTGCACAAACAGAGGCCATATTTTCTGCTAATGGAGAAGAGATGTCTGTTCAGCCCCAGAGACCTCATTATCCAAAGCCCCCAAAGGCTCTGTGTTAGGGAGGCACAGCTTTCAGACAAACACAGCACTCTCTTCTCACTGACCACATCTACTGCTGATTTGGGAGGGGAACCTTTACACCCTTGGGCAGCAGGGGTCTGTTCCTCTATTTTTGGTAACTTGTTATGAAATCATAACTAACTCCAGCATTCTTCCAGAGAAGGTAAGGAGGAGACATTCAAACAGAGATAAAATGCATGCCCATAAATACCAGTCAAGAGAAAATAAAGCAAAAGGTTAGCAATCTTTTCCAGGTATTAACCCTTAATGTGTCAAACTAGAAATCCTGTGCTTTATCTAGACAACACTATTAATATTACTTCTGACTTATTAGCCTTTATATTCCCAACTTTTCCTCCACAGGGTTATTTGCTTATAACTTCTGATAATTACATAACAAATTATTTATGGCAGAAGCCTAAAAGAAGGCAGGGTTCACTCCAGGGTAAGTTTTCTTGGCTCAAAACACTCATGGTACTGCATTTCTTCTGGCATGTAGCTAGTTTTGGGATGAGTGCTGTCATTCCCCCTAAGGAATAGACCCCAGGGATGTATCACTACCCACTTGGTGGATGATTTACCTCAAGCAGTGCTGCACTTCTCCACAGGCAGCAGTGACACGATACACGTGAGCCCACTTAAGCACCAGTTTAGTGCTTGCAGAATTAGGGCCTTTGATTGTAATTCTTGTGGAGCAGAGGCTGCCTTTATTCTGCATTTTCTGCACCAACTGCTTTGATCCTCACAGAAGCTGCTCTAATAGTAATTACCTGTAGGATCTGTGAGTGGATGGGCTGTTTGAAGAATAACCAAATTCCATGGTGTAGTGTGAACGTTCAGTCGCTGGTGATGGTGGTGGGTTCAAAATCTAAGGAGTAAGAAAGGAAAAAAATCACTTTTAAAAAGGAAAGATACAAAGGAAACTCGAGAAAATGCCACTTTATAATTTTTTTAGTACTGTCTAACAGGAACCTTAAGTAAAGAACTGCATACATAGCCCTCCCAACAAACAGGATTTTTTCCCTGTTTATTCCTCTTAAGCAGACCCTGGGAATGCCATTTGTTGCCATTCCTGTTGCCTACTACTAAGCTCTTCTCAAAAAACGCTGACTGCTGTGGCTATTTTGACACAGCCAGTGCTGAAAAGTAAAGCTGCAGCCAGCTGTTCAGTTCTAGATTGTCACTAGGGATACCACTGCCCCAGGCAGACTGGCTGATCTCTGCTCCTGCAAGCTGCAGTCCCCAAGCACTGCTGTGCTTGTAACACTGGCAGCATGCTGGCCAAGGCAAGCATCCCTTCCCTGTGCTGGCATGTTCTTCCTCCACGTATTTGGATTAATTTAAAGCTGATTTACAGTTGATTCTCAGAACTGAAAACAGCCAGTTGAAGATTCCAGCCTTCACTCACCAAGCATGGGACTCTAACACTGCACAGTGGCTCGGTGAGCTCCACAAAAATATCCAAAGCACAGATGCTGGAAGGGAAGAGACAGGGAGCCCTCTAGGGCTGGCACCAATGTTACACAGCAGTTAGTGCAGCACACCACCCACCTGTGATGGAGGGACGTTATGGAGCTGCAAAACACTTGTTTACTGATTTACCTGTCACTTGTAAGACACATGACACAAAGCTTCGTTTTAATTCCTTGAAAGGTCTGTACAGAATCAACCTTAGTTTTACCTTCAGAGGCACATGGCAGAGTATAGTAATGAAAGGAGATCTCTCTGCCAGAGCTGCTCAACATCTACAGGGATTTTTTTCATCTCCCCTGACATTCAATCTAACATCTTTTTTCCTGGCACCGAGCTTTCTCACAATTTTTTTTTAAATCAAGTGAAAATTTCTAGACCATTTTGGAAAAAGACAATCCCCTTTCAAAATCCCTTACTCCACATCCAAACGAGTTTATTAGGCTAGAATTCTAAATCAGAACATTAACCTGTCAATTAATTAACCTGTAGAAAGACACTGTCACTTCCCTGGAAGTTATTAAAGGTTCATGAACGACAGAATGACTTACTGGAGGAAAGTAAGTGCCTTTGGTACTTGAAGAGCTACTGGAGGAGGCTCCTGTGACATGGGCCCTGTCATAGGGTGGGCCACTGCTCCCTCCCATGATGCTGAGGGAGCTGATGACAGATTTACCTCGAGACATACCTGAAGAACAGAGATGGATGTAAGTGTTCAATTCTTCCTCAATTCACAGACAAAAGGAAGCTTAAAAAAAACAATCTGGAGGACAGCAGCAGTATAAGCACAACTTGCAAACCCAAAATTAATTAGCTTGGTGTTAAAAACAAATTATGTTCTGAGAGGAGCCTGCTGGATCTAACAGCCACAAGTTACAGTACATATTTAATCAATATTTACAGAAGCAATGCATGTAGATGAAGTGCAATGTTGTGGTTAAGTTTTACTTTTTAAACGGCAGCATCATCATGTGCTTGGACTGGTGTTGGAAAATTCATCGTTAAATGAAATAAGCTGAGATCAAAGTTATTGCTGGTCATTACAGACTTAGTCTACAAACCCACCAAGAATGATTACATAATGGTAATAATGGTAACTCTGTGTAACTTTACCCTGTACTGTTGTGAAACTCTGCTGGTGCTACAACAGCCCAAAAAGGGGATTCTTTAGTAGCAAAAGAAGAAAATGCACAGTGTGTGCATTTATTTGAGCTTAGGTTCTGCTAATGCCCGTGGACAGCACGGGTGAACAGCAGTTCATTATTGTAAAGAAGGATGGCAACAACCCTTGGCAGCCCTGGCCCCCCACAGCACCCAAGAACTGCACCTGGAGCAGACAATTCCTGCACACAGATGCACAGCACCCTCAAGTACAGCTGTGGGGTGCCAAAAACAAGGATTTCACTTACTTCCCAGGATTCTTACTTACCAGGGAGAGACCCTGACAGAGAGCTGGGGTGAGGCACGTAGCCCAGAGGCACCGAGGCTGGCCCGTGCACCACGTAGTCGTTGGTCATGGTCTCCCCATCGCCCTTCATGCGTGGGCACAGCACCCTCTGGCAGATGAAGTACATTGCCCCCACCACAAACACCGTGAGGATCACACCAATGATGGAGCCTATGGTGTTGTTGGGCTGTGGGGCAGGTTCCTCCGTCGTGTCTGAGAGGGAAAAGGAAAATCAGATCACGGAAATTTAGACCAACGTCGGTTTTTTCTTGCACCTTCCCACTTCCCTCCTCTTCTGTAGGCAGACAAACAACTTTCAAATTAATAGGTGGGGGGAACAAAGAGGCCCTAGGACAGGTCTGTTCAAAGACTCTGAGTGTCCATAAGGGCTACCTGCAGCCTCCTAGATGACCTCCAAACATGCCATGGGGTTTTCTGGATAACAAATAACAGGAAATGAGCAGAACATGCATGTGCAGGGGGAGTGATGAACCAGGCCCTGCTCCTTCTCCAGGCTGACAAGCAGAGCTCTCCTTTGAACCTGATGAACAAGACCTGCAGCCACGTCTCCAGGTGACACTGTGCAGGGACTCCTCTGGTGCTTTTCTTGTCACTGAAGATGACAAGAGCTCCTTTTCATGTCACAGCTCAGTTATCCCTCAGTGTAACAGACTGGCACTCCCTTTTCTCAGCAGTGTAACAACCTCTTATGGAGCATCTCCTTGACTGTGCAGCAGTGATGAATTTTGGGTTTGCTGCTGTTTATTAAACTACCTAAAGTATTCCACATCTGACCCACCCTGATGGTTACAGATACAGCTGAGCATCAGCCTCAGAGGTGCCCCCTTAGGAGGAATCTGTACCCAAAACAATTATTCAACAGTCAAAAGGAGAAGACCAATTCTAAGCAATGACATCTCTGGGAGTAATAACTGACAACCCCCTGCCTGTGCTCATGAATTTGACAAGAAAGGCAGACTTTAAAGGATTTTCCTGTTCTAGTCAGTGTTTTACATCTTAGGCATTACTGAAAGTTTTTTTCCTCAACACATTTTCTTCTCCCTGAACACCAAACCCACACTTGAACCAGCTTGTCACATTCTACAGAGATAAGCAAACAGACTTCTGATCATAGTGAAAGAGGGATGGTGACAACTGCCATCTTATCCTGGGTGGGCCAATTTTCCATCCTCTGGTACAAAACTGGAGAACATATAAACTCCAATAAAGGGAACTACACAAGCCTGTGATAATGTCACTAGTAACTTGGTGGCATGACAGAACATCTCTTAATACTCCTTCTTAAGATCAAGGATCCAACTCTGGCTTTGCATTTGCAAATTATCCGTGTGCCAGCTGTGGTATATGGATCTCTAACACAAGATGAGATGTCTCTATTTACAATCTCTTTTAAAGCACCAACAGTGAATGTGAACTTTTGAGTTGGAATTTTAAAGGCAGTGGTTTTCTCGTAGAGCCTTGGGGATTTCAAGGTAGGGGATATCACATGTTACAAATCAGAAATCAAGCTCATAATGACATCCTTTCAAGATTAAAAAAAAAAAAGGAACTTTTAGAAGGTTTACTCTATAAACAGAGAAGTTATGTATCAATGCCTCATGCCAATATTTTTTTTCTTTTTAAAAGGTAAGAAGAAAAACAACTGGCATCCTCTGCCTCAGAAACTACTAGTTCAGAATACTAATTTTTTTTTTGTTATTCCTGTTCCACCACATTGTGCATTTACTACACGACAGCAGTTATGAAGAAAAGCACTAATTCTGGCAACAACTAATTCAGTCTGCTCGGCAGAATAAAATCAAACTCGTAGGAAAGGTGATAAACAAATTTTGGATGCTGCAACCAAGTCTCCAGTCTCATGCAGCACACTTACAGCATCCTTGCTCATCAGAGCTGTCGCTGCAGTCCAGGTTGTGATCACACTTCTTGCTTTTCCCAATGCACTGCCCACTGGCACAGCGGAACTGGTCCGTTAAACACAGCACTGCAAAGAACCCCCACACCGACAGTCAGCATCAGAACTTCTCCTCTTGACAGTCATTCAGAAATAAAAAGCACACAATCCACCAAAGGATACACTCAGGAGTATCCTGGGAGAGCTTGGAGTGCTGCAAAGTCTCATTTCTGGAAGGAGCCAGTGGCACACAGAGCCCCTCAGGTGACTCAGTGCTCTGCTGAGGGCAGTGCACACTGGTACCTGGGCTTTACTGCCTGCTTCCAGCAAAAACACTGCAAGATAAAGTGACCCTCATCTAAAATAACTCAGAGGCCACTGAGAAGAGAGGCACTTATCCCAGGACATGGTTATTGCAATATTACTGTAACAATCTCCAACCCTAAGCATTTACTGTAATATAAAAGAGAAGAATTAAGTTATGGGAAATAAATCTGCCAAACCGTGATACTAAAATTGTTTAAGAAAGATAAATGTCCTTCTTAATGTCCTTGTGCTCTTCCTGTAAACCAGAGAAGTCCTCAATCATGAGACAATATATTGACTTGATATTATATTTTTAAATTGAAACAAAGGGCAGAATATAAAACTGAAGCTTTGCCAGTACACTGAAAAATAAAAGGTGCTGCAGGCAAGGTGCTGGCTGCTGCTGTTTCCACAAATTCCTGCCTCCTGTTTCTCATAAATCCAGAAATCCGTTTTTGTCTTCAGCTGTATTAAGAAGTTAAACTAAAGGCTTTTCTGATTTGTAATCAACTGGAATACTTCTCAGCAACAGGACCACTTTGAAGGTGATAAACAGCCCCACGTCTGACATCTCCAGCTGCTGGAGGACAACTGGGAAGTGAACTTGCGCAAGACATTTTCAGGTGTCAGCATCTCAGCTGGCTAACAATCACCTTTCAGCACACAGGAGTTTCAGCTCTATCCTTTTGCTTGAGCTGGAGCACATCTTTTGGAAAGAAACTTAGCCTTGATTTAAAGACATTTCAACAGTCTCCACAAAGAAGGAAAAGGCACTGAAAGGATATAAAGAAGCAGCATCCTTTCAAGCTTACAAGTTTTCCCTACAACTCTTCACTCCATCTGCAATAAGGAAAGGATGAGTTTGCTCACCTTTCATGTCGTGTAGTGGTGGGGCAGTTCAGATTCCACCAGCAAAACCTGTCCTTTCCAAAATGAACTTAATTCTCATTAAGTGCTGGCAACAGCACTTCCCTCTGCAAAGATGGCTTAAATACTCTGTTTGGCTGTGCTCTAGGGGAAGAAGAGGTCTCCAGAAATCTCCTCTGTCTCTCACTCCAGCTTGCTCAGAAAAGCTCATTTTGTTCAGGTATTGGTAAAATGAACAATCCCCAAACCTTTACTCGGTACAAGGCACACAAAGAGCTATGACAAGGATTTGCTCCCCTTTGTAGTCCACTCCCACACACTAGGTTTTTAGAGCTTAAAATCACACCATTTTTGATAGTACATTTCACAAACACCACTTAAGCCACTCTGACGGAGATCACCCTCCATTTCCACCTCGCAGGCAGAGCAACAAAAGCCTGGAGTTACAAAATGACTTCTGCCCAACAGACCAGTTTAAAAATGAGCAGAACCTGGGATCTTTTCAACTCCTCCTCAGCAGTAACGCCGGTATTATCTCGGCATCCCCGTGGCAGGCACATTTCCACCCCACCTGGCAGCACCCCCCGTACCTTCACAGCTCTTCTCATCCGAGTTGTCCTGACAGTTGGCTTCCCCGTTGCAGCGCAGGGCGCTGTCTATGCACTGCCCACTCTCACACTGGAACTGGCTGTCGGAGCACACGGGGCAGTTCTTCTCGTCGCTGTGGTCTTCGCACTCGGTGAAGCCGTCGCAGCGCCACGCCACCGGGATGCAGTCAATCTCACCTGTGAAACAGGTGAACTGCTGAGGGGAGCATGTTGGTGGCTCTTTGAAAATCAAGCAAACAAACAGAAGTTAAAAATCCAGGTGAACAAAGGGCAGATGGGGGGGGACAGGTAAGGACAAGAGCGCAGCTGCTTTCCTATATCAAAGCGGCTGATGAGCAATGTGCCACATCGTAAGGTCACTTCCACAGCCACTTTTGCACACCTTGAGGCCAGTGTGACTGATGCAGGCTCACATCAACGGGGGCTTGACAGATGAAGGACAGGAGGACCAGAGAAACATGCACACTCACAACACAATTCTTTTCTTCCCTTCCCACTTCAGACTCTCACACCTTTCTCTTAGTAAGGCTTCAAGTCAAAGCCATCACACTCTTCAACTCCCCCTTTCCTGCAACACCGCTGTAAACACAGCCGATGGCTTACCCTCTTTCTCATGTTTGACAGTCATTGTATAGAAGATGTTAAAAGGATGTAATTTGCTGCAGATGGATGCACTGTGACTCAGTGTCTAGTTATGTGCCCTTGACAGCTCTATTCAGTCAAAATTCTTTTAAAACAAAAAAAACTGCTCCATCTAGTCAAGTTCCACTACCTCAACACATCTGTTAGCTGTTATTTGACATTTACTACATTAACTGTTAATCTCAGGCAGTAAGTAAGTGTAGATTTTTTTTTCCCCTTTTTTTTAATCCCCCTTTCCTCCCCCGGCTTTTTGGCCTGGTATTAAACTTGCTCTGAGAAAATATCTGGATTATGTTAGCTCTTGTTCCATTGTGAGACCACACGTCGCCTCGGTGGCGAGATGATTGCATAACAAATCCATTCAGTCCGGTGGCACAAAGAGATCCAAGCACCAAAGTGCCTGTCTTCTCCCCCATTCCAGCCCCACCCCTGGAGACACCAGGGCCATATCTTGCCTTTCTGGGAGTGCACTTCAGAAAGACACACACAGGGTGAGTTTGGGGAGGAAAACAGAGAAGAACAAAACAGCACAGACTGTGCGGTGCGCCAGAATGTGAGAATCTACCACTGCCTGAAAAGGCAGAACATGGGGAGTGACAGCAAAAAGCAATAAAAATCATACAGTTAAAGAATCAAGTGGAAATAACTGAGTTTTAGAAAGAGTGATCAGAAATCCTTATTCAACAGTTAAGGATTTTTTTTCCTCTTCCCTTCCTCCTCCTCAATACTTGCAGGTTTAGCTGGAAGGTGGAGGGAAAGAGGTGAGTCCGTACAGGTGTGTAACAGCACCTGGTGCACTGCCACATTCCTTTGGCTCAGAAGCCACCCCTGAAGATGGAGACCCTCCCCAAGGCTGAAGCTAAGAGCCCAGTGACACAGAACTTGGGCAGGACTCACCTCCACAGGACAGCTCATCCTGCAGCAGCACCAGGTGCACGGGGCAGGAGCAGCGTGTGGTGCCGTCCCCCTTCACGATGCAAATGTGGGAGCAGCCACCATTATCTTGGGAGCACGGATGTTGCCCTAGGGTTTTAAAAATAAGAAAGACAGGGACTGGTAAGAAATCCCCACCTATTTTATGAGCTTTCAGTCATTTCTTCATTACCCCCTTACCCCCTGAGAGGATTAATGAAAAATGTCTGTTGATGTTGTATTTTGTTGTGCGTATTTCTCCCTTTACAGACATCTCTAATTATAACATAGATTGGAAACTCTCCACGATCTGAAACTACTCTGAGAATTTATACTAAAACAGTACTCAAAGCATTTTGCTTCTTGTGTGAGGTAGCAGCAGTTCTCTGCAGCAAATAGTACATTAGTAATACAAAAAGATGTCCTGGATTCCATACTTCATTTTCTCTACCAAAGACCATTAAAAAAATAAACTTTTCTAATTTATGAATTCTGAAGCTTCCACGCTGTCTCTGAAACTCAAATTAACACGCTCTAGATAAATATGTCTCTTCATTTTAATGTTTAATAAGGACAACATACTTCTCTTGGAACTCCTGACAGATTCACTGAGATTAATAGCACACAAAACTAGTAGTAGTCTGCACTGATGTTTTAATTAAACATCCCCAGACATTTTTCTACATATTTCTCCAAGGCATGCACCAC
Organism: Sinosuthora webbiana; assembly: GCA_013397395.1. Lineage (NCBI taxonomy): Eukaryota > Metazoa > Chordata > Aves > Passeriformes > Sylviidae > Sinosuthora > Sinosuthora webbiana. The sequence goes on along the minus strand of VXBN01005264.1, from coordinate 108,943 downwards.
AGCCTACTATCCAGGCCTATTTCCTCCAGGATGACAGCAACTCTACTGCTTTAACCATCCACCTCCCACCACTTCAAGTGTGTGTGTGTGTGGAAAAGCCTGGTAAGCAGAAACTTTTTAAAAGTGCAGCCACGATCAACACTAACTGCTATTTAATACACACTTCCTTTGTGCAATGCAACACTGCTCTTCTGTCAATTCACTTTCAGTATGAAATATCACCACCAAAAATTGCTCACTTTGCCTTCAAGGCAGGCAGTCCACTGAAACATTTGACAGCTAGTGACAGGCCCTACGAGCTGTGCTTGCCTAAACAGTGAACACCCAATATGCACCAGCATGATCCAGAAAGTCCTCTCCTAAGGATAACAGGATGTTTCCACTGTGCCTAGAGACACCCAAATGCCAAGTGCCTGGATGGGACTACCAATCAAGTTGTCATCAGCAACAAAACATGATGCTGGAGTTGTGATGGATTTCCAGCCTGCTGCCAAGTGCCTGAAGGAAACAACCCAACGGCACCGATACCAACTTCTGGCCCTTTCCATCTGCACTGATGCTGATCAGCAACGAGGCACAACAGGCTCGTGTCTCTTGGCTGGAATCTCCCAGGCCCTGTTGGCACCTGCAGGCAGGGATTGCACTCACTGTATTCCTGCAGGTTGAGCTCCTTCACAGCGTGGATGTCACTGAGTTGTGCAATTCGAGCCTGGACCTTTGTGCGTCCTTCTCGCCCGGTCATGTCGATCTTCTCGATCATCTGCTGCTGCCTGTCGATCCAGTACAGCCAGTTCTCAAACACAGTCAGGCCCACGGGCTGCAGGATGTTGGAGTCCTCCAAAACGATCCGGTTAGCGCCTGCAGAAGGGACAGAGTGCTTTGGTTCAACTAGGAAAAACTGAAGAGACCTATCAGGAACATCTCCTACAATACTCACACCATTATTTTTCAATACTTTTGTGCTACTGGGTAAGCGTGCTACAAAAACCCGGGCAATTCTGGGTCCTCTGATGCAAGGCTAATGCATTTTGCAGAACAGATGATCAAATTTTTTTTTTCTGCTTTCACCAAGAAGAGAGTTTTTGTGCTCAGAAAGTATCTAGTGTATTTAAGAAGCACTTGGAGTGGGGGGGCTCATCTCTCATGAGCCTTTCCAGTCTCGTATTAATACGATGGAAATCGGTGGTTCTTTTCATTCTTCTTCCCCTTTTTGGAGAGATTAATTGCTTTGTCTTGCCATACAGCAGGGAATAAGAAGATGGATTATTGGCTTCAGCTAACCCATGCAAGATAAAATCCAAGTGAAAGCAGGGTAATTAGGACTTCTCACATGAATTATGAGATTAACACTTCTGACTTCCTCATGATCTTTTCTTTCAGCTACCTTTCTTTCAGTTACCTTCTCTAAGCCATTAGTGCTAAACTGGGAATGCTCCTTCCCTCCTAGCAAAGACTTTCCTGAGTTCCTTCAGCAATCACCAGGAGCAGACAAGAGGCCTGGCACCCCCTGAAGAGTGGTTGTTGATTTTTATGCCAGATTTTCTGGCATTAAGCACAGTCAAGAGCAACTATCACATTTCACAGTTAACTCTCCGCACGAACAGAACACAGCCAACAGTTGTTTTAAAGGTGTCACTAAAATCTGTCTGAAGACAGTGAAGACTTTGTAACAACACAGAAGAAAAACGTTAGTCAAAACCTGAGGGCTCAGGAGGGAGGCTTAATCCACGGTTCCTTTATTTTACATGATGACATGGTCATTAACAGCAAAATATTCAGTGAGTCGATCAGGTTCTGAGCACAGAATTACTTGCAAAGCACACGGAATCTGCTTCAATTTTGAGAAGCTGAAACAGGATCACACAAGTCAAGCTGAAGCTTGAAAATTTACCTCTAAATCCTGGTATTTGTGATACCTGAGCTCACTGCTGTGCTTATTTTTTATTATTTTTTACTACAGCGAACGACAGCTTTACATTGTTCATCCGCAGGATGATTTCCAGTAAGTTTTTATGGTTTTGTTCTGTAAAAATATACTGGAAAAACTGAATCCCAGGGGAAAAAAAAAAATCTACCACGTCTCTACCATATCCACACAAGATAACCTAACAGGACAGAAGATACATGCACTTCACAATTTTATACTTTGAGTAAGTTCTATCTCTCTCTAGTTTAGTAGCAAGAAGGGTTTTTTGCTTGTTGAGAATTTAATCAACACTATGTCAATGATGACGACTTAGAAACAAATTCAGCGACGAAAAATGTATTTATCTCCTTTTCACTAAATGCACAGAGAGCTCAGAAGTTAAGCAACCTTCCAAACATTTACCAAGTGTTAAAACCTGAAGGAAAACATGGGAATTCCAATCAGCTAGGCTGGGCTCTCACCACCACTTTGGAATGATCCCAGCAATGATCTGATGAAGAAAAGACGCTGATGAATTCTGAGGGAGGCTATATATCCAGACTGATGGAGAAATTAATAGACTGAGTGATGAAAGTCAACCTAAATAACTGCAACCATCTACTAAAGCCCAATAACATGACTAATTCTGTCGGGAAAAGGTAAGGAACAGAAACCTGCACCTTGAGAAACAAAGTTAAGCTGAGAATAGGGCAAACTGCAAAGGAGACGGGAAGGAATACAAAAGCCAAGACCTTGACCTACCCAAATGGAGTCTGTACATGCCCTGCTCTGCCATGCCCACATCAGTCAGCATGGCCTTTTGCAGTATGTCCCTAAAGCTTCGAAGCTTAATATTTGCACTCCCTTAATGTCTTAATCTTTCTTTTTAATATTTGTGACCAAGTGTAACTGACTGTTTTTTATGTAACCGAGACACTAAAAATCCCTTCGTCCATAAACCAACAATGAAACCTGCAGCTGACTCATCAGGGTGCTAGTCTCCTTTATTGGCAATGTCAGATGAAAGGGAGACATGATTAAGGGGAGCTTTGTCTCCTGGCATCACCATCCCCTTTCCAGCAATACCTTTTACAAAAAAGGCTTTAAACCAACCAAATGAACACAAAAATCAGGGCACACCCATCGCTCGTTCTATTTCCAAATAAAAAAATTACTTAATTCCAGAATCATTAGACATTTCCAAATCACGCTAATTATTCTGGAATAGAAGAACTAATTTCCACATAGTTTCCATGGTAGAGAGCTAATTCCAGTCATCTTTTCATAAACAACCCCTTAATCATGTGAAGAATCTGGTTAACTTCAATAGGATCTCCCATTTGGGCAGAATAACCAAGTCCTAACTGCATGCCTGAAGGACAGGGAGGAAAAGAAGGACGACATCACATAAAAGGCATCCTAGCTGTCCTTGTCTTTATGGATACTGGCATCTACAGAACTGACAGAGCAAGAGACTGAATGTTTTTAAGAAGCAAATACGCAGAAAAATTACTCTGCTGGTCAAAAGAGCTTATTAATCAGCATTCCTAGGAATGCATCTCAGCATTCAGCAATTTATCGTGGTGATTACAGCAACCTATTCGTGGTGCAAACGCCAAAAAGCCAGAGAGGTTTTGGAACGGTTTTTCTTCATGCTCTTCGAAATATGGTGAGCTTTTACTACACAACATTGGTGATCCAACAGCCACATCTTTAAGGGGAAAAAAACCAAAAAAGCACAGAATCATTAAACCTTGACTGAATTAGAATTTACACCCATCTCCTTGTCTGGTGTCCTAATTTCAGGCAGATAACAAAGAGAGAAATAAAGCACATGCAATATTCTCCTGCCTGTTACTCTACTCATGCAAACCCTGGATCTGGGACAGCTTGGAACGTACTGAGCAACACCACAGCACTTGTTTATTTTGTTCTTTAATAATTCACTAACTCAGGTTTTGTCTTGCATTTTAAAACAGCAAACAGTCAGGATATCACAGCTCAGCAGTGACCCTGAATCTTCCAGTGACACACCGCTGAAAAAAAATTACTGTCTTTCTCAGCTTTAATTCCAAACACCAAGGAAAAACAAAATGTTTTCAAAACCAAAAGCTTATTCTAGGAACTTAACAAAAGGCTGAAAATCCAAATGGTGTCAACGGGGTTACATCTGCTAGTTTGAATGAAGGCACCATGCCATAAGTGGAAGACACTACCTCAAACATTACTGCAAGCTGTCATAAGTCCTGTTATGTTTTCAACTCTCACTTCCAGCAACAACATCCAGCCCAATCTATCTCAGCATTTAGTTCTGATGCAGCTCATCATTAGTTCATGAGGCAGCTGAGCTGATCCAGCAGTTTGCTGGATTAGGCTAGTAAATGAAAGACATTTGTCTTTCTCACCCAATCTGGACCATATGACTTTCCCCTCTTCTCTTGCTGCACTGCTGGTTGCTTGCTGGACTCTTTCCTGAACCAATGCAGCTTTCCAAGCCAACAGAACACCATTCTATATTTGCCTTTTTCTGTAAAATGTTGTTGGGTTATTGTTAAGTGGGCTGAATGAACTCACAGAGGAGATCAGACAAGCAGCATAACCAATCTTGGGGAGCAGGCAAAGAGAATTCCACAGCTGGAAGAGGGAGGGTTTTGTCTTTTGAGGACAGAGAGATGTTAGATCTTTTCTATCCTTCTCACATCTTTTCACCCCAAATGACAGGTACATAAGTAACCTGGACACCTGCTGCTTCAACTCTGCAGGACACATTTTTCCACTGACAGGGAACTTTGCTCTGATTGACAGATGACTGCACCAAAAGCAATGCCTTTAAAAACAATCCTTTCTCTCCCCTTTCCCAAACTGCTGCTATTTATTCATCAACTAACTTTGGGAAGCCACAGGAAGGTTTTGCAGTGAGAAACCGAAGTAAATAGCATGTGCAGCAATTAATAATGCAAATCACAGAGTCATGAAACTGCAAAGACACGCTGCATGAGTCATGCACATTCCCTGGCTGGGAATTCAGGGAGCGATTAGAATCATTACTTCAGACTGTTTATAGTAGGAAGGAAAAGATGACACTTTTCTCTGCATTCCCCCCACACCCACACCACACAAATGAATCACTGAATTAAGGTGCTGCTTTACCTGAAAGGTCACTGCTTTCAATTCTGCGCAGATCTGAGTCAGCCCAGAACAACTTGCCCAGCTGGCTGTCGATGGCCAAGGCGATGGGCTTGCTCAAGCCGCTGAAAAACAGCACTTCTCGCTCAGTCCCATCCAATGCCGCTCTCTCAATTTTAGGAGATCTCTCCTGGAGGTTGGTGAAATACATGTATCTGGAACAGGAATGATTAGAAGGATGAAAAAAAAAAAAAGGTTTATTTGATCTTTCCACGTTTTTGCTACAAATCCAAGACATCTTAACAAATGTCAAAGTTGTTTTTCGTCCTGACAAACGCAGAACAAGCTGCAGCAAGAAAACAACTTGATTCTCAAAACCCTGGGCTCGGATTTCCCTCGCATACCCTTTCTCTGGATTCACCACAATGGCTCTGGGCCTGTCCTGATCCCCCTTGAGCACCACTCCCAGGGGTCTCCCATCCAGGCGGGTGACGTTGATGACGTTGGTGGCCTCGCAGGTCCAGTAGATGTAGCGGCTGTAGATGTCAATGCTCAGGTCGTAGGGCTGCATATCCAGGTTCTGATTGGGAACAGGGCTTGTCACTACAGTCAGGCTCTGCAAAGGAAAGAGAAACAACACACAGGAGGACATTTAATCCAATGTGAGCAACCTTGTTTGCTATGGATGCACCATGTCTAACTGCTGCTCAGAAAAAGGAGACAGCCAAAATATTATTATAAGGAGAGACCCAGGTTCTGCTGCCACACCAACACCTTTGATAAGGTAGAGACAATTAGTCCTGCTGGTTTGCTGTAATGGCAATCACACAAGCTGACTGCAGCTTGTAAAGCTTTGCAAGTTTGAACCAGTAAGTCCAAATTGTCTCTGTGTTCAAGGTCCAGGGTCAGCTTCTGTATTTTTTCCACTTTTTTGACAGCTCAAGAGCTGTGTTTGGATAGACCAAAACTCAGCACATTTAACAGTCCACAACAGAAACGTACCACCACTAATTCCCAAAGGTGCAGCTGAGCAGAGGAAAACACAGGCAAAGCGAGGCCAGGCAGCACTTGAAATGCTTGCCTCATTCTCCTCCACCACTGCTGCCACCTCAGCTGGAGGACACGAGGGTGGTTAATACATGGAAGGCAGCTCCATGGTGGGAAGGACATCAGCTAGTGTACAACCCTGGCTTCAGAGCATTTCCACCTAACACCTTACTAATTCAAGGTCTTGCCTTCTGCTGGTCTAGACTTCAAGAGCTGGCATGCCTTCTTCTTCTTTTTTAATTATTATTACCTTTAGAAACAACCTCATCAACATATTTCGTGGACCTTTCTGAAATTCTGAAGAGGACTAATAAATCACTAGACATGGCCTACACAAACATTTTGGAAGCCAGGCTTATGAAGTGAGCAGCCTCTACCCTCTCATCCCCAAATTAAACTTCACCAGAAAATTTGCCTAGCTTCATTTGGCTTGTCCCCTCTATAAAAAAAAAATGGTGTGCCTGCAAGTCTTCCATTTGTTTATTTTGCTGAAGATGGCAAAAACATGGTGACTTTGACTAGTTTTGGGTATTATTTAGATATTCCACAATTAAAAGCATTGCTAAATTAAGAGTTAAGGCTGAAGGGCATACAGCAGGAACCAGCTACCACCACACCCACCACCAGAAACCACACTCTTAAAATTCAGCTCAATATAGGGCCTCTCTTGTGTTGTGTTGCTCATCTTAGTCTCTAACTCCTCCCTCCACACTGGAGCAGGGAAAAGGCTCCTCTCCATGAGGAGGAAACAGTGGCAGAACAAAGTGTGATGAACAGGCTGTAACCCCTTATCCCAACTCAGGAGCCTTTTGCTGTATCTTGTCTCCCTTGCCCAGCTGAGGAGGGAAGTGACAGGCTGGTTTGGGTGAGTGTCTGGCCTCCAGGCAGGGTTGAACCACCAAAGCCTGTATTACCTTTTGCCTTCTACCCTACTCTGCTTTTTCTGTATTCTCCACTCAAATACATTTTCCCAAGCCTGCTACATTTTTTACATGTTGAGTCTACTCCCTCCATGCCCTGGTGATTTACAACAACTCTCTTCCTATCTGCTCCAGGACCTGGGAGGCTCCAGCCACAGCAGTGTCTGTGTCACAGACACAGCACAGCTCACAGTTCCAGCCTCCTCATTTCAGAGGATCTACCCCAGCACTCTGCTCACACACCTTTGTCACACCCCCCGTTCCTCCTGACAACCTTCCCTTCCGTGTTTCACATCTCAAATAAGGGCTTCAAACAGCTTCCAGACAAAAGGCAGTGTTGAGCAAATAACATGCTGGGAACAACAGTATCCCCAAGCTGGCCTTGGTTTTCCACGTTTTACTTCTTGCTGCACCTCCCAGATTTACTAACTGAGGACTCCAGAAAACTCCAGATCCCACTTGTTTTGCCAAAGCACCACAACCTTAGGGGGAAGTCCGTGCATCTAAACCATCCTTGTACAAGCAGCCTGGCACAGGCAAGCCAAAGGCTCAGCAATTCCCTGAGGATACCTGGCTGCCATCCTCCTGTGCCTTGCGGATGATGTTCTGGCGCGAGTCGATCCAGTAGAGCTGCTTGTCCAGGGGGTCGTAGTCGATGGCGCGGACATTGCGGAGGCTGTGGATGGGCAGGATGATGTCTGGGCTCTGCTGCTCGTCGATCACCATGCGGTTAATGGCGTTCTTCTGACTGAACAGCAGGAAGGTGGTAGGAGCTGGGCGGGGTAAGCAAAGGAAAGGGGTTGAAAAGGGTTAAATGCGGTGATAACGCTGGGTGTTTTTGTGTTTGAGAATGGCAACTACAATCCATAACCGGACATTTGTTTCACAGAATCACGGGATGTGTAGGCTGGAAAATGCCTTCAAGATCATCGAGTCCAGCCCAGCCCTAACACCTCAACTAGATCATGGCATCCAGTGCCACATCCAGGTTTCTTTTTAACACATCCACCACCTCCCAGGCAGACTATTCCAGTATTTAATCACTCTTTCCGTGAAAAACTTCTTCCTAACATCCAACCTATATTTCCCTTGGTGCAGCTTGAGGCTGTGTCCTCTTGTTCTGTCACTTGCTGCCTGGAGAAAGAGACCAACCCCACCTGGCTACAGCCACCTTTCAGGGAGTTGTAGAGAGTGACAAGGTCCCCTCTGAGTCTCCTTTTCTCCAAGCTAAACATTCCCAGCTCCCCTCAGTCGTTCTTCATATGGCTTGTTTTCCAAACCCTATTTCATTACCCTTTTCCCACTTCCTTTGCCAAAGCCAAACAAAAAATCAAAACATAACAATCCCAACCTCTGATGAGTATGAAAAACCTTTCAAATGACCTCTTTTTACTGTAAGTGTCTGTACATGGATGTGACAGGCAAAGATAAGACTTTTTAAGTGGCAGGACCAGTGAATGTGAAGACTTCTGTCAAAAGCATCTCAAAGAAGAATGGTCAGTTACACCTTGCAAAGAACTGTCCATTTTCTTTCTAAAGGGGTCTCAGGGAAATGCAGCTCCACTATTTTGAAGTTTAATCCTTTGCTAGGTGCACTTCTACTTGCAGAGAAAGGTGAGAAAAAACCAGCACTGGCTCCTTATTTAGACATTTCAGGGAAGAGAGATTGACAGTGGTTCAGTCCTGTTCCCACAAATCCTCTTTCTGCCTGTACTGGAATGAAACAACTAATTCACAGGAAAATTTCTTAACTGTGTGCAAGGCTGTGTTTTTGGAGAAAAAAATGTATTGGCTCTTCTCATATCTATGTATCTTTACTACTTCTTGGTGGTTATCTGGGAATGACAACACGCAATGAGAAAAAGAAATCTGATATTCTGCCCAGCAAAAAATTGCCTGGACAAATGTTTGTTCTTAGTAATTAGAAACACCATCAAAGAGCAGAAAGTAAGATTTCAACACCCCATACAGCTGCAGTTTGTCAGCTGTACCTTACAGTAAGTGCACAAAGCATTTAATCCATCATTGAAAAAAAATTGTCTCTATTACATAACTGGGTCAGAAATCAGAGAAGGCAGTGAAAGCATTTTCCTTTCTCAGAGGGTTCTTTTCAATAATGCTCTACCTGAAGCCACTGCTGTGCAAGATGGCACAAGAGCCAATTGCCAGGAATGCAGCTTGAAGCCTCCCTGAAGTTTTGACAATCAATTCTCTACAGCCCAAGTCTGGAGAGAGATTATCAGTGGGACACTGCATTCATTTACCAGCCTGTAAAACAGGTAAGGCAGCACCTGGGAAAGGGCAGGAAGAAAAAGTCTCCTAGAGAACATCATCACCTTGCTTTGTTATTTTAGCATACTCTTTGAACAGCTATTCTGACTGCTGGAAAAAAAAAACAAAACCAAAAAAAAGGCAGGGAGGAGTTTCCTTGGAAACCAACACTCTGTCCTAACATCCTGTAACAATCAGGCCTAATTGCAAGGTATTTTTGCTTTCTGGAAAACCTGTATTTTTTCCCCTCCAAGCACTTCTCCAATAATTTGAGCTGCCTTCTACTTAGCTCTAAACTGTAGAAGAAAGCACAAAAAAAGAATAAAGAAAACCGAAGACAAGTTTATATGAATGTGTATAGCAAAATAATGGATTCAGAAACATCAGAATTCTCACCAAGAAGTTATGATAGAAATGGAAAGGGGAAAAAACTTAAGGTAAAACAATGCAGGTAAACGTGTAAGCACCTAAAATTATCTCTGCTTTTCCCCAAAGACACCCTCTCACTTTCCAAGACTGCCTGGCTTACAACTTTGAATTGATGGCTCATTATAAAAAGCAACAGCAGAATTCCTCCCCTTGAGACTGCACATCTCTGAAACAGTACCAACTTCAGAAATCCCTTTCCAGTTTTCATCGTTCTCCCTCCCAACAGTCACGTATTTGAACTGCATTTTTGGCAGCAGGCAAATGGAGTGCACTGAATGTGTCTCCTGTGTAACCCTGCCTTCCAACTGCAGGACACGTGGTAGGTCTGAAGAGATCTCACCAGAGCATAATTAGAAGAGCCCGTGCATGCATGAGCAGGGTATTCCAGAAGGGAGGACCTCTAGACAGGGCCTGGACTCATAATGTTCAGGAGGTACATAAGCAAGTAATACAGGCAAAAGAAAATGAAAACAATTCATGCTCCAATTACAGTGTCCAAAAAAAAAAAAAAAAAGGAATTAAATTACATGCAGAGAGGCCTGAATCTCCAATTACCTACAAATGAGAAGCTGGAAAGATCCCAGGTTTGAATATGGCAAAGGAAAACTCCTAATACCACACAAAGAGCCCTGAACTGTACCATGGGGAAATGGTTCTGTTTGCTCACAATCTATTTCCTATCTTTTGCTCCTTGCCCTGTTTCTGGGAGCATTTTCACAAGAAAATCAGGACCTTTGATAATTCTGCTACTTTTTCTCCAGTGGAAGTCCAATTCCTACACCTAGAAGGTCCCAGTCACTATCAGAGGGGTGCCAGCCATGCCTCTCAACGTTCACAAACACGTGAGACTACCAGGGTGCAAAAATCCAGCTGTCATGCAAGGGGCCACTGTAATAAAAAAGGAGAGGAGAAGTACAGAACACATGGGGAGTAGAAAAGCACAGTTTTTTTGAAAAGCCTGGTTTTCAAAAAATGCCATGAGGTGGCATTTGTGGAACAATCTGCCCAGCTTTCAGCCTTAAGACAACACTTGGATGTCTCCACTCATGCATAATGTGGATGAGATACAATCTGCCTCTCTGTACCAGGAATCTCTTCACCCACTGACTAATGTGAATGACACCAGTGGAAATCAGCCATCCAGGGCTGCTGCCAAAGTTATGAGAGCTTCACTGGCAGCCAGTTATTGAGAGATGGATAAATTATTTGGTTAGAAACTAATTACACACAGCCTGAGGGGCCTTGTGGTTTGTGTGCTGCACAACAATAAAGAAAAATGGGGCTTGGCTGCACTGAGATCAGGAACCAGACTGCTGGGGAAGCCATGGAGCCCAACCCACCCTCACTGAGGAAAAACACTTGCTAGAGGTCTGAGTGGCCCACCTCATCATCTCATCAGCCAGCAAACAGAATGAAATCCTGACCCCATAAAAGCTGCACCAAGTCTAGAACCCAGACTAAAGTACCACATCTCCTTTATGCCAGGCAAGACTAGAAATACATAAGCAGATAAATAAACAAGCAAGAAAGCACTTGGAGAGGGTCTAGCAGAGACACAGAACCAAAACATTTTTAGCTTTCATGTTTACAGAGATGTAGCCAAGCCACTGAAAAAGTTCACTAACAGCCATTCTTCTTATTTAATTAAGATACTGCTATGTTGCAAGACTATTTTCTTTTCTTTTTTTTGCTTTCAACATCCTATGTTGTCTTAAAACTCAGATATTACTACTGGAAATGACCACTACCACTCTTTCCTCCAAGTACAATGCTGGCGTGGGTTACTAAACACAACCAACTGCAGGACATTTCATTCCTTATGGCTTACCACTGCAGGTCCTGTTGTCGGAGTTCAAGGAATAGTGGGCTGGGCAGCCACAGACAAACCCTCCCACGGGGACAGCCAGGCACAGGTGAGAGCAGTGACCATTGCTGGAGGCACACTCGTTCCAGCCTGCCTGCCTGGAGGAGTGGAAGACCAGGATGTCCATGACATAATCCAGGTGGCCCTGGATGATGGTTCGGTTCTGCCCGCTGGTCTTGTTGGCCCGCTCGATGCTGCGCCGGCTCCAGTCTGTCCAGTAAATGTAATCCTGGTACTGGGTCAGGCCAAAGGGGTGGGGCAAGTCATCTGCTATGGTCTCACGGTCGAGGCCTGTGTCCAAAGGGAAGGGAGAGGAAAAGCAGAGTTATTATGGGCACAAGCAGTGTGCTGTTGAACACGTCCCCTGCCCACAAAGGTTACCACGCAGTTACTTTGAAGTTACTATTTCATCATTACAAGGGTAAATTACAGAGTAATGCACAGAAGTCAAAAGGGGTCTCAGAGCCTATCACAGAAATGTGCTAATCCTGCTTGCCATTCACAGAAAAAAATGTCGTTTAGTGAAGAAAAAGTTTCAATTTCGAAAATTATCAGGGTTCTCAGAAATATTCTGTCCTTTCCCTCCTTCCCAAAACTGATGGGATGCCTCTCAATTTAATGCAGGATCCTGACACTCTATTTCCAGTTGAGCATCTCTTGCACCACACTTTTCCTACTGCTTACAAAAAGACAACTGTCATGAGCTAAATGGAGTACTACATTGCATTATGAGAAAAACTAAACATACAAGGCTAAACTAACCTGTCTGTGGAATGTCACAACAGGAAGGAGCAGCCAGAAAGCCAGGACAGGAAACAGCTAATTGTGTATACCATGGAAATGTTAAGAGATCTCAAGGAGCAGGACAGGGCAGGGGGAAATTATTTCAACTGTGTTTTATCAACCACTTCATTACCATGGCACCTCCTGCTGTGTGGCCACACAAAATGAACAGATGATTATGAAGCAAGAAGTCATTCCCTCTTTGCACATGGAAGTCAAGGATGCACAGCCCCACACTCTGCTGTCACCAGCCACAGGCAGAGCGGAAAAAGCAGCTCTAATGCTGTGTCCAGTCCCACCTTTCACAGGGAAACATGGAGCAGGACTCCACAGAACACCAAAATACATGAGAAGCTGAAGAAAAGCTTTTCTATCACACGTAATTCCCATATTGCATTTTCCTGTTCTGATCTTTTTCCAGCTTTGTTCCACTACTGCTAGCACAATGTTTAAAGCAGACTAACTCCTTCAGCCTTAAATACTGGCTAATTATTAATGCTTAAATATTGGCTATTGTTAATGCTTATGTTATTGTAGCATACACAAGGCAGTTCACTCCAATGGGTGCTGAGATGTTAAAACAAGGTACTGTGCAAATCTGAGAGGGCCTAGGTCCTCCACACAGTACTCTGGGATGGTGAAAAAATAAAATATTTAGCTGCAATTACCAGTTTATAAAATTATCACAGACCCCAGCACAAGAGAACTCCCCTGCTGATAAGCACTAGCCAGGAAAAGCTCCTTAACATGCAGAATACAGGGGTGGAAAATGCCCGAGGATACTAACAAAGATAAAAAACCAAATTGTATTCAATTACACGTTGAATAAACTGTTGTTATCTTCTCTGTTGGCTTTCTTTCTACCTTTGTTATGTATTTTCTAGTGCTCTCGAGAGCGGCAAAACAAGACCCTCCAAAACACTGCGAGCTGACATCTCTGTCCTACATACAACTGGAAATATGCACCTTGTGTAATTTTAACTTTCTGAGCACCCCAATCACCCACGAGAACATCGAGGCCGCGCTAACCGCGGTGTTACATAAACACGAATTACAGAAGCGAACGTTAGGTCGGAAAATTTTATTTTTGCCTCGTGACGCGTGTCTTTGCGTTCTTTAAGGCGCAGTTTGCCAGGAGGGAGCTGCAAAAGGCAGCACTGCCCTCGGGGTGCTGCCTGGGGCTCACCTAGCATGTTGGAGGACTCGATGAGGTTGGTGTCCAGGTCGGTCCAGTAGAGGCGCCTCTTGGCGTAGTCAATGGTCAGGCCGTTGGCGCGCCCCACGTTTGGGACCAGCGTGGTCCTCTCGCTGCCATCCATAGCAGCCCTGTCAATCTTTGGCTTGCCACCCCACTCAGTCCAGTACATGAAGCTGATTGAAAGAGCAGAAGGAAGGAAAATAATCGCGTTCAATCCAAGGGAACTCGAGAGGAAAAACAAGACAAGAGTCCTTAGAAGGAGTAAGAGGAAAAGAAGAGCTGTAAATTCAAGCATTGATGAAGACCCGTTGTGCTAAATGATGTGGGTTTGTTTTTTTTTCAAAGTACAGGCAAGAAAGTGAGTCAAGTTTCCTCAAAATGCTTCCAACATTATTTTTTCCCACTTGGACCTGGATTGTCACCAGCAAGTTCTGTGTGACAGCACTTTGCTAGTAACCAACCCATGCATGTCATTTCAGAGGCAGAGGTTGGCACTTTCATTTATACCTGGCTACTCAGCAGGATGTTTCTCCAGAGCACTTATCTTCTGCCTCTAGTCAGTTGTCCCTCAAACGAAGGAACACATAAAGGAAGATCTGCAGGGTACTTTTGTTAATAGGTGACACTGCTCATGACCACACAGCTAAGTCAACCAGCACGTAACAAGTGTCTTGCATCTCAGCCAAGACAAACAAAACTGTGTGGCATTTCCAAAGGAGCAAAAATACAATTATTACATTCTCACATGCCAGCTTATGCCTCATGTGGAAGAAGGACAGACTTGCACATGTTTACATTTGCTTTAGGCACTGCACAGTAGAGTAGGATGCATATTTGTATGTTATATATTTTATAGCTACTTAGTCACTTCTTCCAAAATATTAAGCTGATACCATTGAGAGGCAGCTATCCAATATTTACACCTTTGGGTTTTAATAACTCTAGTAACAAACCCCTGGGAAGTCTTTCAATTCCAACCAACTGCACAATAGGAAAGGTTGCTTCAGAAACTGATGATCAAGGGGGAAAAATTCTTTAGACACCAGGAACACTTGCAAATTTCTCTTAAAAATTTTGCAAGTACTCTGTGTATAAATTTTGCAAGTTGGACACAGCATGGAGCCAAGTGTTAGAATTGCCCTCATGGCAGCAATGCCTTGGAAACTTGCATTTAAAGTACAACTAAACTGTATGTATACTTATATAAGAACAATGTAAGGAAAAATGGGTATTCTGACCCAAGTAATTTTTTTTTCTGATCTGTGGTGAAGAGATAAAGCACTGAATGATGATAATCCTTGGGAAAAACCTACTTCCAGTGTAAAACTAGAATCATCCATAGCAGCGTAATGTTACAAATGAGTAACTGCATCTAAGAATCTGATGTTGAATTCTCATCCAGGCAACCCCTGGCACATCAGGGCTGAATCCAATCTAGGCTCCCACTGGAGGTGACCATTGCCACCACCTCGTTGAAATAAAGCAGAAGGAATGTGTTTCAAGTTCTCTGCACTGCTGTAGCTCTCACAGTGTGACTGGGAATTGTGATAATGTCATAACCCTTGCAAATGAAGTTCCCTCGTTTGAAAAATAACGTGTTATTGGTATAACCTCAAAAAGGTTTTGCAGTAATTAGTTACTGTCAAGTGAGTGTTTCATGGTAGAAGAGCTATTTCAGAAGATGAACAGTTAGCTTGACTTGCCCCATTCCTTCCCCCCTCCTCCTTGTTTATTGCCCTACTTTTGCTGTTACAGCGACAATCCAACTGAGATGTTTCTTCTCAGAAAATCTTTCATTTGGGGCAGAGGTGAAAATAATTGTTTCCACTCCTCCTCTGTCCCTCTTCCCTTGTCCATACAAACTAAAACGTTTCCTCATCTGAAGAAACAAACACTTCCTTATGCTCAGACTATAAACTTCACTCTCCCACCCTCAAATTAAATCATTTAATACCTTCATTGGACCCTAACCTGCGATAAAAAGAATCCTAATTTTTAAAACTATAAATATATTCCTTTCAATGTTATAGTCCTTTTCTGATTAATGAATTCCATAAACCTAAAACTACTTTGATTTTGTGGTTAATTAAAAAACTAAATATAAATCCCTTTCTAATGCACCGCTTTGATTAATTTATTTTTTTTTTTAGTATTTTTAATGATTATTCACTACATTAAGAGTGTATTTCTCTAAATACACCAGGCTGTACTCCCCAGCTCAGTTCTCTCAGGGTTTACAGGCAGTGCTTAACGACCATGCCCTAGAGGAAGCATCACAATGTTGCTTTTCCCTGTCCACAAACACAGAATTAAATCAAGTTACCCCTCGGCAGGGTCCAGTGCCAGCGCCCGGGGACTGTCCAGATCTTTCCACACGAGCACCTGGCGGTGCTGCCCGTCCAGCTTGGACACCTCGATCCTGTTTGTGCCAGTGTCAGCCCAGTACAGGTTCTTCCCCAGCCAGTCCACAGCCATGCCCTCGGGGTAATCCAAGCCAAACTCCACCACGTGCTCCAGAGCGCTGCCATTCATGAACGCTCTGCTGATGGTCTGCGGGGATACAAAGACACACAGGCAAATTGGAAATCTTACCAGCCTGTCACTGGGCTGCTCGTGCTCTTTGTTTGAATTTTAAACACTTTCAGATTTTAGGCGTCTCGCAGGAAAGAGGATCTCACAATATGCTACTTATTTGCAAAGCAAACAATGCTGCTATTCAGAAGTAATGATTTACTGCGCTCTGTGAATGCATTCTGTGTCAATTACAATAGCATCTCACTGGGGAAATAAATGGGATAACTAGTCTGGTTGAATTAAGCATCTACATGACAAAGTGACCTTAATAACTCAGTGCCAACTTCAAGGGGGAAATATTTTTGCTCTCCCAGGACTATACAAAAGCATCAATGTTATGGCATGGAACACTATTTAAAGCAAGCCTAATGAAAAAGTGCAGGACTGAACAGCAAATAGAAGAAAGCAACCAAATGACTGATGAGCTCAGTAGCTTCAGTACTGATGGCTAAATTTAATTTTACTAAGCATGATCTCTTCTTGGACTTTTGAATAAAAGACTTTTTTTAACTCTGCCATCAGGATCAGCCTGTGATAGCAGATCCAGCCAGAATTCCATTTTAATAATATATTAGAGTTTAGGCATTCCCTGATAAGCCTGAGAGTAAAGGACTTATGTTAGAATAGTACAGAATTCTTTTGGCAAAAATGGGCTACATTTCTATGTCCTCAATACTCCTATCTGCACACACTCCTCATACCCACACTCCTCACACTCCTCATACCCACTCCACCTCACACTCCTCATACCCACAACCAACCAGAAGTTAACAAATCCCTGATTTTGGTTTACTTAGTTTGAACACAACCTGCTAGCTATGCCAGTTTCTGATAGCACACAGCAGGGAAGTTTATATCTCAGTCTTAACCTGTATCACTTACAAAGCTCAAAAGAATACCATGCTTAGGGAGTTCAGCCACGTCACCTCTTGCAGACTCATTTCAACTCTATGTGTTTAACTACTATGATTCTTCAGTTGCAAAAGTCCATAAGTTATTGTTGGCACAGGTCTCAAGTCAGTTGCAGAAAACGTAATTAAAAAATTAAACTCTTCTACATATCCCTTGAATTTTGTAAACCCCGTTGATCAACCTACTCTTAAATATCTCAAGAAGCTTCTATCAGCTTGGACTAAATCTGTACCTTCAGTGAAATGTCAGTCCAGTAAATGCGGTTGTCGGTCACATCGAAATCCAGGGCAGAAGCCTCCTTGACGCCGGTGAGCGGAATGGCCACGTTGTTGTTGTTGGTTTCCAGAGAGATGCGCCTGATGTCCGCCCTCCTGGAGAAGAGCAGGAAAGCCTCCGGGACGATGCAGGTCTTCATGTCACTGATGAGCTCCAGGCCGATGGGGCAGGCGCAGCGAGGGCCTTGGGGGCGGTACAGACACAGGTGGCTGCAGCCGCCGTTGTCCTCTGCACAGGGGTTTGTACCTAAGCGGGCAGCCAGAGGAAAAAGCAACAGTTTGCAAACTGACTGCAGGTGAAAAGGTGAAGCCAGTCCTCACGGGCACCGGCCACAATGTGAGTCCTCCAAGGAAACATGCAGTTTTTCTCCTTGTGTTCTCTGATCAAATTGTTTTTCATTCATTTCCTGCAATGCTTTAGACAGACCTTACTCTCCTTGGCTGGAAAGCCAGTGATTCTTTTTCCTTATGCCAAGAAACAAACCCGGCATTAGGGAAAGGGATCTGGGCTTAAACAGCTACTGATGATCCCAATTCACAGCACAAGCACTGAATGCATGGTAAGTACATGCTCTGCTGCCTTTTACAGTTCACTGGTCCAGCTACAAAACCCCCTGCATTCCTGCAGGTAAACAACTTGCAGAGCTATTTTCACATCCATTCCACGGTCTCTTCTCTCCAGGATGCAGGTGAAGCAGCTCTTCACAATACTCACTTACATACCTGCACATGCTGGAAATTGAACTGAGAGAGGCTTGGCCCTAAAGAGTTCAATTGTCCAAACAGCTGGAAAGAGGGCTGCCTTCAAAACACAGGTACCTTGGGGCATCAGCCACACAAAGATACATCTCAACTGCATTTGACTCCTTTCCTGCAGTACAATCCAGACATGACAGCAAGAAGCTGCAAGCCTTATCCACACAGCAGGACACTCAGGTACTGTGATGAGTGCTGTGATGCTACAATTACACTGCTACCAGTGCTCGGACAGCCCAGGATAGGCAATTTAAGTACTTTTAGATATTTTTAAAGGTAATTTTTTAGTATTAACATGAAAACTACTGAATGGACTAAAACAGGCTCATTATTATTAGCTTTTGCACACTTGGAGCACACTGCTCAATGATATTCAGCTCAATATCCTTCCAAGCTGCAGAACTGGAGCTCCTCACAGAAGACCTAACCCACCCCACCAAGCCGTCGGACTGGATTCTGCCCATTTCTGAAACTCTGCAGGACAGAACTGCTGACATTTTCTGTCCCCTTCTCCCTTGCCCGATGGGCAGACCACTCACCCGTGACCTGGTGGACGTTGGTGGCCTTGAGGCCCATCAGGTCGGGCAGCTGATCGATGATGATCTCCCTCTCCGCCGTGCCCTTGTGCACGCGCTCGATGCTGCGCCTCTGCCAGTCTGTCCAGTAAATGTAGTCTCCCAGCAGAGTGAATCCAAATATGTGAGGCAGCTTGTCCTCCACCAGGACTCTCCTACCAGTTCCATCAGCATTCATGACCTGGGAACGTACACAAACTTTTTAGGTACGTGGAAGAAAGCTGCCACTGTTTGGCAGGTTAACAAACTAGCTGCTCCACGCTCAGACTACAAATTAAAAAATAATCTCCTGTCCAATGTTACACAGCACCCTCATAAAAAAGAAGAGACTGTTTATTAATAGGTAGTTACTCTAAAAACCTCATTTAGAAGGTTAGTCTCGTAACCAGATCGTAACGTGAAATTATGACACAACCCTCGTTACCTTTGCTTTAGGAACTATTATTATGTAATAATAGTTACTCCTGTTATGACTCTCTCATTTCTGACATGAGTTTTGGTTTAGTTTTAAAGAGGAGTCACTGTGTTTTACACAAATGAAGACAAATTTATAATGGCCAAGGAGTTCTGACTCAGCATTTTCTGGTCCAGCGTCCCTCCCACGTGAGCTTTGCCCGTATTACAGAGAGCACTAAGAGGAGACTCCACACAAATACTTTACTTCAGTGAAGAAGATCTACTGAGTATATTTATAGTATTTATATCCCCAGTCTGAATAAGGAACCAGTTTTACATTCTTCAAAATTAAGTACAGTAATTTTTTTACCGCAAGGAACAGCAGCAGTCTGTAAATAATTGCATGCCTTTGATCAAGACACTTGAATTTACTGTGTCATTTTTCTCTGCTGCTAAAAAGGAGTAATACCTAACTTCCTCAGTGAGGCACTGAAAGGATTAATTAAACATATGTATGCATGTTCAAGTGATCAAGTGTCTTATGAATGTCAAGTAGTATTATAAAATGTACCATACTGACAGGAGTGAAGAGTCCCATGTTTTAAGAGAAGCTTAAAAATGGTCCAGTGCTACAACTTTCCAGAAAAAAAATCCTTCTGAAATATTTCTACTTGTTTGAAGGTCACAGTTTAAGTTTACAGTAGGTGTACCACCCTTTCAAAAACAGAAAAAACCTCCTAACAACCTTAATATAAAAACTTTCTGAAACAATACGATTCACAATTCCAAGGTAGCACACTAATCCCTGAAACATTCAGGCACCCTTCCCACCACCCAAGCACATTCTAACTAAATGACTGGAAAAGGAGTGATCTATTAAACCACTGTTTTCAAATCTCTCTCACTTATGGAATTAAGATAGCCACAAACAAATCTGTATGGCTTCTCATCCTTCCCACGGCTCAAACCCCAAGATTTATGCAATGACAACCTTCAGGATCAACTGGTTTAGTACCTCAGACTAGACTGATGACAGCTGGTGGCCAGAGTATCATCCCAGACCATGAAAAATGTAAAGGCTACTTTGGAGCAACTCCTACTCGGGAAGGAAGAAGAGAGGAAAGGAATAGACAAACAGAACTGAAACACACACCTTTCCCAGGACTCAGTGTAATGTACACATTAAAAAAAGATTTATAAATTCCCTTAAAAGAGTGGAAGAAATGCTATAACCTTCACAACAATTCAACTTCTCCTTAAAACTACACCTTGTCAAACTTCCCAACATTTTGGCACTTACTCTCAGTATATTAAAATGGGAACTGAATCTTTATGTGCACATTTCCTACAGAAAAAATCAAAGGGGCTCTGCACATTTGCTGGATTGTAGGAATAAACTCCATATTTACTTCTGAAGAAAGGTCATAATTTATGGAATTAGCTTACCAAACCCCTTCAGTCCAGCAGAGCATACAGCATGCTTCTACAAATGCACTAATGCCACACACATCTCAAAACCAGATGACTTGTCTGTGGTGACTTATTTCCCCCTTCCCCTTAAACTACAGATAAATACAGCCTTAAAATACAGATAAATACAGATAAATTACAGATGAAAAAAAAAGAAGCCACTTGTTTGCAACTAATTAATACATGGCAATTGGTGTTTGCTGAGCAGACCAAGAAGACACAGAGAATGGAAGGATGTTGAAAGGTGAACCAACTAAAACCCCACTGTAATAAGCAATAAAACATCACCATCACAAAGTAGCGTTTTTAGAAATTCCTTTTTTTTTGTCTTGTATTTGTAAAAGAAAGAAAATTCTCTATTTTAGGGAATGCTTAACTACCAGCAAAGAAAATTAGTTGGAAGGTGTATGGAGTGAGATGAACTTTCTTTGGCAAACTTTCAGAGCTGTTCAAATAAGCTTCCCCCTTTACTGGAGAGGGAAAGGAAAAGAGAAGGGAAGACTAAAGGATAAAGTATCTGCTTTTAATTAATTTTTGGTTTGACACAAAAAGGCTGTTCTGAAAGGCAGCTTTACATCTCCTAGACAAAACATGCACCTTTCTGAAGGTGCTTACATATACCTGCCACTCTGCTCCCACTTCCCAATTTTACCTGAGCACATCTGCACTATGTTGCCTAATAAAAACATCTGCCCACTACCACCACATTATATATATATATATATATATCCATTTTTTTCCCCATGGCACCACGTTGTCTGCACTGACTTTGGCTGCATGTTAGGTGATTTCAATAGAATTACATCCACTGGCTCCAGAATCAACCAGTCTGGGGTAAGGCAGAAGGGAAGTGGCAAGAGATGTAGGGGTGATATGTACAAGAAGAATAAAGCAAAAAGAAACCATCACTTGTCAACCAGTTTCAAGGGATTTCAGCATCATCTTTTCACATGCTCAGACAACAACCAAGTCCCAGGCCATGCTCCTTTCTGGATTCTTTCCTCTTCCCCAGCTCCACATGGGTCAGCTCCTCACAGTGAAGTCCATCCCCAGGGAATCCCACACCCCACAAGAATCCCACCTTCAGCTGCTATGAGGCAGTGTCTCCAGAGGTTTTTGCTGCTTTTAACCACAATGTGGTGTGAGTTTCACATTCTGAGGCCACTCTGACTACTGCAAATCACACTGAGAATATAGGCTACAACAGGAAACAGATGTGGTGTAACCACAAACACCACCTTTACTGAAAGAGCGAGTAGTTCCATGAGGGGAAAAAAAATAAATCTAAAAGTGCAAAAATTAAATGGCCTCAGAAAAAAATACCAGATATCCTGCTTGGAGAATAAGAGCTTTGTTTATCCTAAAACAATAATGAATGCAAACCTACAAGCCTCATGAATGTACAGCTCATTCAAAGGAAGTGAATTACTGCTGAAAATGTAGTCACATTTTAAAATGCTGTACTTTTTGATCAGTAGGAACAATAAAACAACAACTTTGAAGCCCTACTTCTAATTTAAAGTTACAGACTGGAAGGCACAGTAACATATTTTAAGGGTCTTTCTTGTTATTAGATACCTTGCATTCAATTCACTTCCAAGCACCAGTAATCACTGTGATAAATAGGCTAATGCAGTGAATTTACCTTTTTGATAATCTGGGATTTGAACGTATGGTCGTTTAAACTTGTCACTCGACTGCTTTAAGTCTAGAGTTTCATCATTAAATCCATCTCATTCCTGAAAATCGTGTTCAGCTCTGCACAGAACTTGTGGGAAAGAAGCCTGGATGAGATCATGCAGCATCCTGTCCAGTTACATCTTGAAAACTTTTTAATAAAGACAGGGACTCCACTACATGCCCTCAGTGAAGTATTTCTTTCTTATATTAAAATGAAACCTCCCTCAATGCACCTGGTACCAGTTGCCCCTGTCCTCTCCATGTGCTGGGAGAGCCTCCCTCCTCCCTGAGTACGTGAAAAAAGACCAAACCCCTTCCTTCTGTCTTTCCTCACAGGGCTGGTTTTCATTCCTTTAGGAGCTCTCCACTCTCCCTGCTGGATTCTGGGGACCAGAGCTAGACACAGCTGGGTATGGCCTGACCAGCCCTGAGTGGGATGATCCATGTCCCCATGGATGCAGCCCAGGATTCTGCTGTACAGCAGCACGCTGGCACAATTTGTCCTCAGCAAACCTGAACTGGCTTGCTCTAACCACCTGCTTCCTTCAGCTTGCAGGTTTCTAGGAGAACTCTTTGCAGGGACTGGAATAAGACTAATGGGCCTGCAGCTTCCCAGGTCCTCTTTTGGATATAGCTGTAAATGATCAGGGAGCAGGTTAAATATCATGCATGCTAAGCTCTTTCTCTGGCTGGCAGGAGCAGAGGAAGTCAATAACCAGTGAAAATTTATAAACGCCTGCTAACACTACCTTCCAAAAAAATGTATTACTTATGAGCATGGAATAGGCCTCTGTGATGGACTGTAAGTCCCCAGCTACATTACAAGATGTTGCCAGAACATTATTTCTTTCACAGACACACGGAAGTAAAACAAAAATCCAACCCCCCCTAAAACAAACAACTCTTCCAGTAAAACCTGTAAGCTCCTCTAATTTCAGATACTTGAACCTAAGCCCTGATTTTTAAAATCAACAGCCTGTTTTTGGACAAATGACAGATACCTCAGCCATTATTGATTCCTGACCTTCAGCATCTTTACCAGCACCAACTTATTGATCCTCAGAGAGGCCAGAAGACCTCACTTAATATGTAGGACCTCAACTGCCCTGCTCAAGTACTACTGCCATCACTGCCCCAGCTCTACAAAATTTTTATCAGGCACCACAGCTGGAAAGCAGATCTTAAATCCTCAACTCATTCCAATGACAACTTGGGTTTCTCCCAATAGTTTAAAACCAGCAGAAAATATCAGAAAGCATCACCACCTTCACAATTTCAACATGGGTCATGCTAATGCACCACAGGGATAGGTACAACTTAAAACAATGAGCTAAAAAGGGGAATGAGTTTGTTCATTAACACTGATCTTCTTAAGGTGATTGCAAAGAAGCATTACAGTAGAACACCCCAAAATACTGAATTCAATTCAAATATCCCAGATATTCCAACATACCATGCTGAGCAAGGCTTGCATTATACCTCAAATAATTTAGGAATACTCACACTCAAGGCTTAGTTACTTCAGCCCTGATTATCCAGAGGTAAATATCTACACGTGCTGTTTGATGCAACAAATAACAACTCAGTTCATGACAATGCCAATCAGGGATGTGGCTGTTCATTGTCTACCCAAATGTGCATGAATCTTACTTTACAGGGAAAGTGAAAACCAACACTACATTCATTAGATCGATTTGGTTAAAGAAAAGAAAAGAAACTTGGGCAGCATCTATCTTAAAAATAACTCTAAAAGGTAGCTAGAATGCCTTCTAATCATTATACTTGCATTTTTTTTTTGGACAGAGTTTAAGAACAATGAATTTTCAACTTCTGTAAGCAACATAAAACAGACTGGAATGATTTTACTGTTATGGCTGCAGCAATATCATATAATTAACATATGTATTTACTACAAAACAGCTGTTCTAAGAGAGAAACAGAGATATCTTGTCTAAATTTCCAGTTTAATTAGAATTCCCTCTAAAAAAAGTCTTAATCAGTTGTACTTTCATTAAGTGAACAATTGAAACTGTCACCTCAGTTTGAAGAAATTATTCAGTCAGTGTCATTCACTTACTGTTAACAGCATTTCCTCTCAATTCTAAAACATTAAGGAATGAAATGGGAGCTCCTCTCTTCATTGTGGTAAAATCCTGAGCAATCAGCAGAAGGGATCCCTGGAACCCTTTGGATTTGCTTCAGAAATCAAATGCCTCCAGCCAAGTCCATGATTTCTTACTGTTAATTGTTTCATAATAGCCATTAACAATTCCTAATTTAACAGCTCCTCAGCACCCTCAGTTTTCTTTAGAACTCTAACAATTTTTCCAAAGAATTCAAAATACATTTTTTCTGAGCATGGATAACATTCCTAATAGGACTGCCACGAAGATAAATATGTACAAACAGTATAGGGATTAACTTCATAAATACCCTTTCCATCAGGCTACACACACTGCTATGAGCTAATTTCTTTCACAATAGGACAACTTTCTTAGCTCACTGATCAATGCCAACAGCAGAGATGTTTTCTCTCTGCTGGAATTTAATTTTAGAAACAAGTGGTTCAGTTTTTAATGAAATGGCTCCAGTCAGGTAGAGTGAGAAGTAGGCAGGGAAAAGATTTTAGAACCATCATGACAATCACATTTGACATCTCCCAGGCAATCTCATGCAGCACAAACTCCTGCATTTGCAAAGAACAGGCTAAGACAAAAACTGAGCCAAATGATAAATAAGATGAGTAGAGAGATTTTCACAGGGGAAAAAAAGAAGCTCCTCTGAAAAGACTCAGTGGTAAAAGAGGTGACTAAAAATGCTTTACTCTGGAGATTAATTTTGGTATGTAATCCGTAGGGTGGAGTGGCAGCAGTCAGGGAGTGTTCTGTTACCTGGGCATAGGCTGTGGGGGCAGCAAATGAAAACTAATGACTGCATTTTGCAACTTACTATTTAGCAACTAAAACCTGTGGGCAGCTTCACACACAACACTTTGCAGAATGTAAACCAGACTAGCCAAGACCAACCTGAAACCTCACAGTGGGTTTGGAGGAACAGTTTTACAAGATTAATTTCGGCTTAACAAGCCCTGATGCTCTTGCATATGGGCAAAAGCCTCTGTGCTCTTCTTTCTTTCAGTGCCTTGCCTCAGAAACTCATTTTTCATTTGTTCTCTGCCTAACCTGATGTTTTCCAGACTCCTTCATGCTTATAATTGATTGTTTTATAGAGGGGGAAAAAAATGTGGAAAGTTTTCTACTGTTTTACCAAGCCCAAGTGGTACAGGGAATAGTGCAGTGAGAGACTCAGCCAGTTCTGAGATACCTCTCACCTTTGGTGGCAGTAAGCTTTCAGCTTGATTCAATTGCTCCTATTCACTAAATCACTTCAGTTCCCAGGGTCTTGCACGTCCAAGAGTCTTCCACCTTTGGTTTTCTACCTTTTTCCACAGACTCTTTGCCACACTACAAGACCATGCATGGTGCCAGAAAAGATGTTCTAGTTAAGACTACAACATCTCACAGCAAAGCAAGAAGCCTGTGTGAAGAAAGCTAAATCATTACTGAGAATGACTGGAGGTCAGGTGAATACTTCCAAAGAAGCCCAGATCCAAGATCAGCACAAGGTTTTGTGCAGTAATGCAACTCTGCTTGTGAAAAGGGGAAAAAAAACAAAGCCAGAATTTTGGAGGGTAAGAGATAATAATGGACTGACAAACAGGACTCAGCTGAATCAGAAACAGATGACAGCTCAGCATCTCTCAGTATCTCTCAATATCTCTTCACACTGCTCCCCAGCTTGCCATGAAATATTTTAAATACGTCAGACTCAGGTGAGCTGATGGCCCTGGCTGTGTTGGTTTGAGGGATTTCAGTGTTTCCCCTCAGGTAACCTGGCTGCCAGTAGAGACTTGTTGCTTTCGAGGTGAGACACCTGCGTGAACCAAAATACGATTTCCTAACTCCAGTGTGAACAATGTGGGAAGCACACAAGGCACATGAATGCAGATCCAACAATTATACTCCAGTCAGCTGCGTGCTGGGCCGTGGGGACCACGAGGCTCTCAGAGCTATCAGCAGCAAAGCAGAACTGCTCATCTTTTAGCAAAGGTTGTAAGAAACATCTCTGAATTCCCAGTGTGAGCAGCCAGCACAACTTTCTGCTCAAATGTGTCTCGAGTGTGGGTGCTTGCCTCTGACATGGTCATTGCAGGCTCTCCTTCAAGGTAAAAGAAAAAAAAGATGTTTTTAGAGTAGGACTCGTCTATTCTATTCTAAACATTTACAGTTTGGAAGTGCTGACTTCCAACATTTTCATAAAGGCAACACAAGGGGACTTAAATGAGCTGAATGTATCTACATCTCACGAGACAAAACCCACTATGGATCTCAGGATGAATTGCAGATCTGTGACACAAGGACCATTTGAACACTGAATGCCAAAGTCTTCCCCACTTAATTTTTAGGGCAGTAATTTCACTTTGAAAAATGCCATGTTTGGTACTCAGGCCAGAGAGTCAGGTTACTCATGGGCAGGAGTTCTGGCTCCGTCTCCCCAAAGGCTTTCCTCAGAAGCCTCTTTGCTAGGAACTTCTCCCTGTCCCACAAAGCATGACAGCCTTTGGACAGCAAATCCCTCAGGACTTCTTGGAGAACTCCTCAGCACAAGTGGCTTGCAATGCAAGGTCTCAGTAATCATACTTTTCATATCTGAATTTCGTTTAGGTAGTCTCAGTTTATCAAAAGTAATAAAAAGTTAAATTTTAATGCTCCCGATTTGAAACTAGCATGGATGTTTTAAATTTAAAGTTCAAAAGAAACCTCTCAAGTGAAAATTATACCAAGTATAAATTAATACTTTTTTTAAAAATAAATCCTTACTCTACTACTAATTTCAAAAATCTATTTTTTTTTCTTAATACAAGCTTAGCAGGCATTAAGAAATAGCTGGAAATACCCTGACAAAGTAAGCTTTAAATTTCTGAAACTGGGATGGAGTACTGGGATCTGTCCCTACCCTTTACAGCACACACGTGTGTTTCACTGAATGAAATTCCCAAGTGCCACAACCATCCAAAGCAAAAGTAAACAGCAAAGCAACTTCAGGTGTTTGTTTCAACTGCCTTACTTCTCATACCTGCGAAAGTTTAATGCAAGTACACAAAAGCAGCCGGGTTCAACAGCTAGGAATATAATGGATTCTGCTTCTCAGTTTTCAAACCTGTGCTTCAAGTAGGCTGGATGAGGTAGGATCAGTAACCAGGCTTGCAACTCATCAGCATTTCACAGTACAAAGACTCATGCATGAGACAAAAAAAAAAATCTCAGTCAGAAAATAAATGGTGTGTACTTAGAAAACAAAATTTCCTTATTAGGGCGGCAGTAAAATTGAGGGAGTTGTCATCGGAGGAAAATATAGCCCTGCAATTTCAGGATTAGAATATGAATTAGAGCATTCTCTAGATGCCAGACTATTAGCTCCTAGGTCAAAGACAAAAATGTCCTCTCTGTTCATGATTTCTGTGCTCTAAAAAGTCTCAGCAGCATCTGCTTTCTGTTGTCCAGCGAGGCTGAGTTCTGAACACTCGTGTGTGCTTACGCCGAAAACCAGCGGGATGTAATACTTTCCATATTAATCATGAGGATTAGATACAATAATGCCAGGCACGGCTAACAGATCTGGGAATGCACAAACGCTTCAAGTTAGAGCTGCACTCAAAAATCACCAGATAATGGTTGGATCTGAGCGGGAGGCAGAGCCTTTCTTTACTCTCACCACTAGTAGGTGTTAGAGGGTGTCATCTCCGGCTCTGAGAATGGAGAACAGGAGAGGGCGAATAAAGAAAAACGAAGCAGAGATTGAAAAACTCTGAGAAATCAGCCACATCATCATGACTTCCCCTTAACACACACAGCCACGCATGCATGCAGCCATTCATAATTGCTTCACCAACACCAGCTCTGCCGACCGTTTAAAAAACCAACCTATGCCTTAAAACAGGTAAGCGTACGTGCCAGGAACACAAATGTTCACTGGGGCAGGAAAACACAAGACCAATTCAACAGAGCAGATCATACATTTTTAACCTCGTAGCACGGCAGGAAAATGCTTTAAACCTGTAGCAAGTCAATGAGGAATCTTCCCCACTGGTAAGCACAATAGCAGCCATCCATTTCAATAGAAGTTTATCAGCGGTGAAACCTGACCGAGATAAATGACGGAGCTGTTGAGCCACAGCCTGCTTCTGCCTGCTGCAGGCTGCCAGATAAAATGGGAACAAAAGCTCCCTGCTGTACCCCCCACCAGTCTCCATTAACCCCTGCTGATGCTTTATTATCGTCTGGGGGCTCCAGAACAGCAGAGCACGAATCAGTGGGTAAAAAATAAATAATAAAAGCTGGTATGGAGCACAAACAAACCAGAAACGTGGCTTGCAAGAATGACGTTCAGTTCGGGTAGCGCTGCGATTAAGTAACGGCTCTGAGGAATCCCACACGCGAAGGAGAAAAAAAATGAAGAAAGCACAAAGTGTGTAAAATCATGTATGAAAAACTACTTAAAAGCAATAGGGGCAAACACACAAATGTGTTTCTCCTGGTTTTACCCCCTCCTTTTTCAACCAGACATAAACACACGAAGCAAAGCAGGGGCCAGGCATTTATTCTGATGCCTTCATGTCTAATTCCAAGTTTCATCTTCGGATCCTGTCACAAACCCCTTTTTTTGTTGCACCTACACCAGTGCCCTTTCTTCAAATGTAAGTTTACTGAAGGCCAAAGCCTTCAGTACTACACAGATGTAAAAAATGGATGGTGAGGACGTGGAAAGTGCAGCAAATCTCAAGATTCCTGGTTGCCATTGGAGAGTAGGCAGTGTGAGCAAACCTGAAATGTTAGTAACATTTTCTCCATCACAGATTAAGATAGGGATCTACATTTAGCAAAGGCCACCTGGTTAGTTTACACCAGAGGCTCTACCAGTCGAGCTGGCCCTGCCCAGTGAAAACCTCCACGACCTGTAGAAGGGGATAAAGTCCTTGTGGTGCCTAGGAGGAATGGGTTAGGGAAGACAGTTTGGATCAGTTCTGCCTCAAGCAAAGACAAACCCCTCCGTGGGATTGTTTTTGCCCAAGGACTGGGGTGCGCTTGGTGGGTGATGCAGGGGGATGGGGAAACACAATGGGTACCTCAGGGGGATTTGTTTTTTGGGTGAGAACGGTGTGTGATGTTGAGCTGTATTCTGCTGGGTGCCAAATGACACTGCCATAACTCCCAGGGACAATGAGGATGGACTGCTCCACGTACACCAGCCATCAGCTCCTGATATAACTTGCAACCAGCCAACATCACACCATTCCTCCTGCCCTGGAAGACACTTGGGACAGACAGAACCCACAGCCATGAACTAAATTAATTCAACAGGCATCTTGGGAGGGATGGCCATTGACTACAGAAATGAGAGCTGTACTTGTGTGTGTGTGTATCTATAGAGATGTGTGTGTGTGTGTATTGTTGGAAGGAGTAGGACCTGGCGTGATGTACATGGTATAAAATAAGGGGTAGGAAATGTCCTGGTTCTGGCGAGGACAGGAGTAATTTCTGCAGTAGTTGGGAGGGGGCATGGCCAAGACCTGGAGGTTATTCTGTACCACCTCAAGTCATTGCTGGGAGTGGGGGAAAGGGGCTCTCTTCCAGGGAGAAGGGGTTCCTGCCAATTGAGGAAACATGGCAGGAGAAGAGGGAGCCATCCAGTATTGTCTATTGTCAGGGATATTCTGAGTGAATAATTTCTTTCTCTCATTACTATTGCGCTGTTACTGTTAGTCCTCTTATCTCACTGCTGTTTTCAGTAAATGATTCTTATCTCAACCAGTGATGTTTGCCTTTTTTTTGCCTCCAATTCTCCTCTCCATCCTGCTGGGGGAAGTGAGGGGTGTGTGGTTTGGAGAGCCCCGGTGGGAGCACTAATTGGGGAGCACCGTTCCTTAATCATGATTGCCGTGGATATAAAAAAAAAAATCCACTTTAGACTGAGCAATTCTCTTGGATGGAGAAGTGGACACCCCCACTTCATCCTATAGAGCCCTTCCATGCTTTACTAATTGCAGAAGCCACACTGAACATGTGTGCTGATCACTACTGGGGTCACTGATTTCCAAGCCCAGTTTGCCCCTCTGAAGTGCAGTTAGCAAGCAGCACCATGGCATCTAAGGAAGAACATGACAGAATGGCCTCAACACAGGAGAACAGAGGCTGCATGGGTTCCATCCAAAGGTCTACCCATCCCAGCATCCTTTCTCAGAGAATAATCAACACTTGCACTCACAGAACTGCACAACAAAGGAAATGCATACAGAAACTTTTCAAGAAGACTCCTTCCTTCTACAGCAATTTACAGTTCAGTGATTTGTAGTTCAGAGGCAATTCAACTTGCCAGTAAATTGCAGTGGAATTCCCTTCCACAAACTTACTCAGTCTTCCTAGTAACACATGTAAGCTTTTAACATCAACAACCATTTCCACAACCTACCACATCTGCTTTTGTTTGTTCTGCACCCACCAGCTCACATTGGTTACCAACATCTTCTGTCAAAAAAAGGTGTCTGTGTGGGAAGTGTTGGTCACCTTACACAAAATTTTATAGATCTATGTCACATGCCTAAATGAACACCTTCAGGAATTCAAAAATACAAACCCGCGTCCTCAAACGAAACTAAAATCCAAAAGCACTGCAGAAAAACTGTGGGAGAACTTCTCTGCTGCTTTCAAGGTTTTAGCCAGACTGCTTCAAGATCTACTGCAGGTTGATAGGAGTTAACAAATGTTAACTTTGTATAAAAAGCAGCAGCAGTAATATCGTAACTCTGACACTTGGAGACGCATAGGAAAAAGTAACTAGTAATTCTGAAATCTTAGGGTGATAAATCTTTTCTGATGCCCTGCATAGATGTTACATGACAACCTGGAACAAACTCATTTTGCTGGCTTACACTGATTGAAGAACAATGCAATGGAAATTGTCCCAAAAACCTCTGTGCCAAATCAGACATCTTCCCTCCTGCCACAGACACTGTAACGTTGGCACAAACATTCTGTGATGTGTTCTAGCCAGTCTGACAGAACTGCAGCAGTGAGCTCATGCCTGGTCTAGATGAAAATTTCTGCCACAAACTGATCCAGCACTGAACAGAATCATTATTAATGAATAAGGAATCTCAGTGTGCTGGCAAACATGAGGGTGAAGAATGCCCAACTTCCTTTTGCAAAATACATTCAAGGCCAAGACAGTACCAGGGCTGAAGTGCTCAATCTGTTATAAATAAATCTCTACACATCACTAAGACTATCTTCTCCTCTTTTCTGGTGCAGTATTAGGTGAATTACAGACTGTAAATCTTGTTTTCAGGACAAAGAAAACTCTGCTCCCTGAGGCTCTCTCAGGGAGTGCTTCAAAGCAGCTCACCTTGCAGGACTGGAGTTACTTTGGCTCTAAAGGAGAGCAAACAGTTATGTGACCTTCCAGCACATGACTGTGACTTCACCTTGACTTATTTGTAGTTATAAATAAGTAAAAACGACTTTGCAAGTCTAGAAAAGATATGGCTGTGCCTAATATGATAAGTGTTAAAAGTTATTTGCAAGGGTTGGGAAAAAACAAGGAAAGCTCTAATTCATCAAAGGAAAGCAAATCTACCAGGACAGAGCAAAGGCAGACCTGTGCACCAGGTAGCAGTCAGGTCTTCTGCTTCCAACAAAAGCTTTTTTCCAACAAAAGCAAACTGATCAAATGCTAAATAATACTATTTTCTCAAATACTGACAGATGATAAATGTCAAATTTGTTTCGTAACTGTTACACAACAAAATAAATGCAAGACTTTCAATGTGAGAGAGAAGAAAAAGTGTCTTTTTTTTAAATTAAAAGTTTCAACTGGGCATGTCAGAAAAAAGGAAAATCTGGGCTCTTGCTGAAACTCTAATAAAACAAAGAAGATGCAAAGTATATAGGATTTCTGGAAGTACAAATAATTATATGTGAAATAAGATTTATTTCTTTAAAATACTTTTTACCAGGCTGAGGAGAGCAAAAATGAAATATAATTTTTTTTTAAACGACATACATTAACCCCAGTAAAAAGCTTTTTTCCCCGATGACCTAAGAATTTACTTATTTAACAAGTCCTTATCACACATTCTTACAAAGACAGCTCTAGTACATGGATATAGTTTATATTTTACACAAAAAAATGAGGGAAGAATAGCAAACAACTTGCCCAAAGACTGAGAAAAACAGAGCTGTTTCTTAAAGCACAACTCAGTCACCATCTCATCATCCTTTCTGGCTGTATCAGAACATGAACACTTAGAAAAGCAAAACTAGGTTCTGTAACTTTATGGAATAAAAAATGCAGGTACAATCACAAACCTCTATTTTGTCTGTTTTGGCATCTCCCCAGTATATCTTGCTTTCTGCATAATCCAGTGCCAACCCATTTGGCCAGCCGAGCGAGGTGTTCACCAGCACAATTCTGTCTGAGCCATCCAGTGCTGCCCTCTCAATCTTGGGGATTTCTCCCCAGTCAGTCCAGTACATGTACCTGCAAAGGAAACAAAACCTTATTAATCCAAACCTCCAATATTCTCATAGCTTCTTCTGGACTACTCTTCCCCAAAACCACATAGCATGCAGAAAGTTACATTTCTAAGCCAAAAGTATTTCCTTACCTAAGTAAGGATGCCCAAACCATTCTGAAAGAACTGGCATGTCAACAAACAGAATTTATCTATCAGGCTGCTCAGCAAGACAATATAACCAATGATGTTAGCTAGAATAAACAAACTGATTCACGCAGTCCACAAAAACATTTTAAAAAATAATAAAACATAGACACATAAGGTGTGGTGGTCAGCAAGACAATATAACCAGTGCTATTAGCTAGAATAAACAAGCTGATTCACACAGTCCACGAAAACATTTTAAAAAATAATAAAACATACACACAAAGGTGACTAGCCAGGTGGTCAAAATAGAGCAGCAGTGTTTGTGCCTCAGAGCCTTAACTTTCAGAG
Source organism: Sinosuthora webbiana (assembly GCA_013397395.1). NCBI lineage: Eukaryota > Metazoa > Chordata > Aves > Passeriformes > Sylviidae > Sinosuthora > Sinosuthora webbiana. The sequence continues at coordinate 75,693 of VXBN01005264.1, read as the reverse complement.
AATCCCGGTGTTTTCATTTGGGACGCTCGGAGGTTTACCACTGCATCCCATTATCCACATGGAAGCAGACAGAGGTATCTTCTTTGCATGACTAACATTTTAAGAAAAATGCTCACAAACATCTCCTCACCCAACCATGGGATCCAGCACGATGGCTCTGGGTTCCTCCAGGTCTTCTGATATCAGGATTTTCCTCATGGTGCCGTTCAGCCTGGTGACCTCGATGCGGTCCGTGCCCGTGTCCGTCCAGTAGAGGTTTCGGGCCACCCAGTCCACGGCGATGCCGTCGGGGTGCGCGATCTGGGCGGTGACCACGAACTGGCTGCCCGAGCCGTCCAGGAGGGAGCGGCGGATGGCCCTCACCTCGTCGTCCGTCCAGTAGATGTACCCCTCCAGGGGGTCGAAGTCGATGGCGATGGCGTGGCGGATGTCCTCCAGCGGCAGCACGATGTCCGTGAAGTCGGGCGTGTCCAGGGAGATGCGCCTCAGGTCCGTCCGCCGGGCCAGCAGCAGCAGCGCGGTGGCACCTGCGGCAACAGGACAAACACCTTGCAGACACCGTGCCTGGAAACTTGAGAGAACCTGAATCTGTTCTTTTGCAACAACGTGGTCTAGCTACCCTGATCTCACAGGGCCTAACCAAACTGCTGGGTGCCAGCAGGGAAGTCCACTCCGTGGCTTCAAGCGCGAAGTTGCTCACAATGTCTCTGCTTATTCTGCTGCAGCACAAGTCAGATGTGTTTACAGAGGAAATTCAGTGGTCCTTTCCTTTCTCTATCCATATCATTCCCTCCAAATTACTGAAAGGGATATGCAGCGACTATGCTGCTATTTTATGCAAATCAACAGATGGCCTGCAACCTCCTAGATGAGAAATCAATTATGCAGATAATTTATTGACTGTTTGCTGCTGGTGGTGAGAGGACAACCATGACAAACAAACTGCACGCTTCAACAATGCCTGATAAATGGAAAAAATGTAACACAGAACACCACGAGTAAACCTCATTTGAGAAACTCTTATTGGGGGAGTCAGATTTGGGAACAGACCACTGTGCAATGACATGCAAAGCAGGAGGGCTGTCACCTTCTCCCACATTTGTTAAGAACAAGCTTAATGGAGACATGAAGATAAATAACTGTGTCTTACAAAGTAATTTTGAGCCAAAGCACACAAAAGCCTTGCTGGCTTTTGGGTCAAAAGTCAGAATCACAACAAATAACTAAGAACAGCTTGCAAGTGCAGAAGATGTTTTCACATAGGCAACAGAGCATGTTTAATGGTACTATCAATGACAGTTGCACTTATTGTCTAATCTAATTCATTTTCATTTAATTTTCTCTTCTATGTCACCAGTTTTCAAGGTAATGAAGGATAAACAACCACCACACCCCATTCCAATTAAACTGGCTTATCAGTTTGGAGTCTTAGGGAGATAAGAGCAGCTCAGGCCTGAGGGAAGCCTGAGCTAAGGTGAAAAATGCATGCATAATTGCAGGGAAAGTGTGGTGCAATGGCTCTCCTCAAAGAGGGAGAGGACAGGCTTTGGCAGGGACCGATGGGGGATGAGGGGAAGGGTGGGGAAGCCTTAGGAAAACAAGTGCATGAACATGCAGTGAAAATGAGCAACCCCCAAGCCACATCGTGTCCATGCCTTGATTTTGATATGTAAGAGGTATAAATAAGAGCTAGAAGAGCTGAAAGAGCTACAACTGAACTAAGTAAGTTGGTGATGAAAGAAGAATCTTGGTGTCTGATGCCAATTTTTTTTTTTTTTTTTAAAGACAGTAATTGATGTTGGTGCTGGCTGAAACCTCACTGCAGGCCAAACCTTGGAAAGATGCCACAGCAGCCATTGCTTCATTTACAGCAAGTTTCACGTGTTAAAAACCTCTAAGACACTTCCACAGTGCTGCAAGAAACAGCACCTTTCAACAACTGAAGTTGAGGATATTATTACATGTGTTTCTGTTTGGTAGTCCAGAATGGACTAAGAACAGCTTTGGGATCCTCTGCCATAAAACACCTTGTGTTCAGAAATATATGTACACACTACTCAACTCTTCTTCTAGTGAGTAACTCTTATGTATTAATTAATCAGGAGGGGGGAACCTGCAATTACATGCCTATGTATCTTTCAAAATACTGTAAAGCTACATAAATACTGTATGTGACACGGCCAATGGAAAAAAGGCCTGTTAGAAAGGGGTTTTTTGTAATTACAGAGCAATTAATCTTGACACAGCAGTCTGTATGTACAGCTGCATTTGTGTCTACTAAGTAGAACAAAAAATTCAGCACCAAGATTCAAGCAGACAGATGCATTACGTTCATAGAAAGTCTTAGCACAGAACTAATCCCTACAATTTAGGTTCAAGAAAGAAACCCCTACTACATTTGCTTAGCAACTTCAAAGTCATTTATCCAACCTGCCCTTTAAACATAACAATGACAAACATATTAAAAACCCCAAACAATGATACCTTTTTTTGCATTATCAAGTAAACCTAAGGTTGAGCAAATGCCCTAACCTCAGAGTTCAAAACGTGTAGATACATATATTGTCTAGCATCTAGAGAAAAAGTGTAAGGCACAATTTAAAAACAATTTGTGTGTTCTGGCTGAAGTAGACAGTAATTTCAAAGAACCAACGCCGGGTCTCCAGAAAGACTCAGTTTAGTATAACCATGGGCTTGGCTGGAGCTCACCCTTAAAATTGACCAATTGACCTTCCCATTCTTCCCAAAGATGACCCATTTCAACAGCTTCAGTATGCTGCTTTCAGCCTGCAACACTGTTGTTTAGTCAAACAACCCACTGTGTTGAAGCTTTAATTCAGCCCTAGGAAATGAACTGGCTTTCAGCTAACCTGTGTTGTGCTCTGGAACCCCAAGCTAAGAATTTCACGGTCTTTATCTGGGGGCTTGGCCAGCATTCCAATCCCTCCATCAAACACCACCCCTCAGCCCTCGAAAACCGGGCAATAAAAAGTTTAAAGCTTACTTCAGAGCTATTACCCCAACATTTGCAAACCAACACCTCAGCTGCTTAGTTAGATCAGCAGCCATTCTGCTGAGGAAAAAGAAAGCAGCAGAGAAGCACCACACCTCCAGGCAGGCTGAGGGGAAGATCACAGTGAATACCTTCGGGCTTGTCCTGACAATAGCACAAATAACAAATGCAAGAGCCGGGCAGTATTTATAGACTGATCCCATTACCGCCTTGATAACAGCCAGGGAAAAGAACCCCAGGTGGTCTCCCAAGTGTGGCAAATTCCAGCTGTGCAAAGTTTACCTGGCCAGGCACAGATCACCACTCAGGAGATGCTCAAAGTACTCAAGGGTTCCAGGACATGACAAAATCAATCAATTCTGTTCACTTCTACTCCAAAGACCAGTTAAGAAGCAAAAGATAAGATGACAGCAGGATCCCCCAAGACCTCTTGCCTTGCCTCTCTAAGAAAAATCAAGCCTCTAATGATGAGCATGAAAAGAGAGAATATCACGAGTAGACAACAGGATTCAAAAAAAACCCCAAAAAGACAATGAAGGCTGCATCCAAGCATAACTTTATTTTTGGCTTTTTAAAAATTTATCAGCGTTAATTAGGAGAACTGCAACAAGTCACAAACATATAAAACACCTCAAACCTCAGCTGGCTTAGGTGCTTTCAAGGAGCACACGCAGGCTGCAGCCAGAACTCTGACCCTGCACATATGCAGACCTTGAGGCAGTTTCCCCTCTGTTTCTAAACCAACTTGTGGACTAAACTCAAGATTCTTTTTAACAGTGCCTCAAGTCCCAGGATATTCAAGATAGTTAGGGATTTTTTGAAAGCCAAGTCCCTCACTTGTCTAAATATGGACATATAAGCCTCACTCCAGACTCTTAGTTTTGAGAGCTTTAGCCTACTTTTATTAAGCACTTTGAAAGCTGGGATTACAAGCTCACGGACGGTGCATTACATTAGTACTGGAACTAATACTCGCCTCAAAAATTCACTATTAAAATTCTAAATAATTTAAATCTGTGTGCTAGCTGAAGTCAAGGGAAAGGGGGAGAAAGGGGGAAGCAGAGCAAGCACCAAGATACAAGCAACGCCACAGCTTTAAGTCCAATGCCCTTCTAACCTTTACAATTAATTACATCTTCTCAGTGATATACAGGCCTCAGTCATTTGTAAGTTATTGAACTTTAAAACCATCAGTGGTTGCTGAGCTACACAGACACATGCTCAGGAATGCATACTAAAGAAGTGCTAGACCTAAGACATGTATAATGCATTCACTGTATCTGAGAAATCATCATTATTAATACATCCCAAATAGAATTACTTCACATTTGACCAACGCATTTAATTCCTAAATGTTTTTTTCCCCGGTTTTTGTGTCACTGTTGTGAAAGAGTCCCTGATATGCCAATACAAACAAGACTTTTTCATGTAAGCTCAACCTTAAAACTACAAAGGTAAAAGAACATCTGAAATTAATAATTTATTTCTTCTTTCCTTTAAAAGAAATTAAAGAATGAAGGTGTGCAAGTAACATCCTGATCTGTGCTGTCAAATCAGGATCCTGGCTGCTCCTGACAAAGCAAATTAGGCTGTGGACAGCCCTAAACTGCAAAAGGAAGTGCAAAATTCTGCTTCCTGCCTCCAGGCCTACCAAGGAAATAGGATGTGAGTATCCATGGGCAAAATAAAGACTCCTTTCCTGGAAGAGAACAGAATGGCCAAAGCAAGGCTGAAATCGAAGTGTGAAGCACCGCTGCTTCTTCGTGAGGCAACTCGCACCTCCTCACTCTGCTGAAGTCACCACTGGTTTTCTCAGTTTAAACCACATTCCACTATTGGCAGCAGCAACTGCAGGACACAAGTAAAACTCCTTACAGGCAAAGACAGAGGCTGAGCACATGGACAGAGAAATCTTCAAGCACTAATAAGAATGTAACTCCAATGACAAACTCATTTATATATGAAAATTCAGGTTTGTCGTACAACTATCAAAAGCTCATTTAAATGTAGCACTGCCAAACTCAGAACAGCAGCACAAACAGTACTGAAACAGAGAAATTCCAGTGTGTTGTGCAGAAGAACAATACATTTACCAAGAATATGACACAAGGCAGTAAAAGCTCTCTGGCAGAAGACCAGAGTCCTGCCTGGGTGGTCAGAAAGGGCTCTTTGCTTCACATGTTACTGATAGAGGAATATCTGGCCATGAAATAACTTACTTGGACTCTCTTTTGCTTGAGGGACAGGGATTCACAAACTCTCACCTGGGCAATGGGGGAGCAAAAACCTTGCTACAAGCCCACATCTCAGTTTATTTCACTGTGATGATTTGTGTTATCAGGTATTAGAAAAATAGACAGTCTTATTCTAAGGTATCAACCTTTCCTGAAACACTGTGCAGAAATCTTTCAAAACTGGAATGCATGTGTGTTATTGTATTCACAGATCTTACAAGAAACAGTAAAACTCCTCTAAGGTATGATTAAAAAAAACCCTACAAAAATGGAGAAACTAGCACTGGGAGAAAGGCAAGGGAGGAAAAGATTTCCTATAAACCAAGATTATTCAAAAGCGCTGGGTTGTCATGGAAACTGCTCAGGGAGGGTCAGCCAGCCTCACCTTTGGCTGCCAGGATCATCTGTCAATGCCAAAGCACTGCAAACACCACAAACACTCAAAATTCACCCATCAAAAATCTTCCCGGCGCAGGCCAGTATTCTCCAGAGCTCAGCACGAAATGAAGCTCCCTCCTCAAAGGGGCTCATTTCACCATGAAACAGTTCAGTTAAGGAACCAGCCTGATTTTAGTCCACTGCTAGAAGACAAAACCATCTTAAAGAAGAGAAACTCGGGCTAATTTTTTCACCTTTCTCCACTTCTCGGTCACCAGTCTCTCCCACGGTCACGTACTCATTCTAATTGCAAATGGAGATTTAATCAGCACTGCAGCATTGCAGCTGTGTACTGAAACCATCAGAGGTAAAAATGTTCAGTTCTCAGGGTTCAGCCCTTCTTTCACAGCAGATAAAGAGAACAGTCAAGTACAAGGGGGGAGAAAAACCAGCCCATGGAACTAGAATGAATCCCCCAACCTGCACAGCTGAAAATGAGAAAACAAATTTACTTCCCAGGGGTCCTCGAGGAGCCTAAGGAAGGAAGTCCCCAAAAAGACAAGTCCAGATTTGCATCTTGAACTCTGGTTTATGGCTACTCTGGCTCTGTTCAAGTGCCATGCTCTCCTCCCTCCCCCAAATCAGCAATTGCAGCCTTGGCCACTGCAGGAAGCAATTCCAGGGAATCCGTGCCTTGAAGAGCTCTGGAAAGTTGTAGGTCACTTGCAAAAGCCCTAAACCTACAAAAGGATCTACATCTCCCTTCAGGGAGAGAGGAGTGGGGAAAACAAAAAAAATTCACTATTGTGGGGCATGCTCAGCTCTAAATGCACTTCCTGCATGAGTATGTCAGAAATCAGCCCTGCACAGGATCAAAGCTGCACAAAAGCAATGGACCTGATGAATAATTTGAGTAGGTTGTTTCATCTGGGTTACGTGCTGTCTCCTTTCTAAGACCAAGCCAAATAACCAGTCTCAATTTTCTGCCCTCTTCCCACCCTTTTCTTCCTGAAAAGGCAGAGTGTTCCCAAAAGATACAGCAGCAGAAAGGTGGTTTAAAATGCAACATGATATTGACAAGCATAAGAGAAATGTTCCTGTATCAAGTTTTTGGCATGGAACTGGACGACATACTGCAGCAACTCGGTTCACAATATTTCTAATACAGTGGGGGCTCATATTCTGTAAATCAAAGACGTGTTATGGCTGAGTGGGAACATAAAATTTGGCTTCTCGTGTTCAGGGAGTGGGAGAAAAGAGCAACAGTTATAAATTGTGAGACATAAGAAATGGGTAAAAAAAAAGTGAACAGATGATTCTGAATGTGTCTGCATGAGAAATCCTTCTAATAAGGTTCTGGGGTGGATTTTTTATACCATTCCTGTACTTACCCTTGGTAATTTACTTTGATACACTGGAGTAGTTTATCTGTGCATATCAAGTGTTTTTGAAAAAAGCACATGGATTCGTGTCACATTCTGACTACACATAACCAACCCAGAGCAGTATTATTAAAGCTTCTCCTTACACCAAGGGAAATGGAAGAAAAAACATCTTGTTTGTGTATTGGGAAATTCTTATAAACAATCCTGCCAGGCTAAATTGGGAGCTGCTTTTCACATAAAAGCAGCAATTTATTTTAACAAGGTTCACAGAGACACACAAAAATAATCAGCAGAGAGCATGAAATAGCATGAAATTAAAGAAAACTCTGAACATAGCTGACAAGCCTGGAATGATTTTTAAAATATAAAACTCCAATTAAAAAAAATTATTTCTGTATACATTTTATTTAGCTTATTTACACTAACTCTGCCACGTAATTTCTTCTTCTTTACTTGTCCTAGAGAGATGATCTGCATAAAAGATGGTTATTTATGATCCAGCTAATTATCTCCCAGTGTTCATTTTGAGCCTGTTAGTGCACTACAGCAACCACAGCACAACATCACAAGACCCACACTTAACAAAATATAACAATTTAAAAATCACGTACATCAGCCCACAACGAGAAACTAAAAGCACTTTTGGGTCAGCGCTTGCAGCTTTAAATCTTGATCATGTCTTGAGTTTGTTTCAGGATTTGCCACCCCTAAGGTGCATCATTCATATGGAAGAATCCCTTTCCCTCCAAAATCCACTCTGTGCTTAATCTAAAAGGATGTTTTGTTAAAAACAAAGCCTACCATCTTTGCAGGTCTTTCCGTTCTCGAGAAGTTTCACACCAGTGGGACATGCACACTGATAAGAGGGCTTGGTAGGAGACATCAAACACAAGTGGGAGCAGCCACCATTATTAATTCCACATGGGTTTGTAGCTGTTAAACATAAATCACACAGATTAATGCTTCTGATAACGAATGACCTCATATCATGTGTTAAGACACAACACGGCATTTGAGTGGTAGAACCAGTGGCAGCAACACAGATTGAAGGAGGAAATGATAAACACAGAACAAGTAAAAATTACTTCCAAGTGTTGAGTAGTGGGGTATTTATGGTACCAAAATGCACGGATGTTGAATGTTTCCCTTCTTGGGGAAGCAGCACTTAAGCTCTGAACAAGAACTTTGTTTCAGCTCTGCTCCTCTCGTTTTTACAAACTCCTCAGCACACTGGTGCTGAATGTATAGATAAAAACAAAATGCAAACAGTAAATTAACACAGTGGTTAAGACAGTGGTTACTACACAGAGCTAGTCCTGCTTCATACACTGCCAAACTACCACTTGGAAAAATAAAAACACTGTGTTGCCTGAAGTTATGGTACAGGAAACAGAAAATTACAACAACAGCATAAATGTGTCAGGCAGAAAAAAAAAGTAAGAGATGGGAGGTTTTCTTGCACTTAAAAATCCCTGTAAAAAAACACAGAGAATATCTGGTTTCCCTTTGGGCCTTCTGCTATTCTCTGCACTGGAAAAATTGCATCATGACGTGGGTGAAGCCACCCAGCACCATACAGAAAGACTAATTAAGATTTTTGCAAATCAGTTCCAGCTTGCAATTAAAAAAAAAAAAAAAAAAAAATTAAAAAAGACAGCAAGACAGCTTACCATTTGGCTGCCTCTTCTGGCTGAAGGCATGGATATCCATGGGAGAGAAGATGTTGGAATGTATTTCACGCAGGTCCTCCCCGGAGTACTTGCTGCAGGCCAAGATGGAATGTGTGTTCCAGTCGGTCCAGTACAACGTGTCCCCAAACAGTGTCAGAGCAAAGGGATGTGGAAGGGAGCCTTTAACCACTGCTTGCCTAATGGAGCACAGGGAGAAAAATGAATGCTCAGACACAGCTCGTGCAACAGTTTTGCCTGAACACAGCTGCTGTGAAAAAGAAGTTTGGGTGCTGTCCATCAGAACTTTGTGTTGATTTATTTTTGGGAAATAAATATCCTGCCCCCACTTTGGGGAATGATATGAAGGAATACTGTTTTCAGGCTGCCTACTGATGCTGAGAAGCCCAAGAGATGCTAACTGAAATCCTTAGATCTGCTGGTACCTTTTATTTCTTGAACAGCCCACACCTGCAGGGCTCTCTGCCACCCCATGAAATGGGGTAACACCAGCTGATTTTATGTGAGTCTGACTGCTTCCTGCTGATATATCATGTCCACCAATTCCAGCCCCAACAGATTTCAGACTGAGACAAACTGGTCAACCAGCTGTCCATCCATCTCTTCCAGTTCTGGTCTTTTGAACCATCAAAATAAAGAAATCCTTAAGGTTACTTTAATTATTATGATAATTATGAAGCTATTGTTTTTACTATAAGCAGTGCCATTAAACAGAGTTCTAGTGATTTTCTGCCATGGCAATGGTATAATTTCTGAGCAAACTGGGTCACTGCCTCTCTCCAGATTCAGAAACAAAATTAAAGAGTATACCCATATATTTTATGTATATATACAAAGACATGCTCATTAGCCATCACAAATATGCAGCACAAACGTTACTGAAGACAGTTTTTCCAGGTTCTTGTGATGTAGAAACTAATTATCTGTACCTAAGATCCTCAGAGCTGGAATTAAGTAGCTCAATTCTTATTTTTATTTTATTCAGAATCACGGAACAATTTAAGATGGAGAGGACTACAGAGGTCACCTGGACCAACACCCTGCTCAAAGCAGGACCACACAGGTACCATTTACATGAGTGCTGCTTTCTCAGCTCCTTTCTTCTTAACTGCCTGAGTGTGTTCCCACGTAGGCAAGGTCCTTCTGAGCAGTGGGGATCTCCATCCCTTTCCTGAACTGGAAGCATAAGGGATTGACACAGAGCCCTGACACTCCTTCAGAATAAGGCTCACTATGAACATCAGCCTCCCAATTTTCTTCTTGTAGGGAGGACAGTAATTATCCATACATTCACTCAGAAAACAGCCCCATATCATGGGCATCACTTCTGGAAAAAAGTCTAGCTGAAGTGGTTTAACAGATGACAAAAATACTCTTATTTTCCAAATATTTGCTGTTAAAATATAACAGGAGAGTATATTAAGGCAAGAAGCTTGAAGGTGCCTTCTGCCAACGACTGTGAGTACAAAGAGACTATAGTCATTACTGTTCTTTCACCTTAGCTTCTGGAAAAAGACACATTATCTTTAAAGCTTCTATTTTTTTTTTTTTTTCTACTTATGAGAAAAAGATATAGATTCCCTTGCTTGTCACTCTAGTGTTCCAGTTCTACACCAAATGAAATCTCCTATTTCTTGGTATTTTGCACTCAAAAGTAGGACATATCTTTTCTTTCTTATCTCTGTCTGGAGTCAAGTGTATATTTGCTTCTAATTAAATGCACCAACTAAGCATCTTACAAAAGACCATTGTATAATATAATTTAAAGCTGAAACCTGCCAGCCAAACAGTGAAGCCAGAATGACACAACACATTCTGGTACCATACCAAGTATAAAGTATATTCTAAATCTGCAAACAGATTTAACCAACCCTACCCCCAAACCCTAAATATCTTCAGATTTCAATTTTAGTTTAGAGCAGGCTTGGAGACTGAGTCTTCATGTGTGACATAGTGTGTGACATTTGACACATTTTGTTGTATGAAACAGAAGCAGTGAAAGCCCAGAACTCTCACTATAACCAAACCTGAACTGAAGACAGCATTCCCATAACAAGAGAAGACACATTTTTATGAAGCATTCTGACTATCTTACTTTAAAACAACACCAACCAACCAGAACAAAACAAAACCAAAAAAACAACCTAACAGAGAGGGGATACTAGTAGGAATAAATCTTTGAGTACAATAGCTGCTCTTAGACATGCCTAACTTTCAGACAACCATCTATTCACATGACAATGCATCAGGTGAACTGTGACCCTTATTTAAAGCAGCCCTTATCTGGAGAGATTCAGGGGCCCTTCACGTGCCTGTGCTGTCAGTCACAGCCTTGAAGCAATGACTCCTCAGCTCACGTTATTTTCCTCACCAGATATAAGGTTGCAACGCACGAAGATGGCTTTGGGCCCAAACACAAATGTGTGTTTCTTGCATCTCATTAAGATCAGTATTACCAGCAACATGCACTCTGTAATCTTTGTTTCCAGGAAGCCATTACGAGGTGATAGCTCACTTCCAACCAGCAAAACCAGCCTGGCTTTTTTTCCCCCCTTGGAACATCCTCCACAGGCCACACTGGCAGCCCTGCTGAACACGTGATGTGCCAGCACAGAACTGAGTTGAGCTCAGTGAGTCTCCACACCCTAAGGAGGAGCAGGAGGAAGGGGCTGGAGAGCCCAGCTATTAACCAACAGGAAAAGGAAGAAGAGGGGGAGCAAGAACTGACCATGTGATTGATCAGCCTACAGGAAAAACTGCAGAGCTCTGCTTTTGGCGAGTGAGACGAGGGGCCCTGACTTCTGCCTTGACCCATTCTTTATTAAACACGCCCAGGGGGATGAAGGTGACCAGAGTGTCACCTGCAGCACTCAGCTGCTGCACAGAGCTGGTGGGAGAGGTGCCTCCCACCTCCAGGGTGGTTCACAAGCACCCACACAGGGTCGGGGAGCAGAGAGGTGTCCACACTCCTGGCCCTGATCTGGGGATGGGACAGCTCCTTGGTGACAGCTACATCATCAGGCCAGGCTTCACTGGGACAAGGGACACAACAGCAAAAGGCACTCCAGCCTGTCATCCTTCTCCAAGCTCCTTGGTTCCTTCAGACTGCTGCACTTGTATCACCAGCCTGCTTAGACAGAGACACCAGAGACAACGGGGAAGTGAGAGCTGGGGATAAGGAGTAATGTTATTCATTCAGGAGACTTCTCCAGGGCTTCAGCAAGATGCAAATTGGCTCTCTATTAGATGGTATTAAGCACACACTAACTTTAATAATCCTCCCTGCACCAGGCATATAATCACACAAATTTGCCTTAAAAATCTGGAGGGTGATTGACATTTAAAAGGCCACCACCTCTGCTGGGCTGGCTGGAAAGGAAATGCAAAAAGGGACAGCAGAGAAGGAAGGTGGGAAGAGAAACAGAGAGAGAAAACAAGCAGTTTCCACAGAAATTAAGTTCATTCTGCGTTGAATGTCCTGATTTCCCAAATACAACTATTTATCATCACAGTAATCAGAGATGCCATTACAATAAATACTTGCTATGGTAGAGTGTTCTACAGTCTGGAGAAAACACAGATCCAATTTAAACATATTCACCTTTGTTCTATTCTTATTCTGTTAAAGAGTCCTGTGAAACACTTTGTGAAGATAAGGGAAACAAACAATAAACAAGTTAAAGCAGGAATCACAAAAGGGACTACCAAACTCTGAAACAGAACAGATACATGAAACTTCATAGACAGTCTATCCAGTTTTATATTAACAACGACAAAAAAGCTCTTGCTTCGGGATAATATGCACTTCAGACAAAGACTAAACTCACCTGAAATAAAAATTAACAGCAAAATGACCAAGAAACCATTAAATTCATATCTTTTATTATAACCAGCATTTCCTCACTCTGCCTTTATTCCTTTTTCAACTAATACTAGCATTCAAAGCTACGTTATAGCTATGACATTGAATAACTCAGATCACCAAAAGAAAGCCACCAATAATCAAGATAATTTAAATTTAAAACGTTGTAAGAACTACTATTTTCCCTCCTAGAACATTAGGAGATGTTTTATATCCAAGCATAGCAGCACCTCTCCATAAAAGTAAAGAAGCAAACACTTTCCATGAACCAAATGCCTTTTATTCTTGCTGCACTACAGTTTTCTGGTCTCAAGACCTGATGAGAACACCTGCAGAAAACCTGGGGTAATTCAGATGTTCTGGCCTGTATGTCTCTAAACCATTAACATTCCACCTTCACAGTAGCTGAACTCCTTTCAGGTGACCCCTGAGGCTGCCTGTGCTCAGTCTCCAGGGCAGGGTGCAAACATTTTTGACATTTGTGTTTCACTCCATTTCTCCAGTGTCCCTATGGGGGATTCCTTACCTATTACTATCTCCCAGGCTATCAGAAAGAGGGGGAAAAAAAAATCTGCTTTTAGTGCTCATCATACTAAAGAAAAGCAAATAAGGGGTTTGCACAGAGCAAATTAAAGTATTTTAAACAAAATCTTTTTTTGCCGTCTACGGAATGCTTAGTTTGAGTATTAACAAAATTGCTGGAATGACACATCTTCAGCTTGTGACAACTGGGAAGGTTAGCAAGTGGCCAAAGCACCCAGAGCATGGATCAGATGAAGCAGGATCAAAGATTAATACACACCCATAAAACACCACAGCAAGGGTGCCACAAGGAGGGCAGGGAGCTCTGCTTCCCTCACAGGATCTCCTCTCCTGCCAACCTAACAAAAACATTTGCAAAGCAAACTCAGAAAACTAAGCTGCGTTTTGACCGTGAATGCTTGTCCAAATATTCCTATCAGAAGACAAGCCTGCTTTTAATCACCTGGGAAAGTAGGCAAGAAACATGATTTGTGGGATATAATCTCTCTTTTCAGACCTAAGTGCTTTTGTCTTTTGCCACTTCTTTAAGCCACAGTTGCCACGTGCTTCCAGAAATAATAAATAACAAACAGGTCTGGCCATGACATTATAAATCCCACCTGCAGTGGCAGTCTGAAAAAGTCAATCAGAAACCAAATCATGGTTGAGAAATGAAGTCATCCTGTGGGTCATTGTTCAGGCAAACAGATGTTTGGAAGCTCCACTTTTCCAGCATTTTTTTTTTTTTTCAGAAGCACCTTGGGGAAGAACCAAGAAATTCACCCTAGCTCTATGTCCATATAATCTAATTTATTCTGTTTATGCAGGATCCTCTAGCAGTTTTAATTAGGGCATTATTTGGCTTCTGCACTGGCCTGTGTTGGTGAGGTATTGAAACAGGCTTCTCACCACTGACTGCTTCCTCTTCATTGCTTGAAGGTGTTAAGCAATTTGATCTCCCAGAAATATACAGAGAGATATAAACAGAACATGAGATTTTATACCTTGCACATAATGTCACGTACTGTGCACGTTATAGGCAAATAAGGAAAAAAAATTCTCTTCCAAACGCAGGGATACAGTATTTTTAGTGTTTCAACACATCTGCAACTAATCATCTGGCAGACAGACACGAGCAGATGCTTGAAAAGAGAAACCAGAAAAAAATCAATGCTCAAACTTAAGACATTCACCTCTCACAAGAGCTCCCCAAGCTTTCTGACAGTTGCTGGAAGTGTGTTTTCTTACAGTGGCCTCAAAAACCATCTCATTAGCACAAACACTTCCTGGGGGACCTTGTAAGTGCATTTCCCTTCAGCCAGTAACGTGTTAACTTATTAATTAGAACTGCTGCTGCAGGGTAGAGGAAGAGGAAATTAATTCAAGAACTGCTTTAGCAGGCCAACCTATCTTGGGGACTCTACTCACAGGAGAGCTGTCTGCATTTCAGTTTTGTTTAATTAGTCCCACAAAAAGCAACTGTGCTCTTTGATAAGAGCAGGGCAAGAGCTGCAAAAAAAAAAAAAAACCAACCCAAAAACCAAAACCATCTCTTCTGTGCATCAATTTAGTTCTTTAATTATTGCATTCTGACATGAAAAAACTGCTCCTTCCTTTCTCTCACTGGCAAATCAAGGGCATTAGTCATCAAGTTCTTTGCTCCTTCGTCTTTATTCTAATGAGCCCAGCGCTGGAGCAGCTAGGGCTAGTAAATCCCAGGGCTAGCAGGTAATGAACCATAATCATCCCTGTAAAATTGGCTGCAGAGGTTTTCTCACGAATTTATGGCTCTGCCATATTTTTTAACTGAGCACTGCTGCCAGAGCTGGCGTGCTGCACACGCTGGTTTTCGTGGCTCACTGCGACCCCAGTCCTGTTGGAAGAGGTGACAAAAACTCCACCAAACCCCAATAATCAGGGCTTATAATTTGTTTCTCTCTCTGCATATTCAAAAAAAGAAACAACCAAAAAAACCCAAACAACAACCACCAAAACCAAACCCCCAAAAAACCCAACACAAACCACCAAAAAAACCCACAACATTTTCCAAAAGGTCACAGCAGAAAAAATACCACCCCATAAAACCTCACTGTAGAACAGCCTAACTTCTGCAGTGCTTTTTTTTTTTCCCCTTATGATGTAACTGCAAAGAATAAAAAATGAAACCAAAATGCCTGGATACAGATGTTGACTGGTTTTTCAATCTTCAAAACTTTCTCACATGCCTAGGGAAAAACAGGTGCTGTTAGAATTGGTTTGTGCCTCTGAGTGCTTAAGGGAAGTCATGTGTGCTTTCCTTTCTAGGGATGACTTCCCTTTCTGCCCCTCAAATAGTAAAGTATTAGCAATTAGCATATTAATATAATTAATATAATAAGATAATAGCAATATTAGCATATTGCCACGACACCTTCCTGATACTGAAATGTATAAATCTGAAAAATAAACCCAACTTAAAGCCTTTAACTGCTTTGGTTTTTGTGGCTGTGTAAGAAAGAATTAGAAGATCTAAAAATCTAAATGACTTGTCCATACAGATCTTTATTACAGGCTGAACTAACTCTGGAGAATTTATTTTGGAATGAGGCAACTACTGGGACACAGGTGACTTCACTTCTGTGCCATGAGGCAGATTTTGGACACAGCTCTGTGCACACAGACAAGGCTGCTCGGCCCCTTGCACCAAGAATATTCAGCACCAAACCCAAGTTTGGTATATTTACACCACTGTGTAACAGATCACCAGCAAGAGAGAAACTGCAAAGAAGTCAGTTAGCAAAACAAGATGGAAAAAGCAGAAGTGCCAGCAGGAAAACAGTGAGGTAGCTCTGGAAAAAGAAAGGCTGGAAACACCAGATAAAATAAAAAACACTCAGATTGCTACTGTATGTGATAATTTCTATCCTTTTCTCTCCATTACTTGAAAACTTACCTGACAATCTTCTTTTTTGAAAGAATCTCTATTAAATATTTCTCTGGTTTTGGTACTAAGTTTTCTCTCTCGTGAAACAAAGAGCAAATGAAGGACTACTTCAAAATAGATATCCACAGTTTTGAATTAACCAAACTAGTCACATCCAAAGACATAAATTTAAAACTGCATCCAACTCCAGGTACTTGCCATGAACAAACACCATTACAAACACACTGCATGGCCTTGTGATCACTTAAAAGTGATCACTTTCAAACCAACATTACAAAGACATTGTGGAGTTCAAAATAAATATCACAGGAAGACAGTGGACATGGTTCATGCCTGTTGCCTGTGGTGCTACTTGCCAGTCTGCATAAAACAATGATCTTATCAATAGAATTAACTTCTTTACGCCAAATTAACACTTGTGGTGAAAGGTGGGCAAGTCCCTAAGAGGCCAGAACAAAGAGCATGAGAATGGATATTTAATACCCAGCTAAACTAGCAGAAACATCCCAAAAATTGGCAAAGAACAACCCCCCAAAAAAATCATCTCTCCATATGGCACCTGGGGCACAAGCTAACTGTGATTTGTGTATGCAAGTAGCACTTGTCAAAGCTCATCTAACGAAAAGAGTCATCCCCCAATATATGTGAGACAAATGCACACACACAAGGTGCCAGTTATACCCTTAATTAAGAAGTAGCCGTGACTGGATCAAAAAAGAATCACTTTCATTGCTATTAAACTGTTCAAGGAAAAGACTAATTTTAACATCTCTCTCCTGTAAGGACTGTTTTCCTCTCATTTCCCAGCCCCTAGGATTAATGAAACTCAAATACTAATGTCTGATGATCCATTTTCTCCTATTATCTTCTGCATTTCTGAATGCCACAGCAACACTGCACAGAAGACCTGCTGAAAAGAGACAATTTTGCTGTATGGTCTTACACAATTAAGAACAGGATCTGAGGACTTTTTTAGTGGAACTGGTTCTGAGAAAAGTCTTTGCAAGAGCTACAGGATACCCTGAAGAGAAGATCACATCCCACTTCACAGTGCTGCAAAGGAGAGGATGGGGAAGGATGAAAGTTTCTGACGGCACTGGTGTGCCACCAGAGATTACAACATTGCTTGGGCAGCATCTTCCAAGAAAATCCCCACATTACACACATAAACCAAGCACTCCTTACCTGTGAGTTCCATCCAGGTTTGATTTGTGGATGAAATTGAGTTTAGCATCTGCCCAGTAGAGTTTCTGTTCCTCATAATCCAGCGTGAGCCCGTTGGGCCAATAGATGTCCGTGCTAACGATCACGGAGCGGCTCGAACCGTCCATCCCAGCTCGCTCTATCTTTGGCACTTCTCCCCAGTCTGTCCAGTACATGAACCTACAGGCATTTGGAAAGAGAAAGGACAGAAAAAGAAAGTGATCACATATAAATCCACAGCTTTCAGTGAAGACAAAAGCACTCTGTGCTCTGCAGAGACAATGGCTGTGGAGCGTAAGGGGCACATACCCCGGGAAACAAAGCAAAGTTACTTCACAAAATGCTGAAGAAAAACAACTTAAGACAAAACCAAACCACAGTACTACACCAGGTTATACTTCCTTGCGTTTCTTTCTTTCCGTGGGTCAAGTGAGAAAGTTGGAGATACCCAACAGATCTTGACAACCCTCTCAAAATTCACCATTAAACAGCAAAAGCAGATATTAAAAATTGTCATAAAAGTACAACAGCTTCTCTAACATGTGTCAGAATTTTGGGGGGCACAGAAGAAGGTGTGCAGATTTATAGCAGACATAGTTGCATGGAAGTTCAATTCCATTTATTTCCAGAGAAAATCTGAGACAAGCAGCTAAGTCAACACTTAGAAGATGAACACTTCAGAAGCACAGCTTGCATCCAATAACTGAGAAAAACACTAAAATCTTTTAAGACTGGACAAGCAAGTTTTAAAACACGTAATATGTATCAATTTTTAAACATTATTTAACAAGTAGTGGGGAGAAGGAAGCTGCTCAGTTGCATTTAAGACTGAGGCAAAGCGAGGGGAAACCACTTTATTTTGGCTGGAGACTAGCAGGGGTTAAGAATATTTGTCCTTTTCCTGCAGGTGGTAGAAAAAGGATTTACTTTTGCGGGTTGTTGACAGAATCCATAACTAAACTAAAGTAACACAGAATATAAACAGATCAGCCAAAGCCTGTCCACGGAGCTTGCTCTGTTTTGTTGTTGCAGCTGGAACAGACTCCTGCCCTAAATTGCTCCTCATAACCTCGTGACATCTGCCAGCACTACCTGCCTGTGTCTGTGCTCCTCAGCCAAAACAATCCAGATTAGGAAAGAGCTGAAGCCTTTAATGGAACTCAGATCATCACACAACCACAGCGGGTCACTGTATGGCACCCACATGTGAAGAGGCCCAGCCACCCATCCTCCAAAGGAAAACAAATGTGCAACACATTTAAGAGGCACTTGCAGATGAAGTTATTCTTGGCAAAGATTCATTCTTTTTTTTTATTATTATTATTTTAAGGAGTTGGGGAATTCCATGTCGTATCTTCCCCCTACGTTCATGTCTACAGCACATTTGGCTTTAACGTGCAGCAATCTCTGTGGACAGAAATGCAGCTGATTAACACAAATATTGTCCTGTTTGATCCCAAGTGAGTCATTCTTCATGGAGCAACACGTTTATCTTACCACAGAGCACAAAAATATCTGAGAGAACACGTGAGATTTCTGTAGGCATACACAAGTGCCTCAGATGAAGTGGTTTTTCATCAGGAAGAAGGACAAACCCCAAATAATTTCCAGCTAGGTAGGACAGTAGCAAGGCACCTGGTCAAGCCATGCAGTAAGAACTCACACTTGAAGAAAAAAGAAATGTTAAAAAAAAAAAGTCAGGCAGCATTTCACCAGCGAGCATGCAAGAAAGAAGAGAGAAAAAGAGAGATTTAACTTCTTTAAGATAGCCCCGCTTTGCCCCAGCTGTCAAGTCTTAGACTTCCAAATCAAGGTTAATAGGTTCCAAGGCTCTGACCAGCCTGCTGGACTGATTTTTTGGGGCTGAAACAGCTCATTAATTGCTAAACAGCCTCATATCCTTCCCTGTCTCGCCCTCACCTCTCATGCAGACTGCAATTACTCAAGCAAAAACAGGTAAAGGTAGTTTGGTAGGAAAGAAAAGGCTTCCCAGACTTGACAAAACCAGCCCTATTTCATTTGTCAGAGGAAGACACACACACACAGAACTGGCTTTAAGATTCAGTAGTATTTCCAATCAGTTCCAGTGACCTCTGAGCACTTTCTTCAACAGTTTTGGGTTGCTTTTTTTTTCACTATCACGTTTGTTTTCCTCCACATTGCTTGAAAGCCTGTGGGTTTTAATGCCTCCATTAAAAATCTTTGGAACCAGCCATGCTCCAGCTGATGACAGCCATGCAGACAAAGTAAGGGTCATTCCCCCTCTTCAAATACATTAATTATTTCAACTTTTAAAAAAAGCTGTCACCATGGGATAGAGCAAAATATTAAGAGAAAAATAATGTCTCGTGCTAAATCATCTAGTTATACCTTGCAATACAATTAAAATCCAGCAATCTAGATTTTAATTTTACCAACAGACTCTGGAAATGGTTGTGAGGAGCTATAAAAATTTAAAAGAAGAAGAAAAATAACAAGAACAGTGTATTTCTTTTTTATATGTGTTTGTAACTTTCAGAATTAGAGTCGTGCCCCCCTCCAAAGAGCTAATGAACATCAAGTATTTGACATACATTAATAGAAGAGAGGAGGGTTCTTAGACTTAAATTTAAAAAAAATAGTTTGTGTTTTGTTTGACTGTGGCCCAGAATGTTGGTTTTTCTTAAAAGTTTATCCCATCATTAAAAATTATGAACAAATAGAGAAAGAGTTTTGATAGCTTTTTCCTACAAAGTATTTTCTGTGCCTCTTTAAATCTGGCATTTTTTGGTTTTTGCATTCTGGTGCATGAATCCAGGCAATAAAACTTCCTCCTAAAAAGCCTCAGAAATCACCATGCACTGCAGAGCTGTAACTTCACAGCTCTGATTTGCCTCAAACAGAAGGTTCTGCCACGGCAAAACAAAAACCCAACCAAACAAAAAGGATGAAACAGCACGTCACAGCTCATCCTACACGACGAACAAATATAATAACCCTAATCCCTGGATGTGTTTAAAAAGAGACTGGATGTGGCACTTGATCCATGATCTACTGAGGTGTTAGGGCTGGGTTGGACTCAATGATCTTGAAGGTCTCTTCCAACCTACACATCCTGTGATTCTGTAATAACGAGTTCCTCAACCAACTGCAAAAGTCAGAAAATATTTCCCGTCCTCCAGGAAAAGCAAAAAAATGTACATGTAAATTAAATATGGAAATAATCCTTCATAAAAGAGAGGAAGAAATGTCCTTTGGGGATACAATCAAGATAAACATGAGAGAAAATATGTTCTTAGCTAGCTGAGAACTGTACCCTTTTACAATAGCTTGTCTCTGTAAATAAGTGTATTAGCTGATTGAGTGGATTAGTTGAATGTAATTTTCAGAGCTGCTTTACAATAACATCTTATGTTAATATTCAGTGCAGTCAACATCATTTTCTGTGCAAATTACCCAATCTGCAGGATTTTGGTTTCCCCTAAACTACTCTTGCACATACTAAGAGCAGCTGTGTGAGGACTGGGTGTGAATTAAGCAGGGAACTGTTAACATCCTGACACACTGAGTTTTTTACTTTTTACCCTGATTTTGGGTTCAGAAGCCCACGGGGGTTCCAACAGAGCTGCAGTTTCCCATTTCAGGTGGGCATGGCTGCCTTAAGCATTGCTATGTACACTGGACAAAACCAAACCAAGATTTCTGAAAACCAAGCCTATTTTATTTCCCTCTTCTGCAAGGCATCAGTGTGTCCAGTAAGTGACTGAACGACCCAGATGTGCTGAAAACGCTCGACAAGCAAGCAGCAGTGGGCCCAGCTGTGCCTCTTGAACTGTCCCCACCCTGACCCTCCATCCCCATCCCTTGCACCTTGGGGAGGGTGGAGGATGAGCACAACTCCACAGGGGCTTGGATCTCAGCTGTTGAATTTTACAGCCCAGACTATCAGCATCAAACCAAGACAGGGTTCTCTGTGCAGTGAGTGGAACCCCTGTGACAGGGACACCTCAGGATGGCACCACTGCTCACACAGCAGCAACCTGGGCAGGACCAGGGGTCACTGTGGATAAATCACTGCAGCCTCCACAGCTCACTTGTCAGGGATGCTAAAAGATTTGACTGACGAGTGGGAGGAACCCATGTGTAAAACTCCACGTGTAAGACTACTACACACACCAGGAAAAGCTCTACTAGAACACATTTTGTAAGTTATTGTGCCCAGTATACTCTGTACTGGTTCCCTCAAGATGAAGATGCTGTCCTGGTGATAGCACTTCAATGCAAATGTCTGCATTTATCCTAGGACATCAGGCAGGATACTGACCAAGCAAAACCCACCTGTAACCAGAATGGCAATGTGAGGATTTCCACTTGGGAGCTCCTTTTACTCTCCTACTCAGGCCTTGTCTAGCAGGAGAAATAAAATCATCACCAGACCTTCCCTTTTCTTGGAATCAATTTCTGAAATAAGGGATAAATGCAAGCATTCCACTTTTGGAGTGAAGAAAAGCTGTAATGAAGAGATCAAAAGGTGATGCTTTGTCTTTAGCTCAGTATCAAGAATGAAGTATAAAACTAGAATGAGATCTTGTAGAATGTTCATAAACCCTGAAAATGCTGCTTTAGAAAAGCCACTGAAAGTCTTTCCTAAGAAATCAACATAAAGGCACAAACCTACATGATATCCTCATTTCATAACCAAAAGAAAAAACTCAGTATTCAAGCTAGTTACCATGGCCTCTGCTTTCAGGTATTCCAGTTTAAAGAAAATGCTGGGCAATCTAACAAAACACATGAGAGATTGTTGTTCCTTTTCACCCAGACATTTCTGAGGGTCTGTAGGAAGTGAGGTTTGACTCAGCTGTCAAACCAAACCTACACTGATGCACTGCAGAGCCTCAGGTTGTCCTTTGGGCCATGGATCCCCAGGAAAAAGAGGCAGATAGTCATTAAAAAACAAGAAGCAGCTATCTTTTTGCTGAATGCTCACAAAGGCAGAATTTTAATTGTTTGAGCGGGTGGAAAGGTCTCTTGCTCCTTGAACTTGTAAATGAACCTATCTCCAGACACAAAAGGTCTAATGGCGTGCCTTCCACAGTTAGGAAACAAAAGCCATTTTTTGGTTTCTCCTAGAGCAGGAAGGAAATAAAGCTTGTCAAAACTCAGCAGCATTTGAAAAAACAGTATTTGGAACAATTTTCCCAGTTTAAACCAAAAAAAAAATAAAAAGAGGGATACAATTTCCTCTCTCTGTTACAGCATCCTTAGACCCCTGCTGACTGCAAGACAGAATCAAGATCCAAATGTTGCTTTGGAAGATTCCAGCCAGCCCCTTGCACAGGAACCACTCCAGATACAAAACACCAGACCCTGCCAAGTTCAGCCAGCAGGTAAGCCAACAGAAAACTAAAATGTAATTGCTGTAACAGGAGATGGACAAAATTCGAGAAGAAAATTCCTTGCCTTCCAACCCACCTTGGTTCTTCAGATACAACGTGAAAACAGGGGAAAGAAAACCAGCTTTTGGCAGCTTTGCCAGACTTTCAAAAAAAAAAACAACCACATGAACAAAAATACCACAGACTGTGGTCATAACCAAACTTTTTTCTTATATTTCAATTAAAAAAAAAACTGGAAGAATTATTCTCCATATCACCCTCTGCATGCTGAATGCAGGAAGGGCAGAAAGGTTTTTCCCCATACTTGTATCTTAAATTGAAGCCCTAGAAACACAAACACTTCCCCGTGGCAAGAGAGCACAGTCACTTATGCCAGTGTGTTGCTCAGTGAATGAGGGCAAAAGACACACAAATCTGCCTTTTGGCATTCTGTTTTTGTTTCTCAGAGACAGAAATTTCGGCACATCCCATTGCTGTGCAAGGTTTGGAGTGATGAACTCCATTGCAGGTTCTCCACAGACACATCACCTACAGCCAGCAAACAGAATGCACTTGTTATAACCATGCCAGCAACCCTCAGTGCAGAGTTAACCTACAAGGCAAACAGTTCTTAGCCAAGACCCATCCAACTTCATTCTCTGATTTAATGGAAGTTTAGTCTAAGTTGGGTACCTGTGCTAAAACATGGAAGGGCAGGATGGCACAGCCAGGAACAAGAAAAGATTAGGTTAAAAAAACTATCAGAGACATGACCTGTCTACTATTGACTGAAATTGGGGAACAACGTGTTCAGTATCATGAAATCCTTTTGCAACTTTTCCTCTGTGAGGTTTCTTTTTTATCATCCCAAAGTTTTCATCAGTAAAATATCCCCTTGTTATTCAGCCCTTCTCTCAGTACACAGATGGCAACTGGAGGATTTTTCTGTTCTTGATTCCTGACTCCTCCAAGCAGCTCCACAGAACTTTATTCTGCCAAGCCATGCTGAATCTTACCCTCCATATCACATTTCAGCACTCTGCTAATTCTTTTTTTGTAGTTTTCATCCTATTGTTTGGTGTGTAAATCACACTCACTTACATGTAACCATCATTCTTCAGGCTTTTTTTAAAATTCAATTAATCTTTTTTTAAAATTCAATTAATCATGTAATCTAGGGGTTCAACACATTTTCAGTGCAGCTCCTGTCCTTGTGATTAATCAGTTTGTTGATACAGAAACCAACTTGATGCCACTTTGATCATCCAACAGAATCACTAAATCACTTATTCTCCTATAAGTGGCACACACCAAATCATCTTTTCATACCACAAAATTACATAAAATATGGCCTTGTTTTTAACCAAAAGCTACATGATATTCCCCACAAAACAAACCACAAAAAAAGGGGGTGGGAGGAAGAGGAGAGATTTGTCTGTAGAGGGCAAGAAGGATGGAAATAAAGGGACACATTGTAATTAATGCATAAAGAGACAGGTTACATTAGGTAAGATTGGGCTAGAGACCTAATTCTGGAGATACAAACCCAGGCAGACTTGGCTTTGACTGAGAAGAAACTACTTTTGCCCAGAGAACTTAGAAAGGTCCACGAAATGTGGTCTGAATACTGGCCAAAGGCTTCACACCCAGATGGAACAAACATCACTTCATTTTTATACTGAAAACATTATTATAAAATAACTGACAGGTCTGAGACTTCACTCGAGCTTCTTCTAGGTTAGATTTTGCCATAAAGGAAATAAGAATGCTTCTGCTTTTCCATGCCTACAGTTAACAGCTAAATATTAAGTACTTGGATTAAATTTTTATGGAAAAAGCGGCCATGCATTCCACAGCAACCATTATGCACCCGGAATGCTGAAATTAAGAATCAATTAAGACAGCTTCAAACCCAGGTCATTAGCTTTGCTCCCTACAGGATTCTTTTGCAGGTCACTCACCTGCTCTTCGAGCAAGAGCCACCACTAACCAAACACTTGCATATGAATTTCTTCCAGCACAGAGATACATCAAAAGTGGGAAAAAAATTCCAAATCCTCGCCCTAGGTCCCATTCAGAAGACATCTTCTAACAAGGCATACAAAAAATGCCCACCAAATATTACACTAAGGGGAAAAACACAAGCATGTTTCCAGTCACTCAAGTATAAAACTCATTTTAGTTTAAACCTTTCACCTCAAGCCTGAATTGCTCAGCAGAAAAAAAAAGTGCTGATAATTCACCATCAGCTCACAGAATTTTAAAAAAAATTATGCTAAATTCTGTTAAAAGGTTTATACAAACAAACAGAGAAATGTTCTTCCCTGTTTTCCTTACAGCATCTGCAGGGGGGGGAGGACATAGGATTACATTTTGAGCAATTCAATTAGATAAAAGAGCAAGTTTTGAAACTCAGCTGCTCCTTGGGAGGGCAATTGAGAAATGGAGACTACAGAAATGATATCATGATATACTAAAAACCTTAAGGAGGGGAAGTCTACATTTATTTAGCAACAGTGTGGGGAACTATTGCATGCATAAGTGGCCTCTAGAAATTGCCCATCTTAAGTAAAATCAGAGATTTTCCACATCAGCAAATCCCCCAGTTTTCTTTGCAGAACAAAAGGCACAAGAGAAAGCAAAGAGTTGGGAAAATCCAATATGCACAGGTGGGGGAAGATTTCTTACTGCCCTGAATCAGTGGGAGAAATCTGCCTGCAGAAATTGAGGAGCACTGAAGGAGACCAGGCACTAACCCTGTTTGGATGGGCTGCAAGAGGGGAGTTCTAACAGTGCCTCTTTTACTGTGCTTCTTACAGGTCCTGTACTCTTTTAAAGGAAAAAGAAAAGACACCCACCAAGGTGCAGCTTGCTCAAAAAAAACCCAGTGCCTGTTACATTTGTGGGTTTAGTAATTCTGTGGGTACAGAGCACAGTGATGGGTAATTCATTTTGTAAGAATAATATATGTTCACAGTAATTTGGAACAGCCCACTGGAGACACCACCACTGGTCACCATCAGAGGGGAAGGGGAACAGCCACCTTCCCACATTATGCAGGGTTTAAGCCAACAGAATCCAAGAAAAGACATTTCTGTTTGTATGTGGACAGCCCTTGCTGCAAATTAATTTTTTAGTTTCCATTTTGCTCTACGGTGAAACTTACTGCTTCATTTAATGGGAACCTAACAGACTCAGAAAGGCCCTGCAGAGAGATCAAAGGGCTGGGCAGTCACCAGCCATCTCAGGCTCAACAAGGGACACTGCTGGATTCTGCACCTGGGATGGGGCAGCCCTGGATGCACTTGCACCTGTCCAGCTTGGAATATTCTGTGAAAAGCTGGTGCTGCTGATGATCTTGTGTTAAAAACATTGTGATAGAACCCCCCAGAACAACTACATTTCAACAGCAAGTGAGAGCAAAGCAGAAGAAGCAACCATGAAGCAGGACAGCATCAGTATTGTTTTATTGAAGAGGACAAAGTACTTGTACCCCAAAATTCTTACAGTCACAGCCTTCAGGGTGAAAAGGATTGGGGCCAAAAGACAGTGGCAGCACTGAGCATCACCAGAGAAAGCTTGAGATTTGTGACCAAGCCACACACAACTTGCAGGTTTTGCTGTATATTTTTTCTGTCCCAATGAGAAGTATGGTTAATATATATCTGTGTTCTGGGTTTTCCTTTAAGCTTACATCTTTCATGGAAATGGGTAAAATGCTCATACAACCCAACTCCTCGAAGTTTTGCATCAGTGCTTGTAGAAAAACATAAATAAAATCCACGTGATGTGTTTATATGTATGTATGTTCTTCTCCTCAGGAGCTGAGTTTGTCCACCAGTGATCAAATCAAATCCCATCCCAAGTGCAACAATTTCTGAAAACTGATTGCATACACTTCCAAAAAAAATGTTTTATGCTCTACATTTTATTTACTCCTTTCATATCAGGTCCCCTTTTAGTCTGTCCATTCCATGGTCTGCTTCAGATAATACTTTCCTTTGTTATAAGTCATGAACAGTAATCCCTTCATGGTTGTTATCCCATTTTACCAAAGGCCTTAATCTGCTTTATTGACAATTACTCTTCAACTATTCTTCTCAACTGCAATTTCTCTGTGAACTAAATTGTAATAAAATGGATCTCCAGTTCTGCAAGTGAACAAAAAAAACCCTCAAAAACCCAAACAAACCAACAAACAGCCCACAGTTTGGGATTACTACTGAGGACAAAAATACGTCTGGAAAATTAATTTTATTAAGCAATTCAAAGAGAGTAATTCTAATAATATACAGAAGTGGTGGCAACAGTAAAAATTTCCCCCACGTGTGTAAGAAATACAGATTATTAAAATCAAACAAAACAGGCACTGCAGCTTTTCCCCTGCATGAGGAAAGAAAATTGACTTACCAACAGCAGCAGCTACCTCCTAAAAGCTTCTTCTAATCAAGTCCCTTCCCACAGCAGTAACAATTCCAATCCCTAAGTCACAACTGAGACATTTGAAGGAAGGGGGTGGGGTTATCAAGGTACTTTTCCCACCTCAAGTCTAATTCACTCATTTCTACAGGATCAATTGAGCAAGCTGACATAATTACTTGCTTGAGAAAGGGCTTTTCCAGTGCAGCAAGAATTCATTCTGTAAACAAGCCCTTTCCTAGGATAGTATTCAAAGCCATGCTCTGTACTCTGGCAAGTTAAGAAGTTGAAATTCCAAGTAATACATAAAATTACAGGGTTGTACATACTGATGACTTTATTATCCCCTTAAGATTTTCGGTATAAAAACCTTCTCTACTCAGAGCTCTTCAGTGCTCCTCTCTACTGGGCTGTGATGCCTAAAAGAAGATTTTCCAAGGAAAATTCAGACACTAGTGCATGACAACCATGAGGACTCCTATGAAAAGGGGGATGGGGAGACTCCACACCCTCTCTGGACAATCTGTTCAGGGCTCGGTCACTGCCCAGGGAAGAAGTTCTGCCTCATGTCCAGGTGGAACCTCCTGGGGCTCAGCTCCTGCCCCTTCCTCTGGTGCCATTGCTGGGCCCTGCCCTGAGCCCTCCCTGCTCACAGGGACACACAGGGATGGGGGCCCCTCTCAGCTGGACAGCCCCAGCTCCCTCAGCCTTTCCTCAGCAGGGAGACGCTCCAGGCCCTTCCTCATCTCCACAGCCTCCACTGGCCCCGCTCCAGGAGCTCCATGTCCCTCCTGTGCTGATGATCCCAGAGCTGACACAGCTCTCCAGATGTGCCCCACAGGGCTGGGCAGAGGGGCAGGATCACTCCCTGACCTGCTGGCACTGCTCTTCCTGATGCACTCCAGGGTTCCACTGGCCTTCTTGTCCCAGATCAGCCCCCAGCCTGGTGCATGGGGATGCTCCTGCCCAGGTTCAGGACCTGCATTTGCTCTCATTGAATGTCAGATGTCTCATTATATCCTAATGAGAGGTTACTATGTGGGGTTTTTTGTTCTTTTCAAAGGCAGAGAGTCATCAATCCAAACTGATGTCACTGAGGCAGTCATACCTGGACTCAGTGAAGTCACCAACTCCTGTATTTAAGCAGGGCCATCATCTCCTCTGTAGGTATCTCCTTCTAGAGAGATTTGAGACTTCTGTCAAAGCAGAGATTAGGGTTTTCTTTTTCAACACAAAACCCAAGCAAAGTTTTCCTAGGTCATTTAAATAAAGTTCACACAAAGAGAAATGTAGTACCAGAGATCTGTGTATTGCTTTTCCTGTTGTACATCCCCCTGCAATGAGTTGGATGTTGACTCATGTTGATTAATGGGCAAAACCTCTGGAAACAAACAGAAAAAGACCACAGCAACTTTCTCTGTGAGTGATGGAATGAAGAAAACTTGACCATCTAGGAAGAGGCACATCCAGCTAGATTCCTGGAAGTTTAATGAAAACAAAGGCACTGAATGAAGCGTGTCCAGCAGGTGCAGCACTTGGAGCAGGGTCTGTCCCATG
Source organism: Sinosuthora webbiana (assembly GCA_013397395.1). Classification (NCBI taxonomy): domain Eukaryota; kingdom Metazoa; phylum Chordata; class Aves; order Passeriformes; family Sylviidae; genus Sinosuthora; species Sinosuthora webbiana. Next base: position 47,152 of record VXBN01005264.1, on the reverse strand, counting down.
TGGGTGGCCTGTCACAAACATGCAGTATGCCACTGGGAGATGAAGCTGGGGCCCACCTTGACCAAAACTGAGCAACAAATTGCAAAGGTCAGATTGGGAGAGAAACACAGATACCTGCAGTATTCACACATGCACCACATGTTAGCTACTAATGGTGCTTCTATCCCTGTTTTTAGGCTACTGTCAGCTCCTAGATCCATCAGGTTTTTGTACACATGGGCTCAGTGTTAGTTTAACATAACCCAACCTCATACACTGAAAAGCTGAGAACACTGCTTTTCTCAGCTGCACAGACCTCAGATGGATAAATCTGTAACCTCAGAGGAGCTAATTAAGAGCACCACAAAGTTGTGCAGCAACCCTTCCCTTCATGCTCTTACACGTGACTCAGGGTCAGGAGCGAAAACTGCCATCCATCACCAACTAACAACTTCTGCCTTTTAACCACATTGACAGAGGTGGCAAGAGGCTCTAGATATCCATGAAGGAAATATGTGGGAAGCTGGACAGCCAGCACAGATCCTGATGAAACTTCTTGGACAGAGCAACATCTGTCGTGCCTCCCATGGGAATGGCTCACTGCTCTGTGGTCCAACCCTCCATGGGAAGCACCAATCTGGGCCCAGACTGGTTTTGAGCTTGCACATTTAAGACAAAATTATCAGAGAAAACAGGTATTGGTTTGCAGAATAGCCTGTCACTAACTGTGCCACCCCACCACAGTAGTACCCAATCCCCACACCACTGAAACATTTAGTTAACAGCTGTTCTGACAGCACTGGAGTGGTACATGAGGCCCATGAGCTATTTTATTTTGGCAGTAACAGCGATTCTACATCTTTTCTGTTCTCCAAATCCCACCTGTAGAAGCAAGAATGCATCCTATGCTGGAAGCTGATGGAGCAAGAACATCTACCAAATGATAAAAAGGGTCTGTAAAAAACTGTGTGCATTTCTTCTTTTGCACCTGCTCATATATTTGAAGACAACACAACTTTCACAAAGTAAGCTGCTTACTGCTGAGACAAGAGAGGAACAAATCACAGGGTGAATTAGAAGGCTGCTGTTGCAATTCAATGACGTTGCTTTTGACAGGTAATAAAGATATTTCTGAATTTCACAGTGTGGACTTCAACAAGTCAGCAAGAAAATCAGACCTTTAAAGAGGGATGCCATATAACTTGAAAAGTGTCTTAAAGTCTGTAATAATCTTAGAGAAAAACCACCAGTGAGCAAAAATTAGAAAGCTGATACAACAGCTTAGTACCTATTTAAAAAAGATTGCCTGTGAGAACAGCAAACAGATAAAGAGCAGTCCTGTATGTCAACCAGATTATACAATGCAAGTATCCAGGTCAGTAAGCACAGGAAGCTAAAACTTCTGACAAGGGGAAGAGGCTCCATCTCTCTTCAGCTGCTTTGTTTCTGCCTCATGAAAAAAAAGACCTCAAACCTATATTTTTATCACCCTCTTGCCTTCTAGGGTCTACAAGACAGGTCTTAAAATTGTGGTGAGCCTGACAAGCCTTGATCCTACCTTCCATCTAGGCAATGCACAGCGTAGGACAAACCACAGAGACAGAATGAGGAAGAGCTGACAAAGGAATAAAGACTGGGGATGTGGAAAGGGGCAGCACGTTTTTTTGGAAGCAGGCATTTCACTGCCATCTAAGCCTTGCTTAGTTATCACTGCAGTGGAACAGCGTGTGACAATAACATTTAAAACAGAAATATCTCTGTGGATAGAAAACATCTAAGAACAGGAGGATCACAATGCTGCCACAGCTGAAAATCCTCAGCCACCTTTACCAGCTACCCACTGTGGAATGACTGCAACAGGACAGGAAACTCAAGGCTCCAACCATGTGACCCAGGATGCCAGCCCTATGGAAAGCTGTCAGAACAAATGTTTCCACCAAAAATGGCAATTTTGATGGATCAGCACCTCAGCTAAAATAAATGGTCAGATGATTCTACACCAACTTCGATTAACTGAAAATCCTCTAATGAAAGTGTTAGCTCTTCCTTCACCTTTTAATGCAGTTTATATGATTTATCTCTTCAAATTAAGATGACAGGTCAGCACCTCTGTTTCTTTATGTACATTTCAGCAGCACATCAGCACCACGTTTTTTACTGCCAGAAGGACTCAGCACTGCAAAGAATGCTTTTATCACAAACATTCCTAGAGTCCATCTCAGAATCTCCCAAAGTGCTCCCAAAAGTGTTTACACTAATTCTAGGTTTTTAAACACTTTTTATTTTCTAATTCATCTAAACTGTTTGACAGGCAGGGCTGTTAGAATGAATATATAACAGCACAGCTGCTGCTCCACACATTTTTTTGTGATTAAAACAATAACAAAAGGCTGGCACAGATTTGGCCCAGGCCTATCCCATTCAGGCAGAGAATGTCAGTACCTCTTCCAGCAGGAATCTGCAGGAGTGGGAGACAGGAAAAAGAAAAGCAGAGAACCATGGTGTGCTCACAAACCAGCTAAATAACATCAAATGTCTCGAGACAGAAAGTTAAGTCAGAAACAGTGATTTGCTCAGGATCTGTCATCAAAACAAACACCAAAACCACAATACACCACATAAAGAAGAACCAGAAACAAAACCCTCATTTATCCACCCCTTGAAAAATGTCCTAGTACAGAGTATCTGCTGAGTGATACACAAACCACTCACTCCACTCAACTACAGTGATAAGGCAGGCTGCACCACTACTGATACTCTTGTCTTTTCAGACATATTACACCACTAAACACGTGATGCTTCTGTGAAGTTACACGCCTGTAACTATTGCTGTTTCATGGCACATAGTCTCCAACCTAATCTGTACCTAAACCTAAAATTTAGATAATTCTTATCTAAAGAATTAAGTTCTGAAGCTTGAATGATGCAATGCTACCATATCCAGTTATTAATTTCTACATACTGACTTACTGGTGTGAACCAGCTGTTGGCATTTTCAGAATGATTATGCTGTCTGGATGCCTGATACTTTATATCATGGCTAATCACAGGAGCTGAGCCTTCATTTTACCAGGAGTTACATGCAGAAACCTTCCTTTGAGACATCATCCATTTATCTGTGCAAGTGGTTTGACAGCTTTTAACTTTAATTTAAACAGCATCCCACCCTCAACTACAATATTCAGTCGCTAGGCTTCCTGACTTCATTTCCCAGGTTACATTTAGACCTTTACAACACCAAAAACTCACAGCCTGTGTGCCCTTTTTGGGTGACAAACCATCAATTAAACGCTCCCTGAAGCAACTGTCTGTTTAAGGCTCTCTGCTGTGCTGAGATTTTTAAGCTATCATTGATATAAAACCACTACCTACCAACTCAGAACCAAGTGCACGTGACATCAGATGCCTCCAAGTGTGCCCTGGCTCCAACCCAGCAGCCACCATTTCCATGTAACAGGTTTTATTACTGAAAATACACAAAATAATTCAATAAAACGAATCAAATCAAATGGTACTTTTCTCCTGGCAGCAACAGAAGTTTGTCTGTGGGATCATTTTCACCTTACTTTTGCTGACATGTTTTGCCCATTCTCATGCTTCCAAATAAAATAACTGCTTCCCTAAACAAATTGGTCCAGTGCACTCTGGAACGTGTCAGGAATGTCACAGACAAAACACTACAATGCAGAGTAAAGGCTGAAAGAGCAGAGGGAACTCTTAAAAAGTGACTGGCAAAAATAAAAAAGGTTTGCTTCCTCTTATGATATTGGAAAGCAACCCTACTTCTCACAAGAAGAATATTAGTAAAATACTTTGGTAGGTCACATTGTGTTTGCTACTGGTTATTTTTATTTAAGGTAAAACCTCCTATCTTCTCACTCCACTTCCATACCTTCCCAGTCATTAACAGCTGATAGACACAAAATTAAATTTAGTCAAACTTGTGAAAAAGAGGTTTCTGAAAACAACTTAAAGCACCTTGAATCCTAAAGAGGGTAACAAATCTCTCCACAAAAAAAAAAAGTCAAGGAAAAATAATTCACTCTGAAATAAAACTGGGCATGGCCATTCCTGTCAACAGATCCTATTGCTGAAACACTGAATAAGGTGTTGTAATCAAATTAACTATAGAACAGGGCTTGTGAATTGCATAACTCAGTCTACAAATGTCTAGGTGGAGACTGCATCAGGCCCTAAATTAACACTTTCTTAACTTACATGATTTCTCACCAGGCATGGAAACACAACTACACTGAAATGGTGCTGTCGTCAGTTATGTAAAAGAGGGTAATTCCAGGTGGAATAAAACTATTTAAAGGTCAAAAGGTTTATGTACATGGTTTGCCTAGGAATTTTTGTTCACTCTCTGGATATATCAATCAATAAATCAGTATCAGTCTTCTCCCATTATGATTTTGGAGCATTCAACTCTGTTTTATTTTTTTTTTATATCCTTAAAACTTCACAGTTAGTGACACGAAGAAAACACCAAACTATCTCTGTGAAGATTAGCACACAGCTCTCAAGAGCACTGAGAAAATAGATGCCAGTGACTCTGTAATTCCAGAGGGACAGGCTGAAATGAAGAAACAAGTCATGTAATATCTTCAAAGTCAGACATAAAAAAGGCTAATTGTTCCCATAGATTTTTCTTATTGTTTCTAAAAAAAAAAGGACCCAGAACTTTTCCATCATTAAAAACATTAATCAAGCATTCACTCAACATATGTTTGACAAGCTTTGTCTTGCATTCATGTGAACTCCTTGACCATGCTTCACACCGAAGGAAACCTACCTGGAAGCAACAGGACATCATGAAAATGGCAACTCCTGGTGCAAAACCAGAGTTCTCCACCTAAACAGCAGGGTCAACACTGCTATGGCAAAATACCAATTGATGCTGTGATTTTATCGTGGTCTACCACAAAGACAGTTCACAGGACACATTCTAAGGAGCATCTTAAAGATGCTTTGGAAAGCAGAACTTAAGGAAAGCACTTAAAAGCCACAACCTCAAAGGATACACTTAATGCTTACATAACACACATTCCCCTCCCCAAAGGTGATGGTAAAGCCACTTTGAAAGTTAGAAAAGTGGATGGTGTGTGGGGTGGGGGCAAATGGAGGGGAGAGAAGGAATGAAGGATGGCACAATTAGATTATCTTGGTAAATGTGTTTTCTAAAAAAGTCTTCCTCCACCTCAAAACCCACATATTTGCATTTGCATCTAACTAGGTTTTTTTTTTTTAATGCAAAAACTTCACTGAGTAACCCTATTTTCAAAACAGTACAGATTTTTCCATTAGCACAATTTTATTTTTTTTTTTAGTATATTTACTTCATAAGTTTAGTTCATAGACAACTGGCTCTGCAGATTCTCTCACTGGTACAAACCATTACTTCTTCCTAGCTAAGCAGGCAGTTCCAAATTTAGGAATGACAATCCCCAATCAGATTTAGTCCTGGAAATCAGCAACAGAACAATCATGCCAAGTCACTCACGAGTTTAAGATGAGACAGGCAAGACTCAAGGCAAGGTTTAAGCATCAAGTGACTGCCATAGATGACTTTCCACTTGATTTTGGGAGTGATCTCATCAAGCCTGTTTAATTGTTTAGGGTCACTGTCCTTTGTTTTGTCTTTTCTTCCCTTAAATATAGGGTTTCTGCTGGTCTATAAAGAGCTGCCAGGCAGCATTTTCCAGTATGACCCATTTCACTTCTGATCTTCATAAACTTAATTTTAGAGTATCTTAAGGAGTTTCTCTCTCCTCCATCTTTTCCAAACATCCTGACAGCTGTTTCCAACCCCTCAGCTCCAGGACCACCATGTGTGAGGTAAAACAAGCAGCAAGAAACATCCTTGTGAAGGCCTCCAGATAAAAGTCCAAAGGCTTTGCAGACTCTGAAATATCTACACCCAAACCAAGTTGTTCTGCAACTGCATTCTGTTTTTAGTGGGTTGGCTTGTGTAACACATTTCAGGCACTTTTTATTCATAGATCATTTGGTACTGCTAACACTGTACTGGTGAACTCTGCAGATAAAATATTCAGCAGCTGTTTGCAGAGGGCCAGGCTTTGCAAGCAGGAGAGCGACAAAAAACTTTCAACAGGAGCCAGAGCTCAAAAATCTAAACCCTGTTATACACGTGGCCCTTTGGCATCTGGAATCCTACTCACACTGGAGAAAATGGGAAGACTCCATCTCTTTATGGATGAGCATAAAGCCTACCAAAACACAAAAACCACCAAACCAGCCCTTTCTTCTTCCACACTTCAGGTGTGTCCCACTGGACGTTTAAAATTGCTGATGCTTAGAAATCCTCCATATTCCGGATTTTCCTTTTTTAACTTCCATTAGCTAATTATCTGTGTGTGACTAGTTGACAGCAGCCATTTCACTCTGAAGGGGGACACAGAGAAGACTTGCAACAACAGGGGCACAGTTTAATGAGAATCTGCCCCAGACAGGGAAACTTGTGACTGGAAGCAAGGAGAACCTGTTTATATTTCCCAGCTATCAATAAGGCTGCCTTTTGTCTACTTAAATAGTGAGAAAAAAATGCTCTGGTTGTACAAGCTGATGAAACATCACCATTTTTAATTACATTAAAACAAATACATTTATATTAAGGACTCAGTTCTTCAAATCCTGTTTGCCTCAGTTTAGGAACTCAGTTTTCCAAGCCTCATTTCTTTAAATAGAAGAACATTTTTTTACACAAGGAGACAATTCTTCTCGAGTCAAGTAACAAATTTCTGTCAAACCTCAAGAACACATTGTACTTTCAGGCTTTCACAGCATCCATCCCTTAAATCCAAATTCGGTTTGCAGTTATAAAATGTTGATTGGGACTATATAATTTATTTCATGCTAAAGCTTTTCGTGGTTATGAGCAGCAATCAGACCTTCACTAAAACAAATCTCTGGTTAGAGTATTGACTGGTTAGCCAAGCCACCCTCTGCCTGCCAGCTCAGCACTGAGGGCTGGCTTGGACAGCACATGCAGCAATCCTTCTGCTCACTCCAGAGACTGCCTTTACCCTTGTGCAGCAAGTGTGTAAGCACTTTATAAAATACTGATTAAAACGTAATCCTCTTGCAATAAAACAGCAAATTGTTTAATCAGGAAGGCCCAGTAAAATTACAGCACAACCTGTATTTTTCATACAGCTAACAGGGCATTTGTGTGACATCTCATGATCAGGTGAAGCACCAGTTTGGCAACATCGGCAGGGACAATGAATCCAGAGAGCTCTGGACTGTGAACAGCTGCTCAAGCTCCAGCACCTTTCAAGTGTTTACAGTAAGAAACAGGCAGGTTTTGTTTTACCTGTCTGAAAGTTCTTCCAGGATGTTCCTACTACTTCATAAACCATATATTCCTCTTGAGTAATTTCCCTCCCCTGCTTAATTTTTACACCAGGCTAACCAGGCTTATAACCAGATCCAAACGTACTTCACAGAAACAATTTTTTTTTTTGGCATATACAAGAAAAATCTTAGAAATATCAAAATAGTCTCTTTTAGTACAAGAGGAAGTTTGCCAGAATTTAACCTGGGGGGTTAGACCATGATTTAAGGCAGGGTTTTATTCTATGACAAATTCATCTTGTTTATAGTAAAAGAATCTGCTTCTGTTAGAGAATTAGAGACATTTTATGCTTTGCTACGATACACAGCAAAAGAATCACACAAGCTCAATTTGCAAGACAGTTTCCTTGAATTTTAAGGGAATTTTTAAACAACGGGCTAGAGCAGAGATCTTACTTATCCTCTGAATAAGAAAAATAAGCTCCACACTTAACACAAATTTATTTAGAAAAAAAAGCTCTCAGACTTAACAGTGCTCTCAGCTGCACGATTTCCTATCTTTCCTACTTCTTGCTTGAAGTGACAGAGCAAACTTAATACAACTAATGCTTTATGCTGAAACATGAAATTAAGATGTAAAAGTGAGAAGCGACACGGTTCCCATGAGAAATGAAAATGAGAAATGAAAATGTAAAGTATGTGTTAAACAACCCTGGGGAAAGAAAGGAGGCGGTGGAGGAGGGTGGAAGAGAGAGGCCCAGAGTGCTCTGACTTTTTTTTTTTTATTATTATTATTAGAAGGATTCTAATTAAACCATTAAAGTCCAGAAAATGTGCTGCTATTCTTTATATTTGTACTCATCAGTTCAAGGGGGGGGGGGAAAAAAGGGTTCCATATTTATGGGCACTTGAGGTTTGCTGTATGTGTTTGGGTTTTTTCAGGGGGTGGGAAGGAGACCTTCTGTGAGTCTGTTTGGATTTCAGGTTTTAAGGTAGGACACAATTAGACTGTTCCAAGTGTGAGATACAATTAGCCAGACACAGACACCACAAACACACATTACATATACATTCTCACCCACACATATGCATTTAAAAGCACACAGTTTAAAAATCGAGAGCAATAGCATGGAACAACATCGCTGCCCCATCTGAAGTGACTCTGCTCCCACTTACAAGGTTTGGGCTTTTCCTATTTCTTTCCCTCATTACAGAACACCCACAGCTCGGTCAGATGTTTAAAAAACAAGCTGGAAGGAGGAATCCACCACGAAAGAAACAGCCTAACAACTTAGGCTACAGTTACAGCAAAGAGTTAACAGGAGTGATTTCTTTCTCCAAGTGTCAAGCAGAAATCCAAACCAGCGACTTTTGCTGATTTTCAGGATATATATATATAGATTCTAAAATGGTAAAATAGTACTGGTTCAGAGAGAGGCTCAACAAACACCCCTGGCACTCTGTAATGTGAATCTGCTCCTGTGTCCCAGGGTCACTGCACAAATCCTCAAAATGCTTATTTAGGTATTTTATTAGGTCAGCTCAACGCTCATCCCTGGTGTGTCCTCCTTTCTCACTGGCTGCACTGGGAAAGCTGCATTTGCTCAGTGTTCTCCATACAATATTTTATCTTGGGATATTTTATCTGACCGTTCTACAGAGATGCCAGAACTGAAACACATTCATTCTCCACAGGGATAGTCTTATTTTTTTTTTTCCAGGAATGCAGCCAAATAAAGGAAGTTCTTCTACAGACTTTTTTCTTTGTTAATCTCGCTGATATTTCATACAGCTGAGTCCTCTGATTTTCATTTTTTAAATAAACTTAATCCATAGTTTACTTAAAGAATATTATCAGTCTGCTTCAAATCATGCTAGCAAAGGAATTTATCAGCTTTCTCCAAGAAATAAGCCATAAATCAATCTTTTTCTGTCAAAAACATAAATCAAATCACCGTGTCCTGCAGAGAAACAAAGGCAACTTTCTGCTCCACCTTCCACAACACAGGCCAAAACCTTTGTTCTAAAGTTTGGACCAAACTTTACACTCTAAAACGGACACATCTCAGTAACTCCCCCAAAAGACAGATGGAGAATACACCCAGCCCACAACCAAAAGGCCCCATTTTGATTTTAAATGGAGGAAATGTGAGATTTCTTCCATCTGTGCACCCCGTGAAAAGGCCAGACACCCCCACAGTGCTCTGACCCACTGTGGCTCAGGCTGGGGCTGCACAGCTACAAAAATAAATGCCCATCACAGCAACAACTGTGAGTGCAACTTCACCTCATGGCACAAAAGTGAGTTTGTGGCACTGCAGCTCATCTAGAAAGGCAAGAAGATGGTTGCAGGAGGCAGAAAGTTAAGTTTAAATAAACCGTGCTGCAGTGAGCTGTGATCACTAAAGGCTGATTTTGCCTTCTGGTGCAGATCTGCCTTAACACACACACTGTCTGCACCATAATTTCTGAAAAAATCCCCTCTGTGATATCCTGCCTTGAGATAGGAAAGAGATTGCAAACAAAACCTTTCCCCAAGATGAGTTCTAGAAGTAATTCCTTGCGATGGTTCAGCTCAGTCAGCTGCAGTGGTTTTGGTAAGCAATCACAACTCCCTGCTACAAGCCTTAAACAGCTGTCGTGAATTCTGAAATTATGATTTCCTGACAAACTCTGCCAAGTTGTCTAAGTTACATTTGGGGGAGAGAAGGTTTATTTGTAGGGTTTTTTTTTTTCTCTTTGGTTGGTTTTTTTTTTGGTTTGTTTGTTTGTTTTTTACTCTGCCCCTTTCCCCAGATGCTGCAAGGACTTTTATTTAAAGCCTCTCTGCTTCCTTAACAAGCAATGCTGCTTTGGAGACTTCCCAAGCAAGAATATAGAATGAACAATTCATCAGATTGTAACTCCCTGCTGTAAATTAATATGGTCCCTTTGAGATTCTGTTAAGTTATTAAAAGTTATCTTAGGACTATTTTTATTTTTTAAAGTGTGTGAAAAAATAATTTTTTAATTACCATAATGCATAACAAGCTTAAAAATCATGATTTTTCTTTTTTTTTTTAAATACAACAGGTCTTCACAGTCTAGACTTGGATGCTAAATTATAATTGCAGGGAGTGAAAATGCAGATGCAGAAGCCTGCCCCAAAGACTCATCACCAGACGTTATTCATGCAGGGCAGAAATTACTACCTCACCTTAAATACTTAGTTCTAACTTATTAAACAAACACTCAGGCCATCATTTCCCATATCATATTTACATGTCTCACCTGAACAATCTGAAACTATTTTCAAACTTGCCTACAGCTAAAAGCATCTGCAACTTTTTAATAGGAGCCTATAAGGAAAAAATGTTTGTTCTGCACTAATCAATTCTGTGCACTCTGGTTTGATTTCTAGCGAGCCAAATGTCTCCCATCTCCTCCCACAAAGTAAAAAACTAGGTAAAACAACTGCAAATTAAGAAAATATAGAGCAAGCATGTTCCTCTGAGCTCCTGGCAACTTCTGGCAGTAGGGTGAGGATAGGCAGACAGTGGCAGTAACATCTAAAACCAGCACAGCGAGATTTACAAGAGAGGTCACCTCTCCAAGTCCTCACTGTTTTAAATATGTGGGTTTCTGGTTACCTTCCTTCACCTCCTCCTTCACAGGAGGAGAAAAGAGACCAACATTTTGAGCTGTGCAATAAAATGACACCTTTACAATTCCTGCACCTAGCACAGGACTAGAAACCAGCATCATATGGACCATACATGACCAATCTCAAACCAATTTTGCCAAGTTCTGCCTGTCAGTGAGATTAAAACTAGGGAAGGTAGGCCACTCCTGGTGCAGCTTCATCAAGACAGCCTCTGCAATACTGTTGCAATCTTTAACTAATGAAAAAGCACCTTGTGGCTTGTTTAATATCCTAGCTATTATCTGAATTTAGAGATGTGTTTGCAAATCACCAACATCATCTGATCAACTGAGCCTCCTCAGGTGAAGAAAGATGAAATATATCTCAAATCTCCGTGCCATAATCACAGGGGACTGCAGATTTCATATCACCTGCCTACATGTCACCTGTAAAACCTCAAAATTACCTCCTCAGTACACAGGCCAGGCTATACAGCAAACGATCAGTGCAGTGATCTGTCACCTCTGAAACACTGCTGTCAGCACAGGAGAGCAGAAAGATCTCCAGCCAGAAATGATCTGCTCAAGGGAGAGGCAGCAATGAAGCAAAGCCTTCAGTTATTTGCATTACTTTGGGAATTTACATCCAGAGTGCCATTTTACGTAATGATAACTTGCCTGAAAACAAAATTACACTATACAAGCGAATTTACTGAGAAAATCTGATTTTTTTAGATGTTTTTTCCCAAAATCAGAGGTACTGTAACAGTTACTAGAACTGTCCTTTTCCCTTTTCTTATTCTGTTGTACAACATCTACCACTCAGCAGCAGTCCTACCACCTCCCCCAAATCATTTGTTACAACGTGCAGATGTAAGGTCAGTACTACAGCTGCTTTTGTGCTTGACATGCTCAGACACCAGTTTTCAACTTCCAAAAAAAACCCCTAAAGAAGTAGGTGCAGAAAGAAAGTGTGTGTTCCCTGCAAAATTCTGCATGAAAAGAAATGCAAGTCTCCTGGGGGAGGGGTACCCATTAAACCTGAAGATCTTCCCCAACATTCAAAGCACTTCATCCAGAAATCAACTTCGGCTGCTGCCGTAAAAAGTGTTGTAGCTCTTTGTACTCTAATTCCATTCATTAACCAAAACCCTTTACAACCCCAAAAGTTTTACAAGACCTTAACAATTAAGGTAACTCTATATAGTCACTTGATTTAAAGCGTGTCCTGAAAAGCAAGCAATTAGTCACCACTTCTAGGAGGCACTTAAAATTCCCTTTGTGGTGAACAATGCACGTACAAGTGAGAAAAGCCAGTTCATTCTGATACTGCTCCTTATGAAGAAAGCTGATCCAGTCGTCTGCAGGGTAATTTTGGGGGGAATGGAAACGATGATAATGAAGTCTTTACCGTAAGGACAAAAGGGCTGCACAAATTAAAAACCAAAAGTAAACAAACATACCAACTCCCCAACAGCAAAAATCCCAACACAGCAAGAAAACAGCGGTACAAATAAACGATGCTGCACTTTAAAGCAGTGCTTGCTCAAGAATCTGAATATGCCTTTTTTTTTTTTCCCCCCATCTTGAGTGCTGAAGTAGAAAAATCTCTTTTCTGCTTGCTCAACTTCCATGTGAGCTGTTGTTAAATTGAGTGCTCTCCTGCACTCGGTGATCTAACACCTGCTCTTCCCCTGGCAATACACACAGTATTTTATTGAGCACCAGGACGAGTGAAACAAGTCAGTCGTGGTGGATGAACATGAGCAACGAGAAGCCCAAACCTCAGAATGTGCACAGGATATGGCCAGTAAGAAGAATATAAATGTTTCAGGTTTTAATACCTTCTTACAGTAAGTTAAAAAAAACAAACAAACAAACAAAAAAAACCCAGACTTGGCTGCTGTACCTCAGTTACCAAATAAGAAATATTTTCCATTAGTAAATCCACTGTTTTTTTATTCCTGATAACAGACATGGGAACCAAGTCTAACTTCTACTCCAGCATCTCAGTTACACACAGAACCTCACACACCATCACCTGATGGTTTTGGCAGGGCTGCAAAAACCATTTATTCTTTAATGCCCCAACTGTAAGGTGCTCTGAAAGAGCCCAAGGACATTCCTCCAAAGCATCAACAGCAGCACCAAGCAGTGACCTCCACAAGCCAGGAGAATCCCACAGCAGCAGCTGTGAGAAACACCAGAGCACCACTTAAAAATATTTACTTGTCACAACATTTCACTATGTGGGACATTTCCAAGAAAATCCACTGTTCATCACTGTATATCTCTGCTAGTTTATGCTGGTAACATTTTGGTTCCAAGTAGGCATTCTCATGTTTTCAGCAAGACATCCAACCCCAGAAAAGACGAGTAGTTTGGGACTTAAATCAGCTTTTTCATGAAATAAATATCATCTGAGCATAATAGGAGGTGGATTAGACTGCAGGAAAATGGGAGGGGGTTTGCTTTTCCAGGTTTCAGATTTTATTGACTGCTTTTAGAATTTTTTATGGCTTACTCCTACCACTGTTTGCCAGGCAACACCTTGAAACCGAAAGACAATTACAGGGTTAAAAAAAAACATGTAAATACTAGTGAAAGAAGCATCCATACAAGAACAGTTTGGGGAATTATTTACCTTTTTTAATTTACATCTCTGTGCTCATGTCACCCTTCCACCTATATTTCAAGCTTGGGAGGCTGTTCTGAAATGTAACCAAGTTTATTAAAAGCTGAAAGGTTTTCTTTATAAAACTGCAATTTTTGCAACTGCAATATGGTGAACCAGAAAGTGGATATACTGCTGTGTTACCTTCCTGAAACATACCCCTCAATAACAACTTAGAAAGTGACCTATTCAAAAATTCAGAAGAAAGAAAATACTTTGTCCTTAAATTACAGTTGTTGGAGGGATTTTTTTTTTAGTTTTGGTTAGAGGGGTTTTGTTTGGGTTGGGGAAGGGGGTTTGGGGTTTGCCTTTTTTTCTTTTTTTTTTTTTTTGCTTGAGTTGTTTTGTTTTAAATTTCAGCATCTTTTCAGGAGTGTTTACTCCTACTGCTTTAAGAGATCACCAATACAGAAAAAGCTACAGGTTTGCTTTACTTTAGACCTATTTAATTTTTCTTCTTGGTGTCAAGCATTAAGAAACAGTAAAGAGTATGCAAACATCGAGTTGGCATTGCTGAGCATATCACACAGCACATTCAGAAAATAAACGTATTTTCTGTTTATAAATTGTCAAAGGACTATTGAAACTGTAGAAGAAAATATTCAGGGGATAGTATTTCTATGAAGTTCAGGAAAGAAGCTGTGTTCTGCAGAGATTTTCTCCTTTTTGGAGGGAAAAAGGCCGAACAAAAATTATAAGGCAAAGAAGTGGCAAGCAGCGAGACACAACCTTCATCTTTCCAAAGAAACAAGGCACTAGTTTCTCCCCACCCCAAAAAAGAGTTGGCTGAAAAATATATGTGAAATAGAAATACAATAGAGTAACTTCCTTGCTTGTTCAAGGAAAAAAAGATACAGTAAAAAAAAACCAGGAGTCCCCCCAAAGGTGGGGGAAGGAGCCTCTCTTGAAAATTTTCAGCTTCAAAACACATCTCAAGTTGTTACTAATACAGTACGTTGACTTCTCCCATTTTTTCAGATGCTTCAATAAAGCATGAATATCAACACTGAATAAAGCTCCAAAAAAAATTTCCTTTCCTGACACTTCAGAGAGAGGCACAAGTCAGTCTGTCCACAGGCAGCTGACACAGCCCTTTGAGGAAAGCAGACTGGCTTAGCTTTTACGTTAGAACTTCTCCACCTCTGCTAATCTTCTGCACTGCAGCCAAACTAAGTTCCCAGCGCTGTTTTTTAAAGTTTGTGATCGCTCACAAACCAGCATGAACGGAACTCCAGAAGCCTGCAAATCACACCAACAAGGAAGAGAAACAAACGATGCAAAAAGGCTCGCCAGGAGAAACAGCACAGATCTTGGTACTCGCAAAGGACTTACCCTCTTGCAGGATCCAAGGCGATGGCTCTGGGCTGATCCAGCTCTTGCCAAAACAACACCTTCCTCAGCGAGCCGTCCAAGTTAGAGACCTCGATGCGGTTTGTCTCCGAATCCGTCCAGTAGAGCTTCTCTCCCAGCCAGTCGCAGGCCAGCCCGTCGGGCGACAGCAGCCCGGACACCACCACGTTCTGCACGCTGCCGGACCTGTTGAACTCGGTGCGTTTGATGGCCTCCTCGCTGACGTCGCTCCAGTAGATCAGGCCCTTGAGGAAGACGAAGTCCACGGCGGCCGCGTCCTCCAGGCCGCCCACGAGCACCGTGGCGTTCTCCCGGCCCTGCGCGGCGTCCACCAGCCGCAGGTCCCGGCGGTTGGCGTACAGCAGCAGCGGGGCGGCTGCACACGGGACACAGACAGACAGACAGACAGACGTGTTAGCATCACTCCTATCAAGCACAACTTATGCAGCAATGGTGTGTCTTACTGATTTAAGAGGGTCTTTACGGAAATGAGAAATGCCGGGGAGACGGTTTTGGAGTTTGGTTAAAAAGCGCCGACTCAAAGCTTTTCGACTCGGTTGTGAGTCTTGGTCCTGGGCAGCTCGCTATTCTGGGCTGTGCATTATTGAAGTAACACTAAAGAAGGAGGGGGAGAACAAAGAAAATGGAGGTTTGAAGCGCCCAAAGGACGCTGCTCTGTAGAGAAGGGTCAGAAAGACAAGAGCAAAGCAGTACTGGCTCACCTGAGCGAGGATTATTTTTCGTGATAGGATTTAATAACATACACCCCACCTCTACAGAAGCATAATTTACATCAGGCCATCAGAGCCACCCGCATGTCAATACTCCCTGGAATTATGTATCTCAGACATTTTACACGTAGTACACAAAAATACAAAATTCATTGCACAGCATGAGGCACACGCTGGGTTAGAGTGTTGAAGGCGGTGTGAGGAGGCAGGGAGAAAAATAAATCTACAGGAATGGACAGCACAGCTCTTTCAAACTCAGCTCTACCATTCCTGCTCAGTTCTCTAACCCAAAGCCTTCATTTTATACACTTTATTTGCTTGCTCTGTCAGTTTGCACAGTCCGTGTGTTTTTCATAACAGCAGCTGAGATGACTAATGTAAAGCAGCAACCATAAAAAAAAGACAGCTCCTTAAATGTAATATGCCTCCTTAATTGTCCTTAACCACAAGCTATATATAGCATTATGAAAATCCCAGCCTCGTTCCTGCTTCAACAAAAGGCTCAGAAAAACACCACATTTGTATAAGGCACACAATGACACCCTTTAAAATCTACTATCAGAAAACATTTCCACCTTTTCCTGCATTTACTCAGAAACTGTAGCACCAGAGCTCGACAGAGGCATTCAGATCCATAAATACTCCTCTACCTGCCACAACACAGATTTCACAGGGATCTTGCAGATTTACTCCTCAGCACAGGTGGGCAGTTCAAATTTGCAGCAGGACGGATGTCCTAACCAAAAGGTCAAAATTCACAGAGCCACACATGGCTCAGGAATGTCAAGGGCCACTCTGCCAGAAGAACAGCTCCCTGTATGACAAACTCACACTGAAATTAGAAATACTAACAGACTTCAGTAAATTCAAAGGCTTGGTTTCCAAGATTGGACTACTCCCCTCAGTATCTTATCACAAAACAATTTCTCAAAGACGCTGCCACATGTGAACTGGGAGAAGCTGAAAGAACTAAGGAAGTTCCTTAATCTACCTGCAATTAAATGAGCTCTATATATGTTTTGGGGTGGTGGGAGTTTTGTTGGTTTTTAAGAAAACTGAATTGCTTAGACTGCCTTCCTAAATTTAGAAACACTGAATATAACTTTATTTATTATGAACTTTAGATATTACAAGGGAGGGGTAAAACCTCCTTGGTTTTAATAATACCAAGTTTGTATTTGTATTCCCTTCCCCAAAAAGCCATTTTTTATTGCAGAAAAAAAACCCATTCAAGTTCAGAGATTATCTTCCCATGGAGAAGTGGTAGACTTTTTAAAATTAGATGGAGAATCTTAATATTAAGAGATTATTATTACCTTACTTTGCTGTCTCCTCCCTTTTCTTGCGTAATTTCCCACCCCTTAAGATTTCAAATTAATTAGAGTGCATTTTCTTGAAGACCACGCGTTTCAGAAAAAAAAAAAGCATTCAACAAACTGCAAGGTGTAAAAAATTGCAATGCAATAAAACCCTTCACTTTTTAAAGCCCTCCTACAACTGTAACCTGAAAAATCCAGTTAACAGCCAGCTCAGTGTCATCTAGAGCACACAGGAGAGCGTGCAGCCAGCTGGCACAGCTTTCCCCTATTCAGACAGCGTGCCCAGCATTTGGAAAAAAGTAAACCCACACAGCAGTGAGTGCAAGCTCCATTATCATGTGGGACACGGAGCAGCCAGGCACACAGCAGGCACCGAGCTGGGACACCAGGTGATGAGCCGGGCCTGAAGGCACTGCTGAGCCTCACAGAGCCACGCTGCACGGGTTCCCCACTCCCTGCTGGAGCCCAGGCTGCAGGCAAACACTTGTGCATCAAGCACACAGCTCAGCTGAATGACAGCTCAGGGGAAGCACAGCCACGCTTAGGATGGGTGGGTTCCTGCAGATTGAGTCAAGGCCACAACTTGGGACACGTTCCAAAGGGGCTGGCAGACGAGCGCGGCGAGGTTTCCAATTTGTTGCGACGCTCGGGAACGAAGCCTGCATCGCCAAAATAATAAAAAGCAGGTTTGCTCCCCACTGCCTCCAGCCCTTTCCCAGAAAACAGCACAGCTTCAGTGTGCTATAAAACCCAGTTAGTGGAGTTGGCAGCGTTAGCACCGAGTGTCATCTCTGCATTTCCTGCGCTCAGGCAGCAGTGCCGAGAGCAAAGATCCCACCCTGTCCCAACTTCCAAAGCACAGCACACTGAAGAGATGGCTTTCTTCAATAATGAAATCAGGAACTGCACTAATTGCCTGGGAAGAAGTCCAAGAGCATCTCCTATTTGGCAGTTGAAGTTATAATGGGGCAAAAAGATACAATTCAGATTTCTTTTAAGAAGCTGAACTCTTTACGTAAAGTTGTTATTTCTCTCCCTATAGACATAATAATTAAAATATAGTGTAACTGCAACAAACTACAATACATTGAGGAGAAACACATATTCTTGAAAGATAAAAACACCTATCCTGGAAATGAAAAACAGAAATAGTAATGAATATTACCACGTCCTCGATGATCTGAGAGGTCTACATGCAGGTAATTCTTCTAATTAAAGTACCCAACACAGAGTAAAAGCTATGCTTAGTCTTAAACTAAGGGTTGTTTTGTTGTTTTTGTTTTTTTTTGTAACCACCAGGAGGAACAAATGTTTCCTTAAAGAACATAAAAGTTACAAAAACTCAAGTTTAACACATTTCAACAGCAACAAAAATAATTTACATGGTAAGAAACTTCTGGCAGTAGTGTTCCCTGAGCCTGCAGCTGTTTCTTAACTCCAACGTTCACCTAAGACCTTTCCTAAGTTTACCACACGCAGTATCAAAGTCCAGACATTGTCTTTTTTGCCTTACTTTTACAACTAGAATCCTTCTTCCCACCACCAAACTCCAGTTCTTACACCACATATTTCTCTTGGCTGCAACTCCTGTCCCTCTTAGTGAAAGCTGCCAATCCCCAGGACACTCGAGTCTCCTTTCCCCTACACTTGTTTACTCAAAAGTCTTCCTTTGTACATCTGACTTATGGGCATCTGCTACAGGCATAAAAACGCTGCTGCCCACAGGATGCAAAGTGACAAAGCAACATAAAACTAGCACTTTACCAGCTAGAAAGGTTTTTTCATCTTTTTTGGTGTTTAAGTGGCAATTTTAAGCTGTTAGAATTTGTCATGCTTTTCTTTAGTCCAGTGGCCTTTTCCACAAATTCCCACGTTCTCCTTTCTACCCTCAGTGATCCAGGACAGCTCTGGAGCCTTGAGGCAAGGACAGTGTTACCTTCAACATCCCCATTCTCTTTCACTGACATGGAGTTTAGCCTGGCTAAAGCAATTAGCAGAGTCTCATTTCCCCCAATTCCTTTTTTCTCAATCCAAAATCCAGCTTTTGGCTCCTGACCCCTCCTTTGTGTTGGCTCAAGAACCTGTCCCATGCCATGGGGAGACAAATCAGAGAGCTAAACCAGCAGAAGGCTACTGAGCCCTCCCCACCACCTGCCAAAAAAGCAGTTTTTAGCCATCACCCAGAATCAGTTCAGACCAAAAATCAAACCAATATACACACTAGCACAGCGGGGAAAGGAAGGACTGCATCAGCTTTGACTAATTAGTTGAACCAGTTCCTCATGAACCTCCAGTTGAGGAGCAGGAACTCAGAGCAGAGGTGGCCACAGATAAATTGTGGAGACCTGCCACAGAATCACAGTGTGGAAACCACTGAGCAGCTGCTGACACTGTGGAAAGAAATATCCATGCAGAAGTCACGGGTAAGAACCCCCAGGGATTGTCACACTGGAACATGATGATGTTGAGTTGGGAAGGGAATACTCCCATCTTTTAGAAGTCTTGCTGAAGAACTTGGGAGTATCTGAGGTGAATTGCCCAGCACACTGCTATGAGGACAGCAAATGAGAGCACTGGAGAAAAGAGGAGAGACAGTGATGAGATGTAGCAAACAAATCCATGCTGACCTGGATGAGGAGGCACAGTAAGCAAGGACCCCAAATGCCTTGACAGAATGACACACACTCACACTCAGCTCACAGGAGAAAGAAAAGCAGAGAAATGGACACAGATAACCAGCAAACCTCTCTAAAACCATTCAATACACAAAACTCCTTGCATGCAATCCAATAATCATCCCCAAGATGTCCTACAGAGAACCAAGACAAGAATGTATGGAAAAGTTTCTGGACTGGTACAAGGATTCTGGAGCAATCAGTTGTGAGGACTGTCCCTTCACTCCCTGGGTTTCAAAATTCTTCATCACTGCTCTAAGAAATTCTGTATGTTTATCTTCTGCAAATGTTTGAGTTTTGCTGCTCAATTTGGAGAAGGAAGAATAAAAAAAAACCTGAGGTAGCACTGGGAATAAAGCCTGGGAGACTTGTCTCTCTTCTTATTTGATACAATTTGAAAATTAACAAGAAGTTTTCCAAATGGCAGGGAGCCAAGTCTCAAGAAACTTAGACAGTTTAAAATTTTCAAGCAAACAATAAAATCACCAGGAAATACATGAGAGTTTTAAGCACAGCAAGCAACAGGCCAGGATCTTGCACCAAGTTCTCTGTCACAGCACTTCCCCAATTTTTTCCACAGAATACACAATTCCATAAATTTTTAAAAATAAAAATCAAGAACTGACTTACTAGTACCCACCATTCCTCTTTCACTGTGAACAGAGAGCACCTCCTCTCTCTGAACCTCCTTATTCTCACAAATACACTTGCAGGACACAGCAGGCAACCAGGAATTTAGTAAAACGAGCATGAGGCAGCCCCAACTTGGCAGAAAGGACATTTTCTCCTCTTTTCAGCTAGCCTAAAGTACATTCCTCAGGATAAAGCCATGCAAGGGCTGTTCAGATGATAACTCAAAAGGCCACAGGAGCAGCAGGCCAGTGAAGATGAGGAGCCATATCAGTGCAACAGCAAAGACACCAAGCTAGGCAACAACAGCATTTGGATTCTGCACTAAACTTCACTGTTTTCAGGCCTTGGGCCAGATACTAGCTGTAGAGACCAAGACATCCTGCAGGACTAGCTGGCAGAAAGGCAGCAAGTAATCCTTTAGCCTGCTAAATACAGGGGAAAAAAATACCTTACTAAAGATAGAAGGATAGAGACATCAGAATGAGAGGTGGGAAAAAAAAAATAAAAGAAAACAGGACTTCAGGAAAGGATAGAAATGCCAGATCCAGGCATAAAAAGCCAACAGACCTGCCAGATTATAGCAAAAGCACTCTTGACTGTAGTACACCATGAAGGCAATACACTTTGTGAATAGCAGGCATCACCTGCCAAATCATCCCACTGGCAACAGAGCCGTGGAGCAGGATTACCAGAGCCTCTTCTCAGTGCTAGGTCACATACATCTTTTGTCCACCCTTCTGTAAAATGGACTCCCCTGTTCTGAAGGTCTTTTGACTGCACTCCCGTGGGGGTGGACACACAGTGCTTTAGCTCTGACGTTTTTCTAACTTTATATTCTGAATCTGCCTCGCTGACAACAGGATGAGCAGAGAGCTCATGCTCCCTGGTCAGGCAACTGCACTGCCATAAAACACCACCACCTTCTGCTCACAGAGCAGCAGCAAAATAAAGTTGACCTGGCACTTTCCAGGGCCAACTGCAGGCTATGGAAAGCAGGAAGGCTCCTTAGGGGTGTGCAATCAAGTAATTCCGTGATCCACATTAACGCCTGCACAACTTCAGCATTATGCAGCTCGTTTTCTCAGGTGTCCTCATGATGTTCCTTCAACACTCCTGCAGCCTCTCGAGCAGCTGTCAGGATAACACACAGAGCTGCAGATGAAGTCATACCAGTTCCACACACACGGGCAATACTCCCCCAGTTCTACCGGCAACACCCATGTTTAAATCGACACTTTAATGAAAAGGTTGGTTAGCAAGCAGCTCTGCTCCTGCAGAAAAGAAGTCTGGTTTGCATCTATCACATCTGAACAGGGATGGCATTCTGCAGTCCAAACTAAGTGCTTGACAAGGAATGCACTGAAACAAAACGCTGCCCCTCACACCTTCTGCCATCGCCTTTTCCTGCAGGGCTTCTAACATAAGTGAGAAAACAAACCCAAAGCCTCGACCATTTTCCTCGGGAAGCTGCTGAAGCCGAGTCCATCCACTAAAGGAGAGAGCACTGAGGCACAACCGTGTGGTGCTGTGACAGCAGGAGCCCATTTCCCAAATTCTAGGAAGGCTAGAAAGGCCGCAAGACAAAATTTGTACACCCTGGGAAAGGGAATGCCCCAAGGTTTGTTGCTTCTCTGGAGCAATTGCAGCTCACGATGTGTTCCAGCTTAAAGAGCTCCCATTTGAGGGTGCACATCCAGTTGGGAACGGCCTGGGAGTGTTACTCCCACCAGCTCACTTCCCTCCTTCGCTGGAGTGTAACCCAAGCACGTGGGAACAGCCCAAGGCACAGGGTCTTACCCCAGCTGCTGTTATTTCCACATGGATCAGAGAATTCACACCCTCAGCAGCAGCACATTTCCAACAAACAAGGCCTCTCTCCACACTGACAACGAGTTCACAGGCATTGAGCTGTTCTTAGGTGGCTTTTCCAACAATTTTCCCAGGGTTGCACACCAGTGTAAAGGACACTCAAAAAAAAATATTTCTTGAAGTGTGTCAGTTTGTCTCGCCAGGTAAAAACCAAATGGGTCAAAACAGTTTATTTGTTCTGTTTTGAGGCTGGGGGTTTTTTTTGTTAGTTTAGATTTTTTAAGCACTATCAGGAAGTTGCTGTAAAGCAGGAGGTCTGAATTTAGCACAAAAGGCCCCAGTTAAAATGAACAGTTAGGGAATGCTTTTAATGGGTAAGGAAAGATTACCTATTCATATTGAAAAACATGCTTCAGTAATTTCGAGAATTATTGGACATCTAATTTTTATTTTGGGGAAAAAACTGTTGTAGCACACTTTTAACTCTCATACTTTTAATATCCCTGCACTATTAATGTCAAGTGTCCAACAGGCTTACATTAGATGTAATGACACATAGGAGAAAAAAAAACCAAACAAACAAACCACCCCATAAAACAACACACACACACATATATGCAGGATCCCTTGGAAAAGATGAACTATCTTGTCTTTTCCACACTGAATGGGACTCATTTCTGGAAATCCAAAAGAAAAACAAATAAACCCATAAACACAAAACCACCCAACTTGGAATTATCTTACTTACTCATTTTACCATCACCTACAGGGTAAAAGTGTAACTGCTGAGCTTCAGTTAAGTTTTTGAGTTATAAGAACATCACTGCATTTTCTAAATGGACATACTAAGACTCACTACAAGCTCTACAAATTCCTACTCCTCTTGTTATTCTTGAATATTCTTTCTCTGTGCGTGGACAAGAGGATTCTTGGATTTACAAAGTGTTAATATTTCAATTTACATTAATACCATGAGTACAAGCAGGAGTTTTATTCCCTGCTTTGACAGAACAACTGTTACTTTCCACATATCCTTAACTTCCAGAATTCCAGCAAACACATCAAGCTACTTAATAGAAGCCTGAACTCTCTGACAATGGAGAATCTTTGTTATTAAAGAGTTCTAGAGGCACAAATAGTTAAAAAAACCTCAGCACACTACTTACAAACTATAGTTTTCCTCTGGGAACAGATTGGGCAGAGAGGGGAAGAGTAAAGGGAAAAATATAAAGGTATCAGAGAGAAGAAAACAAACAATTTTTGATGAAGCAAAATTATACAGGTAGTTGATTAAAATTTTCTGTCTCAAATATGATTACTTTTCAAATCTGACATCAAGAACTCACACATGGCCCTCATAAACAGAATTCAAACTATAATCCCATTATTGCCACACTGATTATATCACAAGGGAGTAATTCTATTTAGGTAACGTGATCCTGTAACAAGATACTAAAAAAATCTGTATGAATGTTGCCATTTTCCGTGTCTGTTTATATTGAAAACATTTCCTTATTGTTCTCTCCGTATAAATACTGAAGCTCAAAAAAACATTCCATCTTTTAAACTGACATGCTTCTCCCTCCAAGTAATTTATAATATTTTGCAAAGGGAACCAAGTTTTACTAACTAAAGCATTGCTGCTTTTAACCCAGACTCTGATTGGTTAATTTCTTAAAAGAAATTAAGAATAAGGTTATTACAGACAAAGGAATTAGCAGTATTCCCATTCTATTCACAGACTTTGACTCCATTTCAAAATTGGGTGGGGAACTGTGCCAGCTACATGAAAACAGAAAGGTTTGGAGCAAGATAATAATGAGACAAAAACCCCACCCTATTTTCATAACCATTTCACCAGAGAATGTATCAAAGAGCAGAAATGACAACAAGATCATTTCTACTTGCAAATGCAAGCACTGTGCTCTGAGTTAAGTTTATCCATGTGGAGCAAAGAGCAAGTTTTTCACGTTGTGAGTGTCCTGACACAAATATTTATAAACTATATCTGGAGAGTTTAATGAAGGCTCTTCTATGTCAGCTAAATATATAAATTGGGAAAGGTTGATCAATATTTAGGGTGTCAATACCCAGCATTTATGTATAACCCATGCAAGATCCAAAGCTTTCCCTTCCAGCCTTGGACAATTCCCACCAAAGAGTGACACAGCCTCTTTCTTTGGAGCACTGTAACAAGTGGTACATACTCTGAAGAACTAAAGGGTGTTAGGAGAGCATGCACTTCCTTCACTGAACAGCAGAATTCCACTTTGGAGGAGTCATCACTACAAAGTTCTCAGCACAGGAGAAGTGGAAGCTCTGGCTGCCCCCTCATCCCAAACCTCACGTGCACACACCAACAGTCCCCCTCGGTGAGCCACGGCATTTCCAACTCCAGGGCTCAGTTTGGAGTGGGGAGTGCCAACTGTGAACGTGAGCAGACCATCCCTGAAGCCTGCAGGGCAGCTGCATCCCCCTCCACATCCTTCTAGGCAACTTACACCTCTCCTGGTACATCTGAGGGAAATTCCTCACCAGCCTGAGGAGATGAATGGTGACAGATCAGAAACTGAGACCTGCTTGTCCCTGTTTTCCTGCCCCAGCCCACTCCCTCAGAGGGAAGAAAAAATATCCTCACTCTAGTTGGTTTGAACTATAAAATAAACCTCATATTACAGGCATTGCAGCAGATATTTTTGAGGCTGGCATTTTTGAAATGCGACATCATCATAAAGGTGGATTACAGATGTCCAAAGGAATCAGATTTCTCCAGGTCCCAAAGACAGAGCTTAAAAGGTTCCTATATGCCCAATCCTTAAAAAAAACAAAAACCAAAAGAAACAAAACCCTTCTACATATTTCTACAGCTTACCTAGAACTCTGGGAATGCAGGTTGAAGCAATTCTCTAGGGAAAAAGGAAACACGAATATAGTTCGTACAGCTGAGAAAAAAGATATTCCACCTAAATATCTTCATATAACTCAAGCTGAAGGATACAAGAAGTCCTTTACCTGCATATACCCCTGACCAGAATTCCTTATACCTTCAGAACTTCCCTAAATCTTGTCAAAAATGCTACTTCACCTTACCTCCAAGACACAGCAAAAATTGCCATCAATTGTTCAAATCCTAATTTTTCAGTTTTAAATAAAAGCTAAAGCAATCTGATGACAACTGAACTGGATCACAGAAATGCAACTGAAAGAACTATGAAATTAACAGTGGATTTTGGAACACCTTAGATCACACTAATTTTAGACTATTCTGTGAAAAGACAAAAGAGGAAAATGGCAGCCAAGGGCACAGTGATTTCTGAGGAATCACACAATGACTAGAAAATGGTTGATTCAAGCTTGGGTGAAGAAATAAACCATGATTATTAATATAGATATATACTTCCAAGCCTTATTGTGATAGTATTGTACAGTCTCTAGGTGAAGAGACTTCTCACCTGAATGCAAAAACACAGCTCTACCTGGAAATGCCACACTTGGTCTCCAGCCTGAGTGCTTCAGGAGTAAAAACCTGTTCCTCATCCCCTTCTCTGACTTCTGGTAGAAAAATACATGCACACACCACCAAAGTTTAGCCAAGTTTCAAACACACCACAGCTTAGCAAAGTTTTGAACATTCAACTCTTCTAAACAACATGCAAATGGATCTGTCTTAAAAAACAAAAACAAAAAAAGCATAAACATTCTGTTTATGAAACCAGAAACAACGGATTAAAGTCAATTATAACATTGTAACAATATTACAACAATAATAATGGATTCAAACAAACTCTCTTCTGAACTCTAGGGAAGCACAGTTTTAAAATACCCACTACCAAAAAGGCATTTTCATTTCTTCACTCTCTGACCCTAAACACAGAGGTCTGTAACATTCAGTAGGTTTGCACAAATATCCTTTATAAGATTTCTACTCAAGCAAGAGCTTTATGCACTGCCTGCACGATCAGGGTTTAAAGCCAGGACAAAGCAGCAATTGCAAGCTGAGAGGAGAGTGATTTCAGGAAGAAAGCAAGCCTGGACACTGGTGGAGGAAGAACTCTCTTTATCACTTTTTAAAGAATTGAAACCCCAGTTTGAGAGTTACCTGCAGCACCCTGACAGATGTGGTGACAGTGCTCTTGCCTCTGTGCAGCTGTCAGCTATCCAACAATCCTCTCTCTGGCTGGTTTCACAGCTGTCCTGAAGAACATCCCAAAGCTGCCGTGGAGCAGCTCTAACCCCACTCCTCTGGAATGACACCCTAAGAAGTCCTGCTGGTCAGAGAGGTGGAGCCCCATCTCCCAAATCAAACCACGGGCCAAGAGGAGAGAACAGACACCAGCAACATCTTTCTTCCAGCACCTATAACATTAAAACAAACCCCAAGCCCAAACCACAGCAAGCTGTCATGAGGGTAACCTCCTGTCTCTCACAAATTCAAACATCATCAGTAGCATCTGGCTTATTGCAGTCCTTGGGTGGTTTTTGAGACAGGTGCCTTGCCCTGTGCATCCATTTCTAGCCAGTAACAGCTTCACACCTCTTCAAGTCCTCCTTATGCATTTCCAGGGTGCTGGTTTTATTCCTTTCCAGATTGGTAAGCAAATCTGCCACAGTTTCTCCAGAGTAACAGTTTGGTCCATTTGCCTTTCCTACAAGAATGGGAGGCTGGCTCTGGAAGCAGAGAGGATGCTGCTCCAACCTACAAGCACACACTACCACATTTGCTGAGCTTCTGTCTCCAGCCCTGTCAGCTCGGCATCCTCCACAGCACTGAACTCACCAACCAAACAGTGAACTTCCTAACTGCAACTCTACTTTCATGTAGGAGCTTATTCATGCTCGTGCTGGCACTGCCTCTGCCTCATTAAGGAGCTGCTGACACCTCTTCTGAACTCAGCACATCTTACTCGAACCCACTCTGCTTGCCAGGGATGCTGTTTATTAGGGAGGATGGATGCATTAAAATTTGATTTTTTGTTTCTCCACGGTTCAGCTGCTCCTGCTGTTTATCTCTGTCTAAAGCAACAATTAGCCAGTAGGAAAATTACAGTTGTGTCACCAACAGAGGGTTACAACTTCAGGTAGGCAATCAAACAGCAGGGCACGACGAACACAGAAGAAACAGAAACGCTGCTCAGATACAAATGTCCTTGGCAATAGAGGTGAGAGATGAGAGAAGAAACGACAGCCGTATGATTTATAAACTGAATGCTGCTTCAAAGTATCCCATTAAGCACGAAGCACACAAAAATTTGCAAAAGCACATGCCGCTATTTTGAAACTTGCAGAAATTACTGTAACAATACTAAGTGACACCACGTACAACAGCTATCTCCGTGCTGTCATCTGAACTACACTGAGCATCCAATTAAAGCCAAACACATGGTGTATTAAGAATGGCTATGATTGTTACTGATTAAAATAAACTAATCAGGAAAGAATTTCTCCCTATGCTCCAGAGCCAACTTAACTTTTAAAATTTGGGGTTTAACTGCCACAACGTAAGTATGAAAAATTACACATGCCATTGGAATAAATATATTTGTATCTCTGCAAACAGGATACAATGTGGCAAACAGATGCACAGGGTTTAAAAAAAAAAAAAGGCTATGGATGAGATGAAAATCTTTGTTTTCCAGATTACTTACTGAGCAACTGGAGACTGAGCAGTTACTTCAACCTACATCACCTTTGGACTAACTTTCATCAAAACACTCTCATGGGGATGAACTCTCTAAACCAAAATGTGGTTGATCAACTGTTAGCAATTAATCTCTTGCCCACCTAGTAAGAAAAAAGTCAAAATCAAGTAAACAGAAAAATTATGTATGCAAGCACCACAGGCGATTTCTTCCCAGAAAGACTGAACACAGATAATAGTTACTGTAGTTAAGCTTTCAGCATTAAAAAAAACACAAGTTTTCTCTCAGATTGTGCCCTGCAAGGCAAGAAATTTTGCTGGGAGTCGGGAAGCAGAACCAAAATCCTCAGCCACTTTAAGTAACATCCCCTCGGTAAAGCACTGGACTGCTCCTTTAAAGCTGCACGAGCATCCGCGGCGGTTCACCAGAGGAACACAAACTTCTCTCAAGTCCCAGCTGAGAGCTGAGCCTTCAGCGCTCCCCTCGCTGCCTGGGCTGCCAGGGCAGGGTGGGCGCAACCCCGGCCCCCGGGCATTCCCCGCTCCCTGCCGGGCATTCCCCGCAGGACGGAACCGCGGGGGGACAGCGGCACCGGCCGGGCCCTGGGCACAGCGGGACCAGCCTGACACCGGCGGGGCCGAGCGCTGCCCCAGAGCCGCCGCTGCCCGCGGGCTGCCGGGGTGCAGAGACACGGGGGGATCTTTAAGGAGATCCTTTAAAAAAAAAAAAAAAAAAAAAAAAAAAAAAAAAAAAAAGAAAAGAAAGAGAGAAAGAAAAGAAAAAGAAAAACTTGCAAACAACAATGGGGCGGCTCGGGACGCGGCCGGCGGCCGCCGGCAGGGCGGGCTGCTCCCGGCGCGGTTCGGGAAGTTGCTCGGGAGCCGGGAGCGAGGGAGGGAGCGCTGCCCCCGCGCCGGGCCCCGCGCCCCGCCGGCAGCCAGGCCGCGCCGCTCCCCTCCCGCACGCCCAAACATGGCCCCTCGCCACCAACCCGGCAACTTTCCCCCTGCCCCGCCCGCCCCGCTCACCTCGCATCAGGGAACAAAAACTGCAGGCGAGTAGGCTGCGCAGGACGGCCCCCATCTTCCCTCCCTCCTCGCTCTCACCGGCGGGGAGGCGGCGGCGGGGAGCAGCACCTCCGCTGC
>VXBN01005264.1:448-17856 GCA_013397395.1 Sinosuthora webbiana | reverse complement strand
GGGGAGGGCCGGAGCGGAGGGGCGGGGGCGCGCAGCTCGCCTCTCCCGGGCGGGATCGCGCACAGCCCCGGCGGGGCCCCGGCGGGGAGCGCGGCCCCGGGGGGGATCCCAAAGGGAGGGAGGTGAGCGGGGTTACGGCGACCCCCGAGCGCAGGGACGGGGCGAGGTGGGGGGCGGCCGCATTCCAGCGGGACTACTTTGCCTCCCCTCGCCCCCTCCGCCGCCTGCGATGCGGCTCGGCCGTGGCCCGTGAGGGCCGGGACTACTTTCTGCCACAGAGCTGTGGCGGCGTCCGAGCGGCCGCACAAAGGCTGCGATCCCGGTCCCCGTCCCCATCCCCATCCCGGAACGGGCTGTAGCGCCGGAGCATCGCCCGCGGGGACGGGCGGGGTGGCACAATGAAGCCACGGTCCGTTCCCCCGGTGAGCAGACTGAGGAGCCGCAAATGCCGGCCTTTGCCGGAGCAGAGGGAGCAGGCGTCCCTTGCCGGCAGGAATTGCCGCCCGGCTGATGTAATGATGCGTGATTTGTTTCCCGGCGCTTTTTTTTTTTAGGGGGGGGGGGTGCTCTGCGTTATTGTCCCCCGTGCTAAACTAAATGTGGTGGGCTGGGTTTGTGCTGCTTTAGAGCAGTGTTGGCAATAATACGAGCGGCCAGTGTGCTGTGTTTTAAACACAGCCTTTTCCCCCTCTTGCATTCAAGTTAAACGTACCATTTTCCTTCTGAAGAGGCTAAAAAGTTGGGATTTTTGTAAGGCACCCTCGGCTGAAAAACACTTCCCTCCTTTACCTTCTTCGTTCGTTCCTTAATAAACAATGTAAAACGCGGCTCTCTTGCCTTTTCCTCTA
The DNA here is from genome assembly GCA_013397395.1 of Sinosuthora webbiana. Classification (NCBI taxonomy): domain Eukaryota; kingdom Metazoa; phylum Chordata; class Aves; order Passeriformes; family Sylviidae; genus Sinosuthora; species Sinosuthora webbiana. The sequence continues at coordinate 17,008 of VXBN01005264.1, read as the reverse complement.
GATGAGAAAGTCTACTTCATGATTTCAACACGTCCAAACGTTTTCATTAAGTCTAGACGTCTGCATCACGTTCTCCCTCCCTCACAGAATGTGACAGCTGGCGTGTAGAATAATGATGTGAAGCAGAACAACTTAAGAGCAACGTTTGAGAGGTACTTACATTCCAAAATCTGTATTATTTTCAGGATTATTAGGAAACTCGCTGAAACATTTAACTTTTTACCTCCATATCTGTTCAACGTATATTTTCGTAGCTTTTCTTGTTATTACAGTAGGAGATAACATCTGGGCCAGATTAAAGGCCTGGGCATTGTGGGCTGACTCTAAAGGGCTCCTGGTGTCATGTGATATTATCAGACTCTCAGCTTTTACTGCAGAAAAATTTAAAAAATAGAAATAAACAGAGGGTGATTTTTTTTTTTTTCTTTTTAATGAAGTATATTTTCAACCTTCAAGGCTGCAAAAATAGCTTCTGAAAAGGTAAACAACTCAGCTCAACAGCAGTATCTGCCTGAGGCCGGGTGTACATTACAACATTTTGTCCTTGACTGTCTGCTGGGTGAAGGAGCCTCCTCTGTTCCTGTGCTGTCAGGTGGGAGGATCAGCAAACTCGAGCAAGATCCTCGTGGATAATGGATGGGAAGACTTGCCATACAAAAATGCACCCTGGAGAAGGGAGAACCTGCACCCAGCCCTTGTTTGTCACCACTAGATTTTGCAGGAGCAGGCAGAAGGAGCACGCTTTTATGCTCATTTTCACTGTTTAATTGGAATCAAAAAGGAAAATGAGATTGTGGTTGATTTGGGGTGTTTTTCCCCCCCCCCCCCCAGTGTTTCCTTATACTTTTCCCATCCCTGTAGTGTTGCACAATCTGTTATTAACCTCTTGAGAACTATGGCAGATCTGCAATGAATTCTTTGCATCTTAATCATACAGTGCCCAGCTGAGGAAAACCTCAAGCCTGCACCCCTGCACCATAAAAACACCTTTCTCCACATGCCATTCCCTCTCACATCTTACCTGTTTCTGCTGGAAACACTCTGGTGTCTTGACTGTCTCCCTTGGGAGCCTGATCTGCCTGGTTGTTCTGACTCTTAAAGACATCCTCCCTGCTGTCCAAGCTGACTGGTTTTATTTCTAACTTTTGAACTCGTGTATGCTGTCACCCCTCACGCTGGTGTGCGTTTTGCCATTTTTCTGTAATTTCCTGCTTGGATTTCCTCTGAGACAGTTCATGATTGTTGGCTTCACCTCCCTCAGCCCACAGCCTGCCTAGAATCCCCCTCTGTCTATTCCAGCCCATAAAATCATGGAATCATAGAATGGTTTGGATGGGAAGGGGCCTTAAAGAACATCTAGTTCCAAGCCCCTGCCATGGGCAAGGATACCTTTCACTATCCCAGGTTGCTCCCAAGTCCAGCCTGGCCTGGGACACTTCCACAGCTTCTCTGGGGAGCCTGTGCCAGGGCCTCACCACCCTCATAGAGGTTTTTTCCTGATATTTGACCTGGACCTGCCCTATTTCAGTTTGAAGCCATTCCCCCTTGTCTTATCACTACGTGTTCTTGCAAATAGTCCCTCTCCATCTCTTTTGCAGGCTCCCTGCAGGTCCTGGAAGGGCCCAATGATGTTGCTGTCATGGTTTAGGAATGGTGCTCCCCAAATTTAGTGCTCCCACCAAGACTCTCCAAACCATGTCCAAACCCCATGACTCTCCAAACCCCAGACCCCCACTCCCCTTTGCAGCAGGATGGAGAGAGGAACTGGAAGCACAAAAAAGGCAAAGGTCGTGGGCTGGGATAAGAACAATTCACTGGAAACAAAACCCCCTGCAAAAATGGCCTTTTTCATACCCTTTTCCCCTTCAGTGCTTAGGATTCAAGACCAAGTCCATCTCCTAAGTGTTTGTCAGTTTTACTTCTCATTCATACATGTAGAATTAACTCTTCAGCAGAAGCTTTTACAAAGTAAAATAGGAGGCAGGAGTAGCACACACAAAAAAGCCTCCAACAGGCATGATTTCTCTGAGGTGATTATGTTCCTTTATTTGAGTTTAAAGTCAAAGTAAGTGGAGAGGGAATGCCTCTTTTATTTCAGTAAGAAGCTCCCCTTGTTGGTTGCAGTTATTTTCATTCACTTTAGGAAGAGAAACCTTGGTTTGCTGGCTCAAATCTGGCTGAGGCTGAGAAACCTGGACAGCTTTACCCTTACCTCTGAACTTGGGTGGTGGCTCAGTGACACAAGAGCTTTCATGGGATTATTTTAAAACTTGAGTAAGTTCCCTGGTTCAGTTGGTGGCCCAGCTTCACAAGCAGTTGTGTCAGCCCCCAGGACAGCAAGGGACAGCAGCTGGAGCTCATGAAACCAGCAGTGACTGCCAAAGTCACTCTGCTTTTGAACTGTGCCCCGAGTTCGAGTGGAGTCCATGGGATCTTCTGTAGTACCAGAACCAAAGTCCCTAATGAGCAAAAGCTGTTAGAAGAAGATGGATGCTCAGCAAATGAATTTGTGGCTGCCCACATCACAGGAGCCACTATCATAATTACCCTTCTCAGTGAATGTTTCAACAAGAATTAATGGGCCTAGCGTGCTGAAATGCTGCTCCCTCTGAAGGCAGTGGTAAAGTTCTCACTGATTTCAAAAGGCCCAGGGTTTCATACTGAAACTCAAGCTCCCAGCAGGAAAGCCTGCAGCACAGGAGCTTGAGAAATGGGATGCAGTATTGCCATCCAATGATGCCTGTTACAACCATTTTGTAGAATAAAATAGGACACCCTGACTTGTGACGTCATGGTCATCATCTTTGCCACATTGCTTAGGTCGTACGGTTTATAAAGAAAAATGTTTCATCCAACTCTTCCTCAAAACAAGGGCAGTCCTAAAAATTGTGGTAGAAATGCCTGACACAATTTATCCTGTTCCAAGTTCCCTCCTTATGTGGAGGACCCCAGAGCAGGATGCAGGACTCCAGGTGGGGGTCTCCTGAGAGCAGAATCACCGCCCTCAGGGATCATGTTTTCCTTCCTGAAGTTCAATTACAACCATCCATACTTTTCCCCTCACTTTTCCTCCCATACCACATGAACTGCACCTTTTTTCCCAGGCTATAGGTCCCTTACAAGCAGATTTCCTTGAACAGAGTCATCTCTCTAGTCCAGCAATTTTCTCCAGGCATCAAACCTGACTTGTTTTTGCCATTACTATCACCACAGTCAAATCACAGCAAAAATTAGCATTCCCACTAATTCTGGGGCAATTTTCCCATGAAACAGCCCATCAAATCCCCCTTTTTATCACATATAGAGTGGCTTTTTCTCCTTGCATTTCAACACTATTTTATTATTCCCCCCCAGCTCTTCCCTCCTCCCCCCACATCCATCCTTTTTTTCCTCATCTTCTGTATCAGAAGAGGCTGCCTGGATGAGAACTGCGTTTCTTTGTGGCTAAAAAAAAAAATAAAAATCCTTACAACGAAAACTTCACAGAGGAGAAGGTGCTTGAGTTCAGCAGCCCATACAGGCAAGCTAGTCGAACAGAAATCCAGCAATATCCCCACGGGGAAATATGAAATAAGATGACCTGGAAGGCTTGGGCATTTTCTTTATGACTTTGGAGGAGCGTTTGGACTCCTGCTGACGGCGCCTTCAAGGTCAGGCTGTCTACCTGCTACCTCTTTTCTCCTCTCCCATCTCCCAGGGAGTTGGAAACAGCACTGCCCGAGGATACATCCTTCTTCAGCTGTCATGTTTTCGAGTGTGAACCCTGCAGGATCCTGATTTTAATTTGGCACTGCCCACCAGACCACAGGGCAAGTCCAAGGCTTTCCTTTAGGAATATTTAGCCGTGGCTGCGTTTCAAAGCCCTATTATAAAAACGTCATTTGGGAGAGTTAGTGTTCTGAAATTTGCAAAGCGCTTTAACGCTACGTTGATACGGCGAAAACATCCTGTTAAAAGAGCTCACATTTCAGGCTGACAGGCACCAAAACACTGTTTTGTTTTAGCTTGCTCAGCTTTTCAAAACCAGTCAGCATCTGGGCTCTATTAACCGTAACGTGCGTGCCTTTTAAGCAACAACAATTTAAGAATATTTCCTTCGCAAGCCGCTTTTCAGACCCCTTCAGCGTTTTGCAATATGCATAATATTCAACAATTCTGCTCTGCACTGCAAGCCTTTGAAGTTTAAAAATGAGTTGCTGGTAAAGCCTTGTCCGTTTTCTTGCACTCTTTTAGTCACAGGGGTTAGTGACTAGAATCTGTGCCTGTGGTGGAGGAGGGTAAGTCACTGTGTCACAACAATTAGCAATCTTTCCTACAATAGTTTTCAGTGTGTGTGTGTGTGTCTTTATGGTGTGTGTGTAGAGAAGAGCTCATTTTTCACCTGCAGTAGCCACTTCTGGGCTAAAGTGCTCTACCACAGAGTGCAGTTTATGGCAAGCAGAGAGATCCATCCCTCTTCATTCAGACTTTGTGAGGAAGAGTCATACTTATATTTCCTATTTGTATTTCATATTTATAGCCATGTTCATATTATAGCCATGTTGATATGAATACCTTTATTTTTATGTTCATATACAAATTAGTCTGTAATTCAGCAAAGACACTAAGCAGCTCAAAGAATATGGGTTTGGAGCATCAACCTGGTATCTCTTCAGGGGTGTTGTTTTTATGTCAAGTTCTCAAAATAGGCTAGAAAAGCATGCTGAGCTCCTCAGAGCAGGAAAGATTGCCCTCTAATGGTTAACCTCTAGGTTTAATGCCTGCGATGTTTTATGAAGTGCTCCCCTTCTGTGTGATTTGTAAGGTAAGGCCACACAAATGCAAGACGTTGGAACAATTTGTTATTTCAAGGGAAACCCAAATCTTCGTTATCCTTTTACTTGATGAATAGATTAAATATTAAAAGCAAAGATGAAGGCACATTCATGGTAACATTTTCATGAAATTACCATCAGCCAGGGTTTCTCAGAGGAAGGGGGATGCCTCTGACAATTCAGAACTATTACTCATAACGAGTTTGGCAAATTTTATATTTCACTGCGGGAAATGTTTCAAGGTCCGAAAAAAACGGCGCGAAAGATGATGTCCAGTTTATTTCAGCACCATGAAAGTTCTTGGGAATGCCCTAGAGATCAGTCTGGGATGAGTGAACTTCAAGGAACAAAATTCTCACCTTAAAAAAAATAAATAAATCTTTAAATCAACTAATCACAAAGCATTGCCTGTTACAGCAGGAATGCATGTGGGTCCTTAAGTTGCACTGGCTGCATGAATAAAGGTTTCTGTGGCTCATGGCCTGTAACTCATCCTTCAGGTCATGGGGGATGGAAGAGGCAATCATGTAGGGCTGAAGTGTCATTCACTGCCTTTCCATTTTCCTTAGTCCTTTGGATAATTTCCTTGCAGTGTAGATTTCAAGAAATACTTTTCCAATACAGTTGGCAACTAAATGTAGAGAAGTGACAAAGGAAAACTCAGAGAAAGTCAGACCCCGTCCCCAAATATATTTATTAAAAAAGTAGTGGCAGCTATGAGGATATTATTAAAAGATGATAATATTCTGTTTTGGAATAATTAGATGGTATTTTCTCCTCTCAAGAAGAAACAGTGATTAGAGTGAGGCTACCCAATCCATTCCTCATCCTTCCTTTCTCTACCCCGTCCCCAGTCAAACCCACAAAGACAGTATTTGGTCACATGGGTCTTTGCATAAAAGACAGGGAATTGTGTCTAAATAGCCCTGACTCATAAAGCTCATTCCAATGCCCTTTTCAGTGTCAGAGCTTTGCAGTTAATGCAACTTCTGCTATTTTTTTTTTTTTCCTTATTGCAATTGTGAAAAACCTAATGCCTTTACAACAATTTGAAAAGGGCTTACACCAAGCAAAATCCCCGTTTAATCTCGGCATATTAAGAAATCTTTCTTTTTTTTTGAGCAATACATTTGAAGTGCTATTTTCCCTAAACACTTTTTTTCTTTCAAGATAACCAAAGCTCTAAGTGTTGAAAGGAACTATGATTTAGAGTCCTGGCTTCATTTGTGGTTTAAGAGTCCTGGCACTTCCACAGGAGGAAACAGCTAGGATAGGTGTGTCCTAAGGGACACTGTAGCAGTAAATCATTCAGTGTAGGAAAAGGTGTTCCAGTCACCACAGTAAAAAACCCAAATCAATGGGAACCACAGACCCAAACCACTCAAGGACAGGAGACAAAAATGTTTGCAGACACTTGGCCTTGTGGAACTTCTGGCTGACTTTTCTGGTTTAGGCACCTGTTGCTTTCACCCCGTGCACCCCAGAGACCACAACAGACTCCTTGGCACTACATGGGAGAACTTTCCAGGGAAAGAGGGTAAAATGAGTCAGCTTTGGCTTAACCAAGAGCTGATTCCAACTGGTGCTGGCTTTAGCTGTATAAGCCCACTTTTTCATGGAAGGATTTGCAGGCTCCCTGCAGGAGAATGAAAAGCAAAGAAAAAGTAAGAGAAGAGAGGCCCGAGCAGAGATGAGGGAATGCCAACCANTAGAAAAAAAAAAAACCCAAAACCAAAAAAAAAAAACCCCCAAACCAAAAAAAAAAAAAAAAAAAAACAAAAACACAAACTACCAACAACAAAAAAAGTAAGAAAGAAGGAAAAGGAGCTGACTAAAAAAATAGCAGAACCACAGCTCTCATAGATGCCACAGCCCTCACAAACTGCACAGCCAAACAGGACCAAAGTGGGACATGACCACTGTAGTAAAGAGATCATCTCATTCACAGTTTACCTGGAGGACCCAAACTAACCTGGATCCTTACTTGGAGGATCAAAAAATCCTTGCCTGTAGGATCCAAACACTTACACATAAGTATTTCAGTAATGTCGCTGGAACTTGGGTTTCACGGTAGGGGAAAAAGCTCCTTCATAAAAGCAAACAGAAAATTTTACTCAGGAACTAATTAAACATCAGGCAAGCCTACAGGAGATCTGTGTCACAGTGAGGGGATTTCCACCATCTTTGCAGCACGAGAATGTTTAAACTTGGTGCAAATTTTCCATCTAGGTGTTGTTGAGAATTGTTTTTTTAGTTACTTTGTCTCGCTCCTTTTTGATTCATAATACAAGACCAGGCAAATAAATAAGCTCCAAAAATGCAGCATCACAGTCAAAAGAATGATGATGGGAAATCTCTCTCCTTCTCTGTTAACTGGAAATGCCAATACATGGCTAATAATGCAACCTGATTCAATGTAATTAAAATGGAGAATATGCTTAGGTTTGTTATCTCCTACATTATATGATACTTTTCATGATATGAAAAGTTTCAAAAATGTGTGTGTGTATATATATCCTCCACCCAGACCCTTCCAATAAACAAAAAACTTTCCTTTAAAACCTTTCTACAGTGAAATAGCCGTAGTTTGGGAAGTTAAAAAAACCAAACTAGTTAAAACTTTTTAAAATTATCACAAATCCTCATAAAATCCTCATAACTTGTCAATTGTATTTAATAAACTGTTGTTGCCCTCTAGTGTTTAAACACAGCTTGTTAAGCCCCTCCAGAAAGATCCAAACTGGCCAGCTATCAATTAATTCCCCGTGAGTTCTTACTCCAAAATGACAAAAATGGGAGGGAAAAATAATTTTTTTAAAAGTGTTTCAGTACGCCTGCCCAATACCTTGTTTTCTTTACTCAAACATAAAAGAAGATCATTCATGTAACAACTTCTAAAGCTGTTTGTTTTCCTCAAATGTCGTTGAAAGGCCACTGAGGTCAGCATCCTCACCAAATCAGCCATGGTGCCTGAGCACCCCTGAGCTTTGCCTCTGCCATTCCCCTTGCTGGCCATGCCCAGCTGATTGGGCTGGAGGGCAATTCCAGTGACATGGGCCACACTGAAGAATCCCTGAAGAGGGGATTGGGTTGGAAGGGACCTTAAGGATCAGCTCATTCCAACCCTTGGCCATGGGCAGGGACACCTTCCACGAGTCCAGGTTGCTCAGAGCCTGGTCCAGCCTGGCCTTGGGCACTTCCAGGGATGAGGCAGGCACAGCTTCTCTGGGCAGCCTTTGCCAGGGCCTCACCACCCTCACAGGGAAGAATTTCTTCTCAATATCTAATCTAAACCTTCTCTCTTTTAGTTTAAAGCTGTTCCCCTTTGTCCCACTACTACATGTCCCTGTGAAATGCCCCTCTCCAGCCAAACACATGATCTGTGCTCTGAACAACCCCGAGACACATCTGCTGATTTCTCTTGAATATTTTGCTGTTGTAACCATAGCAATTAATACCGACCACCTTTCCCTCCAACTAATTATTTATTGCAGCAGAAATGCACAGTGAGCATTCAGGGGTTGTTCTCAGCACCTCTCCTGCATTAAAAGTGCTGTGATGGCACCAGCAACACAGAAAGCTTCTCATGAAGGTTGCAGTTCTTATGGGAGAAAATGATGGTCAGCCTCAGATCTGCATTTTTGCAGCTAGGCCTAGGACTTATCATTGGGTAAACTCATTTCCCAAAAATGTTCCTCCTTGTTACGTTTCTTGACCAGAAACCTCTGAAAATAGCCACTAAAAAAAAAAAGAAAAACAAAACCAAGAAAAGAAAAGAGAAAGAGGTTAAACAAAACACAGTCACACAAACAAGCTGATAAATTTGTGGTACATTTCTTCTGTAATTTTGTTCACTTTAAAGAGGTTATCCAGACTGCTTTTCTTTTAACCATTGTCAGACCAGCTGGTTTTCTATACACAAAGCAATTTGCAGCCTCCATATAGTTAGAATTCGAGTTCTTGACACAAGGAACACCGACTTTTCTTTGATCCCTGAATAATGGAATTTTCAGAGAATTTTCCGCATTTAGTTATTTAGAGCTTTCAGAAAACTTGCCTTGAGGCCATTTTTTGGATCACACCTGCTTCCCACCACACTAAGCTTGACAGATCTAAGAATCTCTTGGATGTTGAGTCAAATTTCACATTTTGTGATGGAATTGTTCCCTCGCATCCGTGAGGCGCCCTCCCCTTCTCTGCTGTGACGTTTGTTGTTGATGATGCCACCTGACACGAACACTTTGAAATCCAGCCTTTCATTCTAAAACCAGGTGGAGACTGACAGTACACAAAGGGAAATTTATATAACATGGACTGGAAGTTGTGTGGCGGTAGATGCTCCCACTTACTGCCCCTGTTGAAGAGTCAGGAAAATATAAAATTACAGAGTTGTTTAGGTTGGAAAAAAACCTCAAATATCAAGACAACTGTTACTAAGCAGCTCTGCTTATTACCAGTCACATGAAGGGGACACTAGAAGTGAAGAGGTTGTGTTTTCAGAGCACTCACACTTGCAGGATGTAGTTTTAAGGATACCTGTGATGTATGCAGAAGAACTTTAAAGATACGTATTTAACCATTATATTTAGATAAGGAAAATTAAATTATGCCATATGTAATACATTTTCTTTTCCTGTTTGTACCTAAAACCATTTGGGTGCAAAGCTCTGTTACTAAGTATTCCTTTAAAGCTACAAATAGGGTAAATAGGATTGCCAGGCAATGGTGCAAATAGCACTGAAAACACCCACGTGCTGCACAGGTACTGAATTTATTAGGTGTACTTCAATTTCACTAATCTTGTCACAGTACAGATTAAGCTCATGAAATGCTTTTTCTCCTTAAATATAAGACCTTCTTAGCTTAACTTGGATTTGAATGTTTACTCTCAGGATTTTAGTAATAAATCAAAAATGACAGACATTATAGTTCAGCACAGACAGAGCATTCCTTCTCACCACCAAAGCCATCCCCTGTCTCCTGCTTTAGAGCCCAAAAAAAGGAATCCATCCTCTTCTGAGATTTCCATATCTACTGTTCCATTTCTGAGTTCTCCTCTCAAAAGTGAGAGATGCTCCTCAAGATTTTATTCCCTCTTCCCAGTCAGACATCAGCATACATTCCATTGATCAAGTAATCCAGCCTGGTGTAATGCCTCTTCTGAAGAGACTCGTGCATTTTCCTCACTGTCAGCACAATAACCAGCAACAAGAATATCACCCCAAAAAACAGAGCTGCTACAAGGCTGCTTTTTTCCCCCAGCTGAAAGGCACCTGTCCCTCTCAGAACACCTTCTGACAGGGAGCTTTCTGAGTCAGATGGGTCATTTGGGGAAGATGCAGGGGGATCGCTGGACAGAATGACACCTGGGAAAGACAGGAGGGTCACATGGCTGGTATCACTGGAAAAGACAACTGTTGTTGGCTCAGGAGCCATGGCTGGAGTCCTGAGCCCTGATGGGGTGGTAGAAGATCTGGAATTTGCAGTCACCTGCTTGGTTGGAGGAGTAGAAGCAGAATTTGTGTGCGTGGACAGAAGAAGAGGAGTACCGGCGATGCTGGTGGCGGGGACACCAGGTTCAGCTGCCGTGGCTGCAGCAGGCAGAGAGGCAGCTGTGGTGGGGTGGGCTGTGTTTGGTTTAGCAGCACCAGGATGCAGAGGGGTTGGAGGAGGCTGCAGCTGGGCAGTGCTTGTCAGCAGAGGAGTAAGAGCAGCACTGCTGGTTTCAGGAGCCCCTGCCTGAACGGTGGTGGGGAATGGAGCAGTGGGGTTTCCAGCTGGAGCAGCAGAAGGCGTGTTTGGTGGCAGAGCAGTTACTTTCTGCCTTGAGATGGGGTCTGAGCTCTCAGACTGTTTTTCTCTTTGAGATTCAGGAAAACCTGTGTGAAGTTCCACGTTGTCCAGCTGCTTGCCTATGTGGTTCAGGAGTTCAGATGCCTGATGCAGGACAGATTGCTGCACACTGGCAGTGTGATTCTGATGGATATTCTGACTGGGGGGAATAAAGGTTCCTGCATCCGAAGGCAAAGGATACTCATTCGAAGAAAAATTCCCAGTTTTGATGGATTCATCCTCTGAGCCATGGATGTCTGGAAACAGAAATACTGGTATTTAATAATTAAATCTATTTTTGACCAATGTAGGCATACTCTATTTGTATTTCTTAGAAACATTTATGTGAGGGGGCTCTAAGAGATAGTGACTAATGAAACTTCCTTTCTTTAAAATATGCACAGTGACATTTAAATTCTATGTCATAAAAGCTGTCACATACCAGCCTAGTCACAAAACAGTGTTCTGTGCAGAAATACCATACAAATAATAACCCTGAAAGCTACCTGATTTTACAGCATTTCTTCCACAGTATTTACCTGACATACAGGTATTATAGAAAGTATTTGGCTGAGCATGAGCTCTTGGAAAGACTGGCTAATTATCAATTAATATTATATTTTTTTTTTATAATTATATTTACAAAAGTATAGAAATATATATATATAATATATTCATGATAACCATTCAGCTGCTGCACAGAGCATTTAAAAGGGAACGCGCTCTCAAGTAGTTCTGACTCTCACTCATCTCTTTTTAATATTGAAACAAAAAAGGTTTGTTAACTGTGCTGGAATTGAAATAAGTAATTAAAGAAGCATCTTTCCCCCTTTTAGCTTGGTTTTCCATGTAACCACATACAGATTCTCACATGAAAGGACAAAGTTTGACACATTTGTTGCTACCGACACTGCTCAGGTGCTACCTTCGAAAACTTCTCAGGAACATTAAACAAGCTGGCATAATCTTTCCACAATTCAATGTTCACAGAAGATCAAGTCTCCAAAATGAAAAAGAAGTGTTAAATGCAATCAAGTTGTTCACTCAGCATTGCACCACATGCTGAACAAGAGCACAAGCATGACTGCATTTCTTGTTTCTTTGTCTGAAACCCCAATGTTCTTCTAGGGGAGAAGGAGCTGAAGCAAAGTGTAACTACAGTAATAATTTCACAGAAATGCAGTTCACTCTTTGCACATTGCTTTTGTGCGACTCCTGTGTGATTGTGCCTGCACAAAAAAATACTTGGTAACATTACATGAGTAATCTTTCTATATGTCATACAAGTTCCTCTTGGAAAAGTTCTCCTCTTCAGCAGAAGTTGGGTCTCCCAAGCAGCCATCCAGAAACCACCTTGGCAGGACAGTCTAATCATCAGTTTCTTATCTGAGCTGTTCAAACAGGTCTGGTGCAAGCCAATGTCAATCCACAAGTAGGCCTTGCTGTTAAAAATACCACAGCATAGGCCAGAGAGCAAGAATTCCTGAGTGTGCAGCCCACATGCCAGAAGGCTGAGTTTACGTTTGCTTCTGCCCTCCCTAACTAAAAGCAGAAAATAATGATTATTTATTGTTACTGCTAATTATTCATCAGTGTATGAAGTCCTTTAAATACACAAGGGCGTGGTATTTCCTTTGCTTTCTGTGATACTTTTCAGCATTATGTACAGGAAAATTTCCTTCTTCACTATATCTAGACAGAAGAAGCTTCTTTTTGTCTTAAGGAAGGACAAATTAGAAGGATTTCTGAACCTAATGTGAAGGAATATTATAAGGGTTGGGACATTATTCCAAGCAGGAAGCTGGGCCCACAGAGGAGCTCACTTGCCCATCCATCCTCCACAACAAAAAAAGAGCAGTATTTTCAAATCATAATGCTTGCCTTAGAGCACTTTACTGAAAATACGACCCCCAAACAGTTCCTGGTCACTACTGACAGTGCACAGGTGCAAAAATCATCTGCTGTGGGGGCTCTCACTATTATTTACCTGTAGTTATCTTGTAGCTCACAAGTCCTGGTGCAGGTTTCATTGGACAAGCCTCAGTGCTTGGACAGTAAAACAAGTAGCAGTTTGGATGTGTACTTGTTCTTGCAGCATAAAAAATAATCAAATTACACTTCTTGTCTCCTGCAAAACAAAGTAAATCCCTGTTTCAGCAATAAGAACTTTTATAGCAGGATGGCAATGAGATCTAGTTCATTAACTTTTGCTCATGTGAGTTAAGAGGAAAACTACTAACACATAACATTCCTACAGGAAAAACAACCAAGGACTGCAGAAGAATGGCCCAGGGCCAAAATATGAAAGGTCACACCTTCCTTTTCCTGTACAAATAAAGTTAGGGAAATTATGAGCCTAATCTCTCATCCTCCCCTCACCCATACCGCACTGGCACCACTTTATACAAAAATTTCTCGCTTACTGATAAATCTGATTAATTTATCTGATTTATCAGATAAATCTGATTAATCCTGATAAATCTGAAAAGCTCCTCGATATATTCATGAGTAAGAAAATTATTTAGACATTTTTCCTTATTACATCCCAGGAATCGCTTGGCTAGTTGCTGCTTCGGGGGGGTCACCTTCACCACCGTCATTTCTACTTTTACTCTGCCTCCTACTGCTCCAAGAACTTGATTCAAATCAGCAGCCTCAGAGGAGGGTGAGCATTCTAATTCTTGGCTAAAATCAAATACAGTGCAAAACGTCAGCTGCTTTTAGTGCATCTGGTAAATACAGCTTACGCCCCTTCGGGGTTCGGCATTTGGGAGGTTTTAACACCTGAAACTAACGCTGTTTCTGTGATGCGACTATTTCCCTGAACACTACGGGCTCTTGCGTTAAGATCTAACATCCACTGGCGAAAGAAGGCAAGCAGCCGCAAGCCGGAGCCAAGCGCAGCCCGAATGCGAGGGTAAATTCCGTGCTGACACACGGAGAACACCAGCAGCTGACCACCCCGCGAGCCCAAACTCCGGAATTATCCTCCCAGGCAGCGGCGGCGAAGGAGGCCGAGGTTACCTGGCAGCCGGTGCCCCGAGCAGCAGGCGCGGACACACGCACCCGCGCCGGGGACGCGCAGCGGCTCCGCGCCCCGGACGCCGCGGGGCAGGGACAATTCTATATCGATGATGGAATTCTCCATCTTCTCCGCGGAACACTCCCGGCTCAGCGCCGGCCCGGCCATCACGCAGGTGATCACCAGCAGGCGAAGCGGCCAGCGGCTGCCCACGCGGGACATGGTGACCCGGTCCCCGCGGGGCTCCTCCGGCACGGCCGGGACTGGCGGCAGCGCCCAGGGCTGTCCGAGCTGCTCCCGGGGCGGGCACGCCTTCCTGGGGCACCTTCGGGATAACCCTGACCGCAGCGCGGGCTCCGGAGGCGGCGGCGGAGCCTGGCCGGGATCGGGAAACCGCGGCTGTCCCGGCACGTCCGGGAGGAGTGGCTGTGGGAGGCGGGCGGGATGCCGGCTGCCTTCCTCCTGCCTGCCTGCCTGCCCTCCTCCTCCTCCTGGGGCTTCCTGCTTACCTACCTACCTGTCCGCCTCCTGCCTGCCTGCCCTCCTCCTCCTCCTGGGGCTTCCTGCTTACCTACCTACCTGTCCTCNCTCCCGGGGCGGGCACGCCTTCCTGGGGCACCTTCGGGATAACCCTGACCGCAGCGCGGGCTCCGGAGGCGGCGGCGGAGCCTGGCCGGGATCGGGAAACCGCGGCTGTCCCGGCACGTCCGGGAGGAGTGGCTGTGGGAGGCGGGCGGGATGCCGGCTGCCTTCCTCCTGCCTGCCTGCCTGCCTGCCCTCCTCCTCCTCCTGGGGCTTCCTGCTTACCTACCTACCTGTCCGCCTCCTGCCTGCCTGCCCTCCTCCTCCTCCTGGGGCTTCCTGCTTACCTACCTACCTGTCCTCCTCCTGCCTGCCCTCCTCTTCCAGCCTTCGTGCTTATGCTGGGCTTTGTGCACGAGAACAGGCTTGTTCAGAAACCAGCACGGACCAGTGCCGTTCTTATTTATAACAATTCTTCTGGCATAGACAACTGCACGATGTCTTTGCTGATTTGACTGTCAACTATGAAAAGTCTCAAATCTCGAGGTATGTTTCCTTCTCATTTACACTTGTGGGGTTTTGAGTTTTCTTCATCTTGTTTTCTTAAGCCTGACCTGCCTGAGGACTTTTGATCTGGGCTGCTTTTCCTTCACGCCTGGCACGTGTATGTAAGGGCTGCTGGTGATGAGTGTTGCCCACACTACTCTGCTCTGTGCCCAGCACTTTGGGATTTGGCAGGTTTGCCTTGGCCCAGAAGAATTAATACCTTTAATTTTAAAAAAAAAATCACAGACTCACAGAATTGTTAGTGTTGGAAGGGACCTCTGGAGATTATCTAGTCCTGCCCCTCTGCCAAGGCAGGGTCACCCTGAGCAAGGTGGCACAGCAACCCACATTNAGGCAGGGTCACCCTGAGCAGGTGGTGGGTTTGGAATTCCTCCAGAGAGGAAGACTCCAAAACCTCCCTGGGCAGCTCTTCCAGTGCTCTGCTGTTCTCAATGGGAAGAATTTCTCCTTCATGTTGAAATAAAACTTCTCGTGTTTTAGTTTATGGCCATTGCTCCTTGTCCTGCCACTGGGCACCAGTGAAAAGAGTCTGGTTCCTCCACTTGGCACCGCCTTTAAGATATTTATCTCCATTAAAGAGATCCTCTCTCAGTTCTCTCTTCTCCAGCCTAAACAGGCCCAGCCCCTGCAGTCGCTTTGTGGCAAGGTATCTCACTCCTCACAAGAGCTTATTTGTTATTTGTTAGCTGGTCAGACAGCTCAAACAGGACAAGATGTCTTGTAGTGGGTCATTTTGGGGCCGTGGGGTTAACACGGGTCTGGCATCTCGCAGCTGCCAATAAACATCTCACTGTCCAAGTGAGATCTGGAAAGATAAGCTGTATTTCTGACTGACAGACACCCCACTTTACAACTATAAAAGCCAAACTTCCACAAAGCAGAAATCTGCTACACATTTCCCTGGGAAATGTGTGGAGTTTCTCCCCTGAGCAGGGACACTGCCTTGCTGTTACTCTCCTGGAGGCTAAATGAAGCAATCTCTGAATGTTATTGACCTTTCAGTGGGAAGTTACATTTGACTCCTAATACTATTTCTTTTGCTACCTCTAACAGAGGTACCTTGATATTGTGCACTGTTTTATGCTATGCTGCAATCTACCCCTAGATGTTTTTAGTTTTGTACCGTGTAGTAATTCTGATTAAGATCTTTTGTCTATCACTTGTCTGTTTAATAAGTAATTCATTTTTATAAATAGACCTGATCTGCCATCACTAGAACTTGCAGGACAGTGTGAGTCCTTACATTTAAACTGTTGCCAAAATCTGAGCTGGGGCAGAGCTCATCTGAAGCTCCCACTCCTCCCATGGCACTCTTCTTACAAGAGAGATGCTCCAGACCCACATCATCCTTGTGGCTTTTACTAGACCCTCTCGTCACCAAAAACTGGGAAATGAGCTCTCTTACCCAATCTGTTAGGCTAGAAAGCTGACATCACTTAATTCAGCACAGAGGCACGTGGGTACTGCCTCCCCAAACATGTTAATCAGGTATCAAAGCTTCTGATTATTTATATATTTTGATAAACAAAGGAATTAATGTTTGTTGGTTACGTAGTTCTCTTATTAATTAGTGTTCCATCTTCTATTGGTTAATGATTTGCTCGCTTTTAATGTTAATTAGTCCACATGTCCAGCTTGTCTCTTCTTTTGGGTCAAGGGGTTTCTTGGTGGCGTGTGGATCAGTGGTTGGAGATCCTCCCTACCAGAATCACCTTGTCCCACTGGGAGCTGATTTCAGCACAAATTACCGAGCATCCCCAGGGAGGGGATTGCCCTGCTGGCTGGGGCAGCCTCCCTGGAATA
>VXBN01005262.1:644736-685738 GCA_013397395.1 Sinosuthora webbiana | reverse complement strand
CCGCTCCCCGCGGCCGCTCCGCCGCGCGCGCCCCGCGCTGACGTTGGACAACAAAGATGGCGGCGGGGAGCAGCAACTACTGGGAAGGCGAGTGGGGCGGGGGGCGGCGGGCGCGGGGCGGCTGCGGGGCCCCGCCGGGGAATGGCCCGGGCACGGCACGGCGGCACCGCCGCTGGGACCCCACTGCTCTCTCCCGGGGGGCCGGCGNGCGGGCGCGGGCGGTGCCAGCCCGTCAGCCGTGAGGCGCCGGTGCCTGCTGAATGAACCCCGCGGCCCCGCCGGACCCTCCCGGGGCTGCGCGTGAGGGGCTGCGGGTGTCCAGCCGCGCCCTCCCCTCGGCGTGGGGCGGTTCCCCGGCCGTGAGGGTCCCCTCTCCCCTGTGGGTTTCTCTTCCTGTGAAAACGGGACCCCCGGGGCCGCGGGGTCCCCGAGCGGGTCGGTGACTGTCCCCTGCCCCGTGCAGATCTCCGCAAGCAGGCGAGGCAGCTGGAGAACGAGCTGGACCTGAAGCTGGTGTCCTTCAGCAAGCTCTGCACCAGCTACAGCAGCACCCGAGACGGAAGACGCGACAGGTATAGGTACTAGCCCGTTTCTTTATGTTTTAAACGTTGCCTGTGGTGCTTTGGTGCGGTTTTATCGTTTGCTGAGTGCCGGTCCCACCTGTGGCTCTCAACGCTTGGCTTCTTGGGGAGCTTTCAGCGCTTCTTGCTGCCGGTGTTGCTCTTGATGTGATGTTGATGTGTGAGTCAGGCTGTGGGTGACAGGTCACTGGAGAAAAGCTGGATTTAAACTTCACTCTGTGTGGGATCAGTGAACTTTTTAATGCTCGTTATGCTGGCTTAATTCCGAGGTTTTCTTGTATTGAACTAACAGGGGGTTTTCAGGGACTTCGGTATTAGGGGAATCTAGCTTTACACCTCCCAGGTGGGCTGGTGTGCCGTTTGTAATCCCAGTTTTAAGGGAAGCACCGAGCAGCTGTGCAGGGAGCAAGCCCTCTCTTCCAAACCAGTGGCTATTTCTTGCTTTCTGCTGAGGTGAGTAATAATCACAGAACCACAGAACAGCTTGGGTTGGAAGGGACCTCAAAGATCATTGTTCCAAGCCCTCTGCCATGGACAGTGTTAATGAGAATAATAAGAGCTGCACATATGTTTTCAGATGTGTGTATATCTACATGGTCTGCGTGTACATACAAGGATGGTTTCTGTTTGCTTTAATCACGTTTGTCTTTGACTGAAGAAATAATGTGGTAAAACTTTTCAAGTCTGTCTTGTGAGTGTTGTCTGTCTTCAAGCCTGGGAGCACCTCAGCAATGATCATGTTACTCTTGAAAAGCACTAGTTTCACTTTTGCTTCTGCCTCACTGCTTTTACTTGCCATGTAATCTAATTGTTTGCATTGTTTTTGCTGTCCTGTGCCAAACTTAATTCTCTTGCTCAAGTGAAGGCAGATTACCAGAGCCATGAGTAGCCTCTGAGGGGTGTTAGTTGCCATAATTCTGTAGGCTGGGCTGAGATGTGGCTTTTCCTTGTGGTTTCAGTTTATAAACAAATAGGGAAGGTGTGTGAAACTAATTGTGATAAATGGTGTGGCCTGTGTTGCTCTGTAGGACTGTGATTGCTTAATAAGTCAGGGGGTTGTCCTAACACTGCTACTAAGGTGTGATTATGCTGCTGGAGTAACATGCTAAGAGTGCAGTGCTCCCTCCTGCCAGTAAATAAATAAATCAGGCTTAAAAGTTGTGGGGAGGAGGACACAGGTACCAGACAGGAGTGTGGTGTCAGGCATTTCTTCCCTGAGAGGTTGTATTTCCTGCAGGTGATACTGTGTCATCTGTTCAGATAGGAGTTGAAGCCATGCAGAATAAGAAAATGCAATTTTTCAGAGCTTATTTCATCTCTGGCAAACCTGGGTGTAGTGGAGCTTTCCTGCCCCTGTCACTGGTGTTTCGTTATTTCTGGCATTTGTGAAATGATGCAACTCTTCAGTAACTGCTCCTCCTCTCCTCCTTAGCTCTGACACAACTCCTCTATTAAATGGATCAAGCCAGGACAGAATGTTTGAGACCATGGCTGTGGAGATTGAGCAACTTCTGGGAAAGGTAACTCGAGTTACTTTGGGTTTGTTTCAGCATTTAGGCGATACCACAGTCCAGATTTCTGTGATGGAAATTAGGAAATCCGAGTGTGGGTTTTAGCCAAGCTGGCTCCTTCAGCTTGTGCCCTGTGTTTTTTCTTGCAAGAACAATCCATTTCACGTTTTCTGGGGTGTTTTTTCCTTGCTGCAGCTGACTGGGATAAACGACAAGATGGCAGAGTACACCAACAGCGCGGGCGTGCCGTCGCTGAACGCGGCGCTGATGCACACGCTGCAGCGCCACAGGGACATCCTGCAGGTAACCAAGGGGCCTCCTCCCTGCGTTCATGTTCTTTCTTTGGCTAAAACAATTATTGTTATCTGTGCTGATAGCACAGCGTGCTGGAGTGTCTCACCAGGAGGTGAGAATGCCGCTGATTCCACCTCGATTTCCTTCTCTCCAGGCACGCGCTGAACTCTGAGTTGAAAAAAAAAAAGTGCTTTTTGTGTCATATTGGTGATTAGAACTTAGCTGAGAAAGAACAATAAAGGGTGCTGCCTTGTGTGGGTGGGTTTTATATAGCAAAAGGGGAAATGTAATGAATTAGAGTGTCTGTGTAGTTTGTCACGTAACGATGTGCAAGGGAACATCACACTTCAGAAAACATGATTGTAAAAGCTCCTAAGCTTCTCAAGGGAGATGAAGGAAATGTGATGTTTAAAGGTGCCAGTCAGTGCTATAAATGAACCATGTTTTCATGGTATAGTACTGTTAAAATGCATATTTTATTTGGCTGGTCATGTACAGTTTGATTTCTGTTTGGTATCTGTGCTATCCATACACAGTGTGGAGAAAAATAGCATTTTTGTGAATGGTTACAATGGTTTTGGTGCATACCACCTGCCAGTTAGATTGGGTTTTGAGAAATACCACCTGCCTGAGATGGTTTAAAATGTAAAATTGCAACTTAAAAATAAGTCATCTTTGTTGTTCAGAAAAGACTTTTTTTTTAATCTGGTGTAACAACCAAATAAACTCAAGAACATCTTCGCCACGCCAAAGAAGTATGTTTTATTAGGTCTTCTGGTGGGAAATTTCAACACAAACTAATTCATCAGAAAGGTGAGGATTTCTGAAACTGGGAGAAGGAATTACAGTGGATTTCCCTTCACAACTGTAGCTGCAGCCATCAAGCTTAGCAACTACTCTAAGAGCAGTGAGTTTTAAGAATACTTTGGATAAACTTCCAGCATTTTTTGCTGTTAAATTCCTAAGTTGGTCCTTGTATTAGAGAACAGTGGACAATTTCAAAGGTGCCTGGGTCTCCTGTGGGTGTGTTGTGTTGCTCAGTTGACCTCAGGACCCTAATTTTGGGATAACTGTTTATTATTCCAGGATTACACACACGAATTCCACAAAACCAAAGCAAACTTCTTGGCGATACGAGAAAGGGAGAATCTGTTGGGATCAGTACGGAAAGACATCGAGTAAGTTGTGTTTGCTCCGGCAAAGGTGTGGGGCTGTCCTCAGAGGGAGAAGGTGGAGAGAATGTTTGGCATAACTCATGTGTCCGTGCTCTGAATAAAGCAGAAGAAGTTCCTTGAATTCACAGTTTTCATTGAGGCTCTGTTCTGTTGGATTTTAGGTCGTACAAAAGCGGGTCTGGGGTGAACAACAGAAGAACAGAGCTGTTCCTCAAGGAGCACGAGCACCTTCGGAAGTAGGTGTTGTTTCCTCTTTGCTTGTGTTGGTGGTGCCTGACTTTTCCTGGGGGGGCTGAAACATTTGAATTTCATGCAGCTGGTTAAACATTTATGGCTTGTGCTGAGTGTGGACAGTGTGGGGTAGAAAATAGTCATGGTAGTGTCAGTGATTTGGGCTTCAGGATCTTGTCAGTGACAGTTTTCTGTTGTTTTCAGGGGGTTTTGCAAGTCACTTGTGACTCAGACCTCCTCCTCCCAAGGGAGTAGATGCCTTTCACTCTGACAGGGGTAAAGTTTAAGAAACAAAACAGAAACTCCCATTATTTGGCTGGGTTTCCCTCTCCTTCTTTTTTTGTCAGTCAAACAGAGAAAAACCTTTTCTCCTTCTGTCTGTACTGAACGTGAACAAAAATCGGTGGAAGAAATTAATTCCAAAATTACCTGCACAGTTAAATATTTGCAAATTGATTCTAGGTTAGCAGATAACAAGCCAAATAGGAACACTTTGTTGTTATTCCTGTTGCAGAGAGGGCACTAAGTTCTGAGCAGCTGCTCTGTGTGTCCTTGTTCAGCAAAAACAGCACAGGTGAGAGCAAAGAGCTGGAGGGTTTGTGGTTTTTAGAGAGTCAGGAGGTAGCTCTGCTCTTCCTGCCTCTCTGCTTGCCTGGAGTTGTGCTAAACCTCAGGCTCACACGAGAGGGCAGGCTTGCATTTAAAAAAACAAATAAATAAATAATTACATGTTGGCTTTCTTATGTTTAAACTTACAGCCAGAAAGGCAAAAAAACTTTCACAGGAAATTAAAACAACTTTTCTTCAGTTGTGGCTTATCACCACTTCATCCTCAGTTTTCTTTAGTATCTTCAAAACTTAAAAATTGGTTGTTTGAAAGCTTGAATTACGACTTTTGCTAAGCATGATGTACAAACAGAATGTTTAAATATTTCTAGAGTTGTAAAATACCTTTCTAAGAAACTGATATTGCCCTGAATGCATAATTTTGAAGTCTGCAAAAATTAAAAGAACGTAAAACTTACAGAATTTTGTAAACATTATCTGTAAACATTCAGATTTTGAGCCTAACATCTATTGAGGCATTGACAATTTGGTTTTTAAAATATGCCAAACTCTGCAGTATGTTGATAGGATTAAAATGCATGAAAAATAAAGTTAAGGCAGTTTTAGAAATAGTTTAAAACCATCTGGGTGGTTATTTGAAAATGTTGAGACTTGAAAAAAAAACCCACCACAACACTGAGGAAAAGAAAACCAGAAATAAGTGTGAGCTGGGGATCTTTAGTAAACAGGGCCAAAACTAATCATGGAATACTCTGCAAGGTGGAGATAACTGTAAGGACTGTGAAGAAATCCAGTGTAAAAGGAGCAGACAACACTGGCAAGAAATCAAAGCTTACAGAACTTTTGAATTGAGAATCAGTAAGCTCAGAAAAAGATACTGGCAGAGGAAATTATTAGAGAGTTTCAACATATTTGTCTTCAGAGAAAGCAGTTAATGAGCTATTCATGCCAAAAAAAAGCTGTAAAAGCTAAGAAAAGGTCCCAAGAAATCACCAGGAGCTGGCAAATTACACCAAACATGCTCCTAGGATAAACTGACAAGCTTTGTGTGAGTCATGATGCTGAATATTTGTAGTGCAGTAAATCCTGGTGCCAGACTAATTGACAGAAGTAGATGATGAATATATTTACACAAAGACACTGGAGTGAAAAATCCAAATGTTTTCCGTGCAGTGAAATCTATGAAAAGACTCAGGAATATAAACTTTACAATGTATTATTATATTCTCCAAAGCAGTGTAATAAATGCCACAGGAATTATATATTCTTATCAGATATTGGAGCATTCACTTGGTCTTGACCCTGCTTAATTTATTATATTAAGTACTTTGACCTATTACATATTTATTGCATGATCTGATAACAGAATGTGTGAACTGCTGCCCCACTGCTGAGTGCCAGACTCTTCTGTCAGCCTTTTCCTTTATGCACAGCCATGTGAGACAGGATAAACACAAACTGGGGTTTTCTCTGGGCTGTTTTTTTCCCATGAATGCTCTTCAAAAAGCTGCAGGGTGGGATTGTTTGTGGGGTATCTGTGAGGAACAAGAGGAGAGACAGGAAACTCTCCTGCTTTCTGCCTAAATCTGCCTCTTCCGTTTTTTGTGTCACACTGTGAACACCACGAGGGAGATCCTCTTAATGTTACACGTGTAGGTAATCCTAAAAAAAGGAGAGGAAATGAGAAAACCTGTGAGCAGCAGATGCTGATGAGTAAAAGGCTCCAGCACACATTAGGCACGAAGGGAACGGCAAAAAGCTCTGCACAAACCCTGCCTGTGCCTGGCTTTCCATTAAGCCCCGAGGATCCTGGATCCATTTGGCCTCCCTTGGCCAGGGTGGGGCTGGCTGCTGTGTCAGTGCTGCTGGCAGCAGAGGGGATTTCCACCTTGGAATCCCAGTGGAGCTGGGGCAGCCCCTGGGCAGGGGGCACAGGGGGCCCCTGAGCTGCCTCACCCCACAGCGGGCAGGGTGAGACAAAACACCTCGTGTTCTTCTCCCTTCAAAAGCTTCACTGCTGCTCAGTCCATTTCATCAATCAGCTCTTTGTTGGGAAAAAATTTGTCTAGAAGTTCTGCTGGCTGTGGATAGGAGGCATGGAGTTTCCAAGTCACTCTAAGTTGTATAAAGGTAATTCAAGAATAGCTTTATCAACTGCTGGAGAAATGAACATTAAGACCTGATTTTTTAAATAAAAAAATTAACCCCTGTTAATCGAAATAAGGTTGGCAGACAGATGTTGTTGAGTATTGATTCCCTGTTAATATTTTTACCTAATAACTCAGATTTCTTGGCATTATAGATGCTTAAAGAAATACCCAATCTAGCGTGGTCGTATTTGCTGTTCATTTTTGAAATCTCGTTTTCTTGGGTCTGTGCCATTCCCTAAAGGTATTTCATCTTCTCTGTTTGTGTGCTTGTGGCCAGGGGTATAGACAAACCATCCTTTTTCTTCTAATGCTGTTTTCCATCTAAAGGAAACAATTTTGATGAATAGATCTAGCTTAGCATTTTAAAAACTGCTCTGAAAAGTGCTGCCTCGGAGGAAACAATTCTGTCAACTTAGAGTCTGCCCTGAGAAATTCTGCAGTTATTGATGAATTATAGTCTTAAGTCAGCAAAGAAGGAACTAATGTCCTTGATTAAATTTGCAATACTGTGTGTGCATGCAAGTGAAAACCTCCCTTGTGTTGCAGGTGAGTGATACCAGGGGGTACTGATGAGTTTGTGTAAAAATCCATGAAATCTTCAGAAGTTTAGATTGAAATTACAGCTGTTATTACCCACGATGAATTCCTCGTAAAGCGAGGTGAAAACACACCAGTTCTGTCATTGTGGGCCAACTGTGTGATTATTACTTTATTACTCAGCTCCAGCACTCAAAAAAATTAGTCATTTATCTTTTTCTAAAAGAAGGGGCTGGTGAAGCAGGTGCCTGTGGTTTTAATTGTTGTCAGGTGACTGCATGTTTCTGCTGAGTGTTGCTATGCAGCCTGTGAATCTATCCAATAAAAAATTATAAAGACCCTGTTAGTTGGAGTCGTGTGTGTGAGTGATGCAGGTAGATGAGATGAACCTTCTGCGAGTGTTCAGACACCCCTGCGTGTCTTAAAATGTTTCAAACTGGCACAGAGAGGGTCAGGGTGCCAGAGTAGGGGGGTAAGAAACTTTTTTTGAAGGGGGAGAAATAGGAGAGCAGACAAATCAGAGGAACGTGTGCTGCATGGGAAAGAGAAAAGAGGAATAAGAGAAGTGAGGAAAAGAAATAACAGGAACCTGCAGCAGTTGTGTAATGGTGCTAATTAATAATACATACCTGGGATGATGAGGAGAAAGTAATGTGCAGTGCTTCATGTATGTGGAGTACTCTGGAGTACTAAACACTTTTATTGCTTTCATTATGGCATTTTGTTATCAGCAGAACTATTTCAGATTTCCTGCTGTTGTTTGGGCAGAAATGGGCACGTTCAGCAGAGAATAATCACCAGGAAACCTGCTTCCAAACTTTGTTGGTGATTCAGGCAAGATCCTAATGGAGGGAGGGACTGACTGTTTTTCCTCCAAATATTGTCTTTCCTTACAAATTTTCACTCCGGCGCTGATTTGCAGAGAGAGATCAGCTCATCGAGATGCAGAGACACCTTGCAGGGTTTTTGATTACAGGTGGCTTGATCTTTTGGGAGAAAGCTGCCAGTTTTTCTGCCTTAATAGAATTTCTTTTGTTGTCCCTGTTCTCTGTTCTGCATGCCCTGGTTTCCATTCACTGTGCTGCTGCTGCTCAGGTTCCTGTGGATTTCAGTTGAACTTCAGGGTTGGATTAAGACCAGAGAACTGTGGTTGCCTCCCTTCCCATCCCCTCCCTAATTTCCAGTTGCAGAGGACACACAGTTGCCTGGGCAGTGACTGTTCCAGCTGACACACAGTTCACCACTGCATCTCCTTCATCTTCTCTTGGAAACAGAGGGAATGCAGGAAAACCAGCTAATTCAACAATTCCTCCCTCCATCCCAAGGTGCTTGGGGAAGCAGCAGGGAGGGAGGAATGTGATGAGCTCTTCCCTGGGTGCCTGCTGCCTGCCTGCTCTGCAGCCTCAGAACTGCTGAGCTCCACTTTAGTCAGGCCCAGTAAGGGCTTTTTTTTTTTAATTACCAAACTCGCTTCTTAATTAAACTTATTTTTGTTCATGTCAGAGCAGAATGCGGCATTCTTGTGGTTCCATTCTCTTAATTTGAATGCAGATTTTAACTGAAGCAGCACTTGGGAATGAATAATCTTTGCTCTGGAGCAGTTATGAAAAAGAAACAACCAAACAGCTCTGCCCTGGGAGGACAGAGGAGCTCGGCATGGTCCTGCTTTGGAGGGTTTGCAGTGGATCTGGTGCTGTGCAGTGCTGGAGAAGGGCTGCAGCACTTTGCCCACTGAACTGGAAGTTACAGTGCAAGCAGGGATTGGGGAATGTAGGTTAAAACATCTCTCTGCTGGCCATTAATTGCCAGAGCTCTGGCAGTGGTGTGCTGCTGTTTTCCCAAACACCATTGGCTTGTTTCCTTTGTTGCTGGAATAAGGAAGTTTGAGAAATTGCTGCACTAAAAGTGTGTGCCAGTGCTGGGATGGCTGTGGTAATCACCTCACTGCCTTAGCACTGAATAACTCAGACTTTTGGGGCAGGGCTCTGTGCTCTGTGTGAGCAGCAGCACAAAGAAAACGCTTTTCAAAGAAGGGATTTGAGCAAAGGAGGATTTTTGGTGTTGCAGAGGCTTACTTAAGGATGCACAACAGCTTGTCCTGTAATCCTGTTTCAAAATACAATTCCAGTCTGTCTCTCTGCTCTGTCTCCTTTTTCTATTGCTGCAGAGATTTCTTGATTGCATCAGTGATTCTTTCCTTTAGCCTTATCTCTGTCTGGGCTTGAGTGGGTTTTATCTCCAAGGCTGCTGGCAGAACCTCTGTCTCCTGAAGAGTCTGTGGCAGAGGGACACAAGGCCACTCTGGAAGTGGCTGGATCAGCTTCCCCTGTCACAGTCCCAGGCTGAATATGACACTTGGGCACATCATCTGCTCAACTGCAGCACCAGACCGAGGATAATGTGCTCTTTTCTTATTTTAATAGTAAATTCATGTCTTCTGGGAAAGGAGAAACTTCACTCTATATGATTATGTGACTGTATGAGCGAGTTGTTGAAGTGGTTTAATGAGAATTTGGGGAGGTTCAAAGCTTCCAGGCAATGAGGAAAGATGCTCTCTTGGGTATTATTATTATTTATAAATAACTTAATAAAAGATCATGAAAATCAGCCAAGCAATTCATGATTTAAGAGGGTTTTTTTCCTCTAAAAATAGTTTGGGCTTCATTAGGGTAAAATCAACTATTTCTTTTAATCTTCGGTGCTGTATTTAGGCCTGAAACAAAACCCCTACCCAAACCACTAAACCAAAGCTTCTGTGTCTCAGTGTTTATTTGCCTGCTTTCCTAAGAGTTGGATTGCTTTAACAAGACTGTAATCAATAATTTCCCTGTCACTGATGACTCTTGTGACATTTTTATATTTCAATATGTCTAAAATTACAGAGACACCAAATAAATAAAAAAAAATCAAACCCACCACACACAGCACAAAACTTAGTTTGGGAATTTCCTCTGTAACTTCCAGTACAAAACTGAATTACCCAGGTGACAAAGGAGGCAGCCACATTAACATTAAGAGCTTCAAGCTCACTGTTTGCTTTTCATCTGTGTAAAAAGTGAAGGTTTATGGATGAAATTCCACGTACCCCAGGGAAAGTGGCTATGGAAACTCTTGCAGGTCATTATGAATGTCTGCAGAAGCTAAAGGGCAAACCCTCCCAGAGTGAAAGATTACCTGAATGTATAATGGAAAAAAAGTGACTGGGACAAAAACTCTGCTCTGGTTCTTGATTCTGAGCTTCCCCTTGGAAACGGCGTTTTGGGAAAGGGAAGGATATAAAGCCACACTTCAAACTCCAGGGCTCTGTGGTTTCTTCTGAAGTTTTTTGCTCCTTTCAGAAACAAACAAGTCGCTGATGCATGTTTTATTTGTTTTTAGCTTTCCTTTCAACACTGTTTCTTAACTAGGACAGCTTCCCCCCTCCCAAGGTCTGTATTGAAATTAGGGCTTTTTCAGGAGTGCTGAAATCCTTCCTGCCATGGGTTGGTTCTGAAAAGCAGGTGCAGCTTTTCAACAGAATCAACAATTGTGGAGTTTTATCGAATTCCTTTTGTGCAATCCGAGAATCACTTCTTTATTCTAATGCAGCATGTCATTTTTTTTTGTCAGTGTGGCTATGCACTTCATTATCCTTCAGGGCTAGAAGTGCTTGCTCATTATTTGCTATTGGATCCTTCAGTAAAAACAAGCTGTTGAACTCAATCTGATGTGTATGGGTATGTTAAATAGTGATTATTTCCATTTTCTCCTATAGAGAGTGTATCTCTGGAAAGTTACCACGCTACTGCATAAATGTTATTGTTGAGTTTTATTTAATTTCAGCCTCTCCTAATGCATCAGAATTAGGTTCTCCTCATTCTTGGCTGCTGAATGGTTGCTGTCTTTGTGTTCTACCAAATCCATGATGCTAAGCAGAACTGGATCCAAATTACCCTTGAAGCAACCCCTATTTTATCCTAATAATAGGGTTCTGTTTAGAACTTTTCAAGGACCTTAGTTCTGTTGTGATTTGAAAGATGCAGTGTTTTCCTCTCACTTGAGAGACTTGTTTATATCAAGTATAGTTGCACTTCTGGAAGAATGTGTCTTGTTCAGTCTCAGATAAAAAGCTCTAAGAACACTGGGAAATTGGGTCAGAAGGAAAATGCTGAGATCTTTACCCATTAATGAATTGCATCCTGGATTTGGCTTGTGGATGGTTTAAATGTAGTGTGCACTTTTACATTTTGAACCACAAGTCCTTGTGATGTTGCACAGTTAACTGTGCAGCTTTAAGAATCATTTTCTGCAGCAGGCAGAAATTAATTAACAGGCAGGTAGAGAATTGTAAATCAGGTACCTCAGCCAAGTCCTGCATGAAAACCACAGAGCTTCTCCCAAAAAACCCTCAAAACCACAGCAGGTGAAAATGCAGTTAGGGCACAGAACACGTGTCTGTCAGTGTGGATTTTAGGGTTTCATACTACATTAAAGTTGGGTTGTCATCCTTGGGATAAGTCTCACTTCATTTCTGTGTTAGCTGGACTGGAAATTAAAAAGATATTAATTATGAAGTTATTTATGTGATGGGGCTCCTGCAGAAGACATTTCCCCCTTGTGCTCTCCTGGTTACTTAGGAGCGTGTGAGCGGTGGAACAGTTCTTCAGCTTTGCCAAGCTTTAGTCAAAAAACACTGAGCTAGAAAAGTGATACAATCTATTTTGTTACAGCACAGGTTACAAACAGCTTGTGTTTGTTGTAAGCTGAGCATCTCCTGTCTGTGTGTGCCCAACAAATGAGCCCTGACAGGTTATCCTGGGAGAGCTCCATTTTGGTCAGGTCGGTGTCAGATATCAGAGCCCGTGTTGCTTGATTTTTGTGGGGGTTTTCCCTTTAGTTAAAGATCCCTTCCAAATCCCATGTTTTAAACCAGAGGCAATAAAGGTCCCATCCAAATCCCACGTTCCAAACCAGGGGCAGTAATGCAGGCAGCCCTGCCCCTGGCTGCTGGCAGTGCGTGCAGATGTAAAATTTGAGGAAATGCCGATGGAGTCCATTAGGAAGTTACTGGAATTGTTCTGACAGTTGTGGTTGCTGATAATGACTTACAGTAAAGCCTGCCCTCCTCAGTTGATTTCACTTGGTTCCTGTGGGTAATATGGAGCAATTACATGGCAGGGTCAATCTCTCCAGGAACTTTTCCCAAGCATGGCTCAAGGCCTCGTTACCTGGTGCCATCCTGGCCCTGGGTTTGTGCTGCTGCACTTCATGTGGACAGTAGGAGCTCTTCCCTTTTTTTTTTAAGTTTTTACCTGCCCTCTTTGGGTAGCCTGAGCACTGCAGGTTATTGAGAAGCTCTTACTCCCTTATAGATTTGCAGTAAGGGAGGCAGTATTGCTGCTGCTCGCCCTCTTGGGGCTCTCAGGCACTCTCCCAGTCGTCTGCATGCCAAAGAGCTTTCTTGGCTAACTCCTCTTGTAGAGAAACGGTTCTTCCACTCTGATAATTCCCAGACAACTCCACGGAGTTCAGTGGAGGTGCAGGCTATACCCTTTGGAAAGCCAGGAGAAACAGCCGTTGGTGCTGTCTCACCTGTGAAGGTGGATCCCTGTTTTAAGGGAGAAATTCCCTTGGTGCTTGTTTGCCTCCTATAAACTGAATTAGAACAACTAATCTTTTTACTGGTTATGTTGCACATGTAGATGTGTTTGCAGGTGTTAGCTGCAAAGAAAGTGCTTTTCTTAGTGTGCCTAAAGTCCAAATTGCTGGAATTGATGAGCTGTTGAGGTATTTACCTAGTGATGTAGCTAGAAGTCAAATTTTTAGCTGAATTTGTGTTACAGGATTGCAGTTGGAGGGAGGAGGTTTCACCAGATTATTTTCCTGGAAATCCTTTGGCAGATTCTTCCTGCAGTGAAAGAGATGCCTTCTGTGTATTTTTTTTTTCCCCTCATGTAGAATTTCTTTCCATCTGGTAAGAAATTCAGCACCAGACAATGTTGGTTTACTCTTGCCTAGAGCAATGGGATTCTGTTCCAGTGCCTCTCATTCTAGATTTAACAAATTGCTGGCATTGATGAAAAGCAACATGATATTGTGCTTTTTTTCTTTTCCAATTTAGCAACTATTCCTCATTCTTGCTGAAAGGGGTTTCTGAGGTGTGCAGAAAGAAGCTTACTGAGGTGTTCAGAGTTTGTAGAGATGTGGTGATGATGAGCAAATTTATACATTGAATAATGCTGGCATTTGTGCTGGGTTTTGCACAGCTGAAATTTTTGTGCTGAAATTTTTTTCATTTGTTTGATTGTTGCCTTCTGCAACAGACATTGTGACAAAATTGCATTTCCTTAGCATCCAGATTTGTGCTTGAATTAACACTCAAAGAAAACCAACAAAAAAAGAGCAGTTTGGGTCAGTATTTGAACCTTTCTTTGCTCTCAGAGTGGTTTCTGTGGGGAAACCGTTCATCCCTGAAAATGCCTATTTTGCCTCATGTCTTTGTTTTTGGCCAGCCAGCTTTTCTCATGCTGAAAGTGGAAGATTCTACACCAATTCTTGCCTTTTTTAGCTACTTTGAAACTAAATTGAATCGAACTTGGGACAAGTGTTATAAAATCTGGAGTATCTTGTATCACAGGGAGGCAAAAAAAAGTGTTCAGCTTTACATTCTTCTACTTAAGTTATTAAAGAGCTTAATGATCATGAATTTTTAATATGGTAAGGAATGTTGATGGCAAGCAGAAAAAAATGAGTTGGAGATTGGGTTTTTTTGTGTGTGTGTGCACAGAGGTTTTTTCATTATTATTCTGTTATTATGACGATGGAAATAACTGAGTGTATAAATCAGATTTGCCTCATAGCTGTACATTTGTATTAGAGTCTGTTTTGCATTCCTGGAAGCTCCACATTGCCTGGGTGATCCAGGACTGTGAAAATATGAAAGGTTTATTGGAGGCAGTTTGAGAGAGCAGAGCAGTTAGAGAAAGAACAAAGTATTATTATTATTTCTGTAGTTATTCATTATGAAAGGAAGAAAATAGTTTCCAAGTGCTATGTTAGTTTATTCTACAGGGTTTTCCCTATCCCTTTTAAATTATTCTATGTGATAATATTGCCCTTAATTTCATCTGAAGGGTTTAAAACACGTTGTGAGACGGGTTGGGTGCAGATGGGTTTTACTGCTTTGCCCTGTTCCTCTGACTTGGTTTGGGTATCAGCAACAAAATCTATGGGTATGAGAGAAGCCCAGTCCTCAGCTAAGTATTCCTCTATATTAATGAATTTTATTTAAGTACAGACACAGAGATTTGCATTACAAACAACATAAAATGCTTTATTTTAGTTGTAAAAACCCGATGTGGTGAGCAGGACTCTTTTCTATCTGGGAGACACATTTCACTTAATTTCTGCTTCAGATTAATTTACCTGTCTGCATATTTAAAAGACAAGCTGTGCCATCTTCTGCAGCCAGCAGTTGCACAGAGGCCTGGTTATTTCATATGCATGGCTGCTGCTGCTGCTGGGTTTGTGCCATTCCTTACAGGAGGTGAGTGCCTCAGCAGCTTCCAGCCTTTTTTTTTTTTTTTTTCCTGTAGTATTTTTAAATGGCTTTGTCTGTCTGGACAGGTGAAAATGCAGAGTTTATTGAAACAGATGGCAAGTCAGATTAATAATGCCCAGAACCATCTTTTGGTTG
Organism: Sinosuthora webbiana; assembly: GCA_013397395.1. Taxonomy (NCBI): domain Eukaryota; kingdom Metazoa; phylum Chordata; class Aves; order Passeriformes; family Sylviidae; genus Sinosuthora; species Sinosuthora webbiana. The sequence goes on along the minus strand of VXBN01005262.1, from coordinate 671,017 downwards.
GATGTTCATAAGGAAATGTCCACTGGGTTTGTTGTCTGCTTGGACAGCAGAAGAACAAAGTCGATAGGTTTTCATTTAAGAGCTTCTTTTTCTAGTGTTTTGAATATGTAAGTTAAGCACAATTGCCTCGTTCGATGTTATTTTTTTTTTTATTCTGGCAAATGATTGAAATGAACGTTATTTTTAATTGTGAGAGCAGCTTCTATTTGTGGAGAACAGGTTATTAATAGTCAGAGCTCTGCTAACTTGCCTTGTGTCTCTGGGCCCTGTTGTACTTTGTGTTCCTGATCTTCCTTGAATCTGACTTATTTTTATGGTTATGAGCTGTAAAATGAATGAAACAGATGCTTCTGTTTGGGTGTCACTGTGAGTGAACTTTACAATCTGTGTTTGCCAAGGAATCCAAATCTGCACATCAGAATCCCCGAAATGTTCCTGCTCACACTGCCTGCCTTCACCAGAATGTGGGGAGTTGGTTCACCTTGCAGGGAGAGATGAGTTTGGAAATCCTCTCAAGAGCTGACTCTTCTTGGGGTGGGGAGAGAGTTGTGCTGATAAATCTGTGCTTCCTTTAGTCTGCCCTTACCTACAGGTCTTCATTCTGAAGAAAATTCCCGTGTATCTCATCCTTTAAAATATTTAGGGTGACTCCTCATTGAAATGTTGATCTTGAGGCTTCAGGTGCCTGGTAAATGCTCTGTGTTGGCATTTGCAGCTCATGCCTCTGTGTGTTGGTGCTCAGAACTGATTTTTACTGGTTTATATATTTTTATGACCTTCTGTCATCATTTTTACAGGTAGCCACATGCCCAGAATTTATTTTTGTGTGTGTATAAGCATACATATGCATATAAAAATAAAGCACTGTAATGCAATCTGAAGCTTTTAAATAACTTTTTGTGTTTATGTGTCTAAGTAATAAAACTGCCCATCTACAGCTTTCTCTCTATCATAAAAAGCAGTGAATGTCTGTGCTGCAAACTGGCAAGCCTAATTTTGGTGCTCTAAAAGCCTTGGAGGACATCCTAGTTCACTTGAGGTCTGTAAAAGTGTTCAGCTTCTCTGTCATCTTCAGTTCATCAACATAAAAATTCTGTAATTTAGTCAGTTAAATGGATGAAGAGCTGGTAATGATTTTTCTAAGGTAGGTTTTTTAATAGGGCTCTTCTAACATTTTCTTCCACAGAATTTTTTTTTTAAGTGTAACCTGTTTCCAGCAAGGTTTTTAATACCTTTTCATTGATAATTTTTTTTTTTTTTAAATTGAACCTTTTCTAAAATGATTCATTCTTGTGCACTGCTCTTGCTTTTGAGGCTGTTTTCTAATGGTTTTGCAGTTTATTCTTATTATGCCCTGCCCACATAACACACTTGTCTGTTTGAGACTATCTATGAAAGGCACATTCTCAGCTGGGTTGTGCCTCTTGGAGACTCGGCGATTACAGAAATCTTCAATGCGTTGCTTTCCTGTTCTGCCTGCCTTGGGGACATTGGGAGATGCTGTGACACTGCTCTGTGCACACACCTAGGGTGTTTCCCTTCTCTGTGCCAGTGTCATAAACACCACACAGTGAATAAAACTGGTTTTATTTGCTTAAACCAACGTGCTCACAACTGATGTGAAATCTTAGAGAGCGTAGCTCTTGTTTGCTGCCCCAGTCGAGTCCCTGGCAGCTTAAAATCGAGCAAAATATTTTTAGTTCTCTGTTCTGTGTCTATATTTCAATCCATGGGCAGCCTGAAATAGCAACCTTCGTGTTTTCACTCCCCTTCACAGGCAAATAAAGCCATTCTGTTTGCCTCTCTCCCCCCTCCCCGAGCAGGTCGCGCACGCGTGCGCTCGCTGCCCCGCGCGCTCCTTCCCCTGCACCTCCAGCTGGAGCTGTGGGGGGATCTCCAGAATTCCTGTGGGAAGAAGAAAAGTTCCAAATCAGGCAGCTCCGGCTGAGTCAGAGGCAGAGAGAGCTGTGCTGCTCCGGGGGCTGGCAAAACACTTGGAATGAGGAGGGTGGAGGATGGAGATGGCCGTGCCCTGTTGGCTCCTTGGAGTTTGGAAGCAATAAATCCTGGTTTAATACTGACAGCAGCAGCCAGTGCAACGTAAAACTGCTTTTCTGTCAGGCTGATTTCCTCCTCAAACTGCAATTTTGCAATTATTCTCCAAGAATTTGTGTGAATCCGTGGGATAAAGGGAGCAGTTGTAGGGTTGCGTTGTTGTTTTCTGCACTGTGGGAAGTGGGAATGATGCAGTCACCTGTCCCACGTCAGGGTTACACTGGAGATATCGATTGCTGCAACAAGAGGTGTTTTTCTGGCATTTCACAACTGGCTGCAAAGCAGGGATTAAAAACCCCGTGTGAAAGTTGAGTACAGAAGAGGAGAAATAGCTGCAGTCCCCCCAGGATCTCGTTACTCTCCTTAATGGTGCGTGTCGGGTTTTTAAATGAAATGTCCTCTCTGGTGCTGTGCTTGAAGCTGCCCTTTTGTTTTTTTTTTTCCCAGGGATGCTGCACAAAGCTGGATCGATGTGTGGCAGGCAGGGCAGGGCCATGTGTCACCCAGGGCTTTCTCTGACACGTGGTGTGTGTTGTGTTCCCAGCAGTTCAGGTCTCATCCAGCTGGTGTTGCCACAGAAGGAATTTGCCAGTATAAACCAGTGTTTGGGGAGCTAATCCTGAGCAGGGCTCTGGGATGGCCCCAAGTCTCAGCTTCTTGATCATTAATGACATTTTTCGAAGGGGTGGGCAGGATTAAAAAGCAATAAAATTAGCTACTCCTTTCTCTAGTACTCCTTTCCAAACAGTCCTCCATAAATCAAAATGCCAATTCCCCTTTTTTTTTGTCTCCTCAGTGTTTTATGTGTTCTCCTGAGCAGCTGCTCTTGCTACACTCAGGAAATGCTGCTCTAGAGGATATTCCAGTGCATCTTCTCCAAAGTCTATAGAAACCAAACCTATGTAGTAGCAAAATGTGACAACATCCAGAAATAAAACATTCTAAGGGCAAATTTATTAGGATGATGATGGGGGATCATTGATCAGTGATCTAAAGTAGTACTTAGTGCTTGTTACTTTTTTTAACTTGGTTTTTTTTTTGTTTTCTTTTGGCTTTCAGCTCAGATCGACTGATAGAAGAAACAATAAGGTAGGGATGAATGTAAAAATTCTCATTATTTCCCATACAATCAGCATTTCTATTAAATTGTGTCTAAATATATCAGTCACTATATTTATACAGTAACTGTATTGTTTCCAGCTCCTTGGCAGTATTACAATGAATTGCTGGTGGGTTTGGTTTGGGTTTTTTCTATTCAATATTGGCACAAGAATGTTGCTTCAATATTTTATTCACCCTAGCTTAGAAAATCTGGGTTTCTGCTCAAAGGTGAATCACCTTTGGAGCAGAGTGAATCTCAGGCTGAGCTGTTGAGGGCTATTCCAGTAGTTGTTCCTTCTCACAGTGACACTCATGTAAAAACCTGATTTCTGTGATCTTTCAATGTGTTCAGAATATTCAGTACCCAGTGTGCAGCTGATATAGGTAAGGCTTTTACCACAACTGCTTGAGAGGTTATTGCTGTTGTACATTTATTTTTTTTCTTATTCTTACATTGTTTGAATTCTTAAATGATACCTTCTCTAACTGATCTAGACATTTTAGAACTGCAGCAACATAAATTTTATTATCTGTGCCCTTTCCAAGCCAACCTTCTGCAGACCAATAACTCAAAACTATAATAATGCCCCATTTAATGGTTTTAAAATTTAGATGATTGCTTTAAAACAAAGCAGGGAAAAAAAAAAGGAAGAAAGCAAGTAAGATCTGCTTTCAGGCAATGCATGTACTGACATAAGTGACCAAGAAGAGTAATTAGATGCAGCAAGGCTGTGTCCATTAAGGGCTGGCTGCCTTAAGTACACACAGTGGGCTCAGGATAATTAACATGGAGGAGGAATGTGTTAAACCACATCAGTGTGCAGTGATGAGCCAGAAGTGACCAGTGCAATAATACCTGAAAATGTGGGTGCAGTTTTTCACCACAGCCTCACAGAAATATTTCTCCAACATAGCCCTGCTGTATTTGTTTTGGGTTCTAGTCCTTTCCTCACTAAAAACCTTTCATTTATTGTCATGCTTGTAACCTTGCATTTCCATCTCAAAACTGCTCGTTGTTTGGTAAATTTCTTCTTTGCTGCCACTTCAAGTAAGCAGAGCATTAAGCAGCATATGGTGATTTATTACTCTTAATATCCTGCAAAATTACTTGTAATTATGTCATTGGCCTGGCTTCTTGATTCCCTGTCATCAGAGGAACTCAGAGCTCTCAACCTTGCACCGTTTGTTACCTGTAGTTAAGTTCTTGCTTGAGTTGTTCCCAAAAATGTTGTACAGTTTTTGGGTACAAAAAGAGCTTGTTTAGTAACTACATGGAGTAGGAAATGTAATTCCTCATATATCTGAGTTGAATTCTGCCTCTCTTAAAAACCAGGGTGAATTTTTTGTTGAACTCTTTTTTTTTCTTGTGGTCCCCAGTGGTGGCAAGTGTTTGGGTGTGACATTAATTGATGGTAAATCCTTCTGCCTTCTAAGTGAATTTCCCATATGGAAGTTTACCCAGCTCACCAATTGTTTTATCTATTGTAACCCAAATAAAAGAGGGGATTGCACAGAAGAAACTCTTTGAGGACAGATTCTTGAGATGTAATTAGCTTATTCTGGCTACTGCTCTGTCTTCAAGGTTTACATCTGCTGCAGTTCATTACTCATTTTTTAATTAAGCAAGTCAGGAAATGGCGTTTTATTTCCTTCACACTTCACACTTTTATTTCCTCAAGGGTTTGTTACTAAGCACTGATCCTAAACACTGGAAAGCACATTTCTGTGTGTGCAGAGGCTTTTGTTGACAACCTACAGGCACTAATTGTGAGCCCTTGCTCTGATTTTCTATCAGGAGGAGAAGTGAGGAGCCTGACTCTTCCTCTGCCTGGTCCTGCACGGAGCAAACATCCGTGCCAGGGAATAAATGGGCACCTGAGCTGAAATGATTCAGTAACTAAAGCAGTGAGCAGGGCTGTCACTCCAGATGTGTCGTTATTACTAAACTTTTAATCAATTTTTAAATGAATTACGTGCCATGGGTTCTTACTGCAGCATATTTCTCTCCAGAAGCGAGTGGGATGTGATACTTTGTACTGCAGTTCTTTTGGAACAGCGTTCACTTCTCTTGGCCAGATTTAAAAATAAGCAGAGATTTTGCTTAATATGTTTGGAGTTCTCAGGTTTTCATTTTCAAACATTATCGCTTCTCCAAAATAGCAGACCATTTATTTCTTGTTTTCTAACAACTTGTGTTTTTATGTTGGCTCAGTTGGAATATTTTTTATAGTTTTGCCTGTACGGTGGTTGAACTCTTTAGGATTTTGTTGTAATTCTGTTTGTGAGGCCTGATCTATCAGTGTTTGTATATTAACAGGTTGGACTGAAGCCAGACCAAAGCCATAGGTTTAATTTTTTAAAAAATCATCTCCTCATGCATTTGGGCTGTCCCGTTGGGTAATAGTTAGGATTTAATAGAAGGGAAAAACTCAGCTGCATTGAGTGTTAACTTTTCAGAATGGAAAAAAAAACTCAAAATGAGAATTCTCTCATTTCACNTTGAGTGTTAACTTTTCAGAATGGTAAGGCATGAGATTTGTTTTGAGAATTCTCTCTTGTTTCATATCCACCTTGCCAGAGCATCCAGGCAAAATCACTTGCACTCCTGGGGAAATGCTGCTTCTGTTTCCACCTTAGGCTTCATCAAAAGGAACAATACTCTTCAAAGCAATCTGCCAGGTTGTGCGTGTAGGTATGCATTGATACACGCACATACGTGTATATTTAGAGATACAAATATAGAAGTGTATCTCCAGACAAAGAATAAGTGATGCAATCAGAGTTTTTACCAATTTAAACCCAGAGCTTTCATTTCTATGCACAGTCACAGAGTCCATTCCCTAATCATAGCCCCTGTCATGAATTTCAATGAGCAAGTATGATTCATGGCATGCAAAATGAAGCAGAAGTTCCAGTAATACGTGAATTATTTGATTTTTAATAACACAACTTCTTTCTTTAGAGTTTTGTTTTAGTTCTCCAGCAGTGTAGATCTGACTGATGTGTCTCAATGGGCAAAGCCAGGAGTTGATTTTTTGGTACATTTCCCTCAGTGGCACTGGATGGATGTGGCTGCAGTGTGGGGTGAAATAACAACAGCTTAAACCCTTAAATAAGCAAAGTCAAAACTCTTTGCTTCCAAGTCAGGCAAGCATTGAAAGCGTTTCTCTGCGTGTTAGACTTGTCCATATGGGATAATGCCTGGAAGTGTTTATTACCCTGGGGTTTTTATGCCAGTGAAAACAGCAAACTAAGTACAAATATCAGTTGGGTTTGCTTTGGGGGGAAATTTGGCCGCTCGCATACCCACGGCAACAATCAAGGGCAAACTTGGAATGTGGCAGTAATTTTGAGGGAAATACGGCTGCAAGCACAGGGATTTGAGATACTCCTGCTGCTCTGGGGCAGAGATGGGTGGGTGTTTTATGGCTCTGACCTTGGGCTTAGCTGGGAGAGATTTCTCCAGCAGCACAGCAATGCTGAGCGTTGTACTTGAGCAGGGCTTTAATATTAAATATAGAGAGCAGGCCAGATACCATCTGGTTTTAGAAACTTGGTTTACACCCAGCTCTGGTAGTTCCAGCCAGTGCAGCACTGAGAATGATTCCTGCTGGTTTCCAAGTGAAACGTTGAATCGGGGTCATCTCCATTCCAGTAAGAAACGTTTTCATCTTTTTATCGGAAACGCCGCGCGCGAGTTCCGGAACATCCGAACCGGGTCGTGGAGATCTGGGGGAGCTTGTGCTGGGGAGTGACTAAATGGGGCCAATATTGTGAATGGGAAAGAAATGTGATTAATTTTTTAAAATCTGCATTTGTCAGCGAGGCAATGGCAGCAGCAAGTCAATGAACATATGTCAGGGATGGGAATGGAACCAAAAGTGTCTGATGGAGGATATGAGGAGGCTGCAGTGCTGGAGATACGAGACCAATCTCTGGACTGGTCCCCAGGAACTCGTGTTTTTTGCTGCTTCTTAAATTTAATAATCTCCTTTACAGATCTAAAGGCTTAGATAGACCAGCTCAGGGTCTGAATAATCAAATTATACGTGAACAACATTGGTTTTTTGCTTGAATTTTGGTTTGTTAATAGTAGCTGGAATCCAGTTAAAGTCTTGTTCATGAATATCACAATTACATTTCATTACCAGACCGTATCATATTAAAAATGGTAATTATCCCAGGTTTTTTTGCCTTCAGAGCTCTCCAGTAAAACCCAGCCCTTTGAGCTAAATTCTTGAAAATACAGGAGTAAAAAAAAAAAAAAAAAATTAAATTGGTTTCAGTCTCTTAACCCTTTACATCCTGCCTTTTTATATGAAATGGACAGTTTCACTCCCCAGATGTTAAAGCAGGAACCTTGTGTTCTGTGAATAATTATTTCTAAAGGCATTTTGGAGGTGGCTCAGGAGCACTTTATATACTGGCAATCATCTTGTGTTTTCACTTCTGTAAATGAATGGATGTTTTAATGAGTCATTGGATGCATCTTACAAAAATATGGGACTTAATTCAGGAGTGCTTTGAGAGACACTGTATTAAAAACTCATCTGGACAAATATCAAGTCACTGTGGGGGTGGGAGACAGGAATCTGTAGGTTACTGAACAAACTTTCCTGTGTGCAGATAGGAAATATTTTTTTTCTGACTTGATTCTTAGCAATTCAAAATTCCCTGCCTGCTCTTCTCAACAGCAGATTTTTTAGTGGTTTTGTGAGTTTGTTGTTTTTTACTTTAGAGGATTAAAATACCTGCATTGAAAAATTGTATGTTTGTAGCAGGTAAAATCAGCAATTCACATTTTCCTACCTCTGAAATTGCAGCTTTACCTTCCTTTTCCGTTTTTCCAATTTATCTGTCATGTTGTTCCACTTAACTTTTACTCCTCCAGAACATTTCCCCTCCATATTTAAGGCTCACAGACTCATCCAAGGACTCGTTTTAATCATTGTTATTCCTGTAGATGAAGTCAACAGCAGTAGAGGTGACTTTTTTTGAGTTATTATGCAGCCTTGTTGTATTTATGCCCTGCTTTATGTGTTTTTGAAACACATGCCAGCAAGGAGAGCAGTATGTGCCATATTTTTCTTTCTCAGGCACTGTGTCTTCAGAGCCCAAACTTTGTCAACCGAGCAATTCTTTATAATCTTCATTTAATATCTTGCTTTTAAGAGCAGAGTTGCTTCTTTTCTGACCTCCAAAACGTATTAAATTTGAAATGGGAAATTCTCTTTTTGTGTTTGCCTGTAGTGGTAAAGAAACAAAGGATATGAAAACTCATATACCGTGGGGGATATTCTTAATTAGGACCAGATCTCAGAAATGGATTTTTTCTGTGCTGTGATGGAAGCATCATTTGGGATGAAACAAACTTCTAAATTTAAAGCTTAAACCATGAGATCATAATTCTTATGTTGCTTATAAGGTAATACCAGTTTGCATTGGGACTGGAGGAGAAAAGTCAAACCCTGCCTGTTTCAAGAAAATCTCAGTGTTTCACACTGTTAACAGTTCATATAAAACTGAAATAATTTAACTTTAAGAGATGGAGATTAATGGAAAAATTGTGATTTCATTCATGTTGCTTCACCCCATTCATTGTCCTCTGAAGGAGCGTTGCCTGCTTGTTCTCCTCTTGTGTGAGCTGTGGATTATTCTTAGCTCCAACAACTTGATCCTCTTTCTTTTCCCCAGCATTGCCATGGCAACAAAAGAAAATATGACTTCGCAGAGAGGGATGTTGAAGTCAATACAAAGCAAGATGAATACCTTGGCAAGTATCCTTTTTTCCTAAAAATTGGTGCTGCCTGTGCCTAGGAAGAGTTACGGTGCAATTTTTCACTCTGTCATTGGGGGGATCAGCAGTGTCAGTGGTTCTGTCACCTGTACTGTCACCAGTGACAAACAGGCCAGGTTTTTATCAGCCTCTCCTGATAACCTGACTGAAGCATCTTACTGGTAAATGTGGTGAATAAGTTGGTTTTGGTCAAATTTGGGCGCTGCATATACATTAACAGAATTGAATTTTCAGGTGGAGGTCTGCAACAGCATTTCATGGCCTTCCCTGCTGCGTGTTTTTGTAGAAGGATAGTTTCATTTCAGGTCATGCTTTTTGCTTTCACAAAAGCTGAAGCTTGCTGTTCATCACTGCTTTGCTGTGCTTTACAGCCAAGAGTAGTCAGGGCCTGAGTATCCTCTTGTCTGTCACATTCCTGTAGATGTTAATGAAGATTTTGGCTTGTTGGTTTCTGTGCATATTCTGTCTCAGGGCTGAAGACTGTGCCACGTTGTCAAGTCAGGCATGTTTGTGGTTTTCCCACTTACTCCTTCTTTTCTGTCCATGGACGACACCAACGCTGTTTGATCAGACACATGACAGCCTGGGAAGATGCATCTTGGTGACCCAGAAATTTCATTACAGTTCTTAGCAATTGGGAAGAACATTTCAATAAAATTTCAATGAGCTTTGGCCTTAAAAAGATTCTCGGTTCCAAAGACACGAAGCTCCGAAGCTGATTGTCTTGCTGGCAGTTGTATTTTGTACATTAAGAGGTAGATTTACACCCTCGTGGTTTTACAGAGCTTGCACAGTGTGTGGGTCATGCAGTGTGCAGGGCTTTCTCAGTCAAATGCCTTTGGTTGTTCCCTTCACCAGTAACAGAACCCCCTTGAAGAAATTCCACAGATGTTTTATATAACCACCCCATTTTTTTTAAATTTTTTTTTTATTCTCATTTAAACACAATTAGTAGAAGTAACTAAGCCTCACATACTGGGGATTAAAATGCTGGTAAGTGAGGTGATCAGGTGGTGAATTCTGTGTGAATGTGAGCTCTGGGCTGTTCCCTTTTCTCTGCTGGTCTGCAGTCAGTGAAGTGTAATCCTGCTCCCTGTCCCTCAGGGCTCACTGCCCCTGCTTCCTCCAGCCTGGGAGTCCTTGCAGCCTTGGCATTTCCCCATCCAGCCTTTGGGGCTTGTTGGAGAACCCCTGTTTGCTGCTATGCCCTTGACTCAGACCCCTCCCAGACCGTTTTCCAGCAGTGAACAGCCTGATCCAAAGGATCAACCTCCGGAAGCGACGGGATTCCCTCATCTTGGGCGGCGTCATCGGCGTCTGCACCATCCTGCTGCTCCTCTACGCTTTCCATTGATGGATGTTTCCCCCCCTGGACTCTGCTAAAACTCATCACCACCTTCCCTCCTCCCAGCCAAGGAAAAGTGAGTGGGGGGAAGCGTCAGACTTCCACAGCCTGCTCGTGGCTGGGGCTGTCAGCATGATGTCTGGAGCTTCTGATGGTAGACTGTGACACTGGGCTTGGGCTGAAGCTGCAGTGTTTTCTCCTCCCCCTGCTGTTCACCTTCCTTTGGGTTAAATTTGGTGGGATTTGTTTGTCTTTAATTCCTTTTCTCACTGCAAGGTAAGTGCCCATGGGATCCTTAACCAGACCTGGGGGAGTAGTTCCAGTGCTCAGCAGTGGCTGGGGAGGTTTGGTGCTGGCTGGGGAGTGGGAAAGGATTAAGTTTGCCTTGGGTGGAAGCTCAGCAGGAAGGCTTTTCCCTCTAATCCCAGCCCAGTACTGAATCTCACCCTGAGAGATGAATATTGCAGCTTTAAGCCTTCAGGTTGCTTTACTACTAAATACATGTTCTGTAATTCTTTTTAACTCCTGGTTAAATTCTAGTTATTTCTGCATAATTCATGCTGTGAAAACTGTGCTTCACACAAATTCCTCGGAGTTAACAAAAAAAAAGGGGTTTCTGTTCACTTTTTGAACAGAATATGAATAAAGTACCCTCTGAGGGAGATCATAAGATTTCTTGTGGCTTTAAAGGGACTGACAAAGTCCCCCTGTGTAAAAAAGGGAGCACAGTGTCCCAGCAGCTGTTTACTCAAGTGTTCAGTCATCTGAAAAGTGACCAAACATGAGTTCACCTGAAGGAACCTTTTGGGTGCAAATACTTTGATTTTGGCTGGCATCATAAAGACCTTCATAAAGACACGATAAGCAGTTTACAAAGCCTATACTGTAATTTAGGTGAAGTGATGCTGGTAGTGCAGCAAGAAGGATATGATCTAAACTGTTGATTGGAAATGAAAATGATGATGGTTGTAGCTGAGGCCAAGGTGTCCGTGAGCAAAGGTTTTGGACGTAACTCCTCCTAGCAAAGAGCTGAATGTATGAGTAGTAAAACAAGTGTTATTTACCATTATCTGCAGGGGAAAAAACACTTTTTTTTGGTCAGGACAGGCAAGAGGAACCCTGTTGTTTGTCTGTAAACAAAGCTGACATCTGCAGTGGCTTTGATACTGCAGCTTCCCAGATTACAGATTTTTCTGCTCTTTCAACAGCACTTTTCCATCTGTCATATCATAACCCAATGAATTCGAGCCTTGGCACTGAAATACCTTGCTAAGAAACTTGATTAACTCTTTTCACAATCCACTCAGAGTGCTCCTAGCAGATTCCTTGTATTCCATCACCCACAAATGTCACACAGTCCCCAGGTTCTCCTCTGGAACAGAGTCCAGCGGGACAGACACAGTTTTTTACTTCATTTTACGGTGTCTGTGAATTGGAGGGAGTAGAGACTTGTGTGGTGTGCAAACCCACACTGTTACACCCAAAATGTCTGGATTTAAAGGCTTCTTTGCAGACTTAATAACCCTGTGCTAAAAAGTCAACAAGGGCTCCTAATCAGCCATCCTCCCGTTGGGATTTGGAAGCATTTGGAATTAATACATGTAAAACTGTGGGGTTGGTATTTGAAATAAAGGGTGATTATTTGGTTGATTTGGGAACGTTCCTATTTGGAGAGGAAGTGTTTATTTAAGGGGGTTTATGAAGAAGCTTGATGGATAAAGGAGGGTTATTAATGGATCTGTGTGTTGGGAGATCAAACTTCTTCTCCCTGTTGCCTTTTCTTTGATTCTTCCTCCACCCTAAGGGACCCTGATCAGCACTTGTGCATCTGTTTAGGATTTGTAGGATTTGGTTGCTCTATAGTTGGCAATATAAGATCTGCAGTACAGTAAATAAATTCATTTATTTAATCTTATAACAAGTCTTTTTATTGGACTTAACTGATTATTTGGTGCATATATTTAATCCTATTGTGAAAAAGCTGCTATGGGAAATATGTAGATTATAATAAATATGTAAACATAATTGATTTTTCATGTTATGAAGATGTTATGGAGGAACTGATATATTTTAGTATAAAAATAATGGAAATATGCTGAATTATCTCTGATAAAGCTTTACTGGAAACGGTTTCAGTGTTGGCAGCCCCTCCATGGTTTTTGTTTGCACTGGTTTTGAGTCAGTTTTGTGTTGAAAAATACATTTAATTATCTTTGGAGTTTTCCCTTCATCATCATCTGGCAGAGAGAGCGGTTGTTGTGCTGTGCTCCCTCGAGGGGTGTGTTTGCATCTGGCCCAGGGAAAGGCTTCCAAATTCAGGAGAATCAGCCTCATAATTCATCTCTAACAGCCTGGACCCGTGGTCAGAACAATGGACTGGAAAATGAACACAGTGGATTGTAGCATTCTGCCTCAAATCCCCAAATACAGGTTTGTGTGTCTCCTCCTGTTGCTAAATGTGTTCTCAGAGTTTTTCGTTCTGTGTGGTTCCTCCTGCTCCGAGGAGAAAAGATGCGGTTAAGGAATTCTCATTCCTGCAGTTCCTGCCAAAGTGGGGTTTTCCTAACTCAACCCAACAGAAGTGTGCTGACAAAATCATTGCTGAGCACTGAAATGAAGGGGGGAAATCCGTGATATTTCTACAGGACGTGTTTCACACACACACGCACACACACAAAAACTTTTTCAATTTCTGCTTCATTCTTCCTAGCAGAAAAGCAGCTTCTTCAAACCTGGTCAGGCACTGGAGCACAAAGCATCGTGTTGGTAACGTTCATGCCACACTTCACACGGGTGGGAATATTTTTATCCCTGTTCTTTAGACTATTTTTTACCTGTTTATCTGGTCTTCAGTCTCTGGTTGCTGCAGGAGAGCAATGGCATTTGGGCAACACTCAGAACTGTGTCCACAGCTGTAGCTTCTCCCCAGGGCACTGCCAGGGCTTTGACCTTCCTGGGCAGCATTTTTTTTTCTTAACCAGTATTGATTTCAGGAGTTTTGCATATCAAAGTGAGGTATAAATTCCTGCTGGATTCATGACACTGAGTAATCAACTAGAATTTTCATTAGTACTTTAGAAGTCCTTTCGTTGCATTGTCCCAAGATTAATGTGAGAAGAGTCAGTTCCTTGCTGGAGGTTGAAAATGAAAGAGCAGAAGTGGATTTTTAGGTGGATGTGAAAGTGTCAGGTGAATTGTTCACTGCTTGTCCTCCAGGGCTGTCCCCCCCTGAGGTGCTGCTTTCCCAGAACTGCTGCACAGGGAGCCCAGGCTGCTCCACCACTTCTGATGGTGCAGCTCATTTAGTCCCGACTAAATGGGAGTTTTAAACTCTCTAGATGTAGCAACTTGTTTCCCAAGATCACTTGAGGGATATAACCTTTTCCTGTTTTCACTGGTTTTGTCCCAAAGCTTTCATTTGAGACAGGAAAGGAGAGGGTAACAGCTGTCAGTGCTGAAGGAGGAAATGGTTCTGAAACTCCTTAGAACTGGGATTATGGAATGTGCAGGACAGGAGACTGCAGGGAGACACTCTGAGCCACGACTGAGGCACGTTCCAGGTTACATCTGCAGGTCCCCTCTGTGCCCTGCCCCTCTCCTGCCACTGCACATTTGAAGTGGTGATATTTTAGTTCTGAGTACAGAAGCAGCTGTTGGTCTGTGTGGTGCTGGGTGAGGAAAGCAGTTAAATAAACACTCTACACCCAAAACAAAGCCCTTTCTCACAGAACATCCCAGACCTTGTAAATGGGTTTCTGATTGCACTTTCTGATTTTTTTTTTTTTTTTTCTTTTCATACACGTTCTTGGAACTTCTATTGTAACTGTAATTATTTTTGTTCTCACCTATTGTGCATTCTCTGTATGTATTAAAAAAAAAAAAAGGCTTTGATATGTAATTTAATAATAAATTAGAATTCTAAGCAAGGTGCTTGGTTCTTTCTCCCCTTGACAATCTTTGCCTACTTAAACTTCAGGGAAGATGCAGAGAGGATTCATCTCACCCCTTTGGAATTGTCCCTGGACATACAAATCGGTGTGTTCTCAGGTTTTCTATCAAATATCAGATGTGATGGAACACTCCCTGACCTAAAAGGGTTAGAGGGGATGTTTTCCTCCTGCCTGCATGTGCAGTCCTGGACTCATCCACCTGGGAGGGGGCTGATTATACTCGTGGTGGTTTTCCTTGCTGTTCTTCAAGTGGAAAGGGATTGTTTTCTTTAGAGGTGTTAAGAAGGAAGATCTCTCTCTCTCTGAATTTCTGTCTTCAGGACAGACAGGACTCTGTTACCCTGTGGTTTTCCAGCACCACTGTGGTCTGGTCGTGCCTGAGGGATCCACCTGTGCCTGGTGCTTTTGCAATCAATGCTGAATCTTTCAGTGCCACTCCAAATTTGTATTCTCAGAGCAGCAGAGCTGCCTGGCGTTGTGATACCTGTCTGTGCATGAGGCTGGGAGTGAACAGAGGGATTTCTCCTTGCAGAGCTGTCGTGCTGTGCCTGTAAACGCTGCTTTAAAGCAGAGATACATCTCTGTCTCCTTAATGCCTGCTAAATATTCAGGAGTGACCAGATGCTCCCCCAAGGGGAAGGCTTTGACTGTATGTCTCAAGCTAAAGGGGAAACTTCAAAAAAAAGAAAAACTTTTGAAAATGGAAAAGCAGTCCTGGTTTCAGATAGTGGGAAGTGCAGTGAGTTTTTCCAGTTGCGGCGCTGGTAATAAGTGGTGCATAAAATTCCATCTTCGTTTGGATTAGAAAATAAATTATTAATGGCACTGAATCCTTTTTTCCAGCTCCCTGTACAGTCAATAATTTATCGTGGCACAGGCATAGGATATATATTTTTAACCATCCGCCTCCCAGAGTGCTGTTGCTCATATTGAGGAGTGCTGTCCTTCCTGACAGGCTCGGCGCAGTGGGTGTTCCTGCATTATGGATGAGCCGTGCTCTGCTCCCTCAGCCCCGGTGCCATTCCACGGGCAGATTTCCTGCCGAAAGGGAGCCCAGCACTCCATCAGAAATTCGCGCTGAGAGACGGGAGTGCCTTTGTTTCCTCCCTTTCACCGAACGTGGGCGGTGTACGGCGCCCTGAACTCGATTTTTGAGTGTTTTAATAGAAAACCTCGATGTTTACAGTCGGTATTCCCGTTTCCCGAACGCCAGCCTTTTATCCACCGTCTCCAGGTAGAAAAGCTGCCGTGCCTTGGCAGCTGGGCTGTGCTCATTAAGCACTCGGAGCCTGCTGTCGCCTTCGTCTTGCCCTTCTTCCCAAGCTGTCGGGGCCGCTGGAGCGTGTGCTGCGGCTCTTCCCTTGCTCCATCCTCGCCTGTCGCAGCCCTTCCCGTGTTCTTTGTTCCTAATGGGACCCTGAGGCTTTGCTAACCCAGATTCCAGAGCGCTGCCAGCGAGGCAGGAGGAGCCTGGCTGTAAATCAGAGCCTCTGCACCCCTGAAACAGCATTTGCCATTCTCTCGTTGCGGGTTGTTTTCTGGTTGTCTTGATCTTGGCACCCTGTGGGCCCTCTGCCAGCCAGTGGTGTGGTTTTCAGAGGTCTCCTGCCATCGTGGCTGTTCAGATCTTACATCTTGTGTTGCTTTGTCTGCTCACTGCTCTGCCCATCCCGTTCTCCTCCCTTCCTTCCTGGGTGTTTGGCTTCACGTCCACGTTTCAAACACATGGATTTATTTTTGGTTTCGTAATTTTCGTTTCTTTCTTAAAAACCATCCTTTGAACTCCAGGAGGGTTGTCCAAGGTGATTGAAGCTTATCAATCAAAGCCAAACCTGAAGAAAATTCACTGATAACCATTGAGGTGCGCTAGCACAGCGTGGGGCTCTCCCACAAATTCTGTAAACAGGGAGGGTTTCAATGTTTTGTTTCTTTCCTTATCTCCCTTGCCCATACCCATCCGCCTGATGCGAAGTTCTTGAAAGTGGGGACAGTATTCTCCATCTTTTGTCTTTCTAAAGCTGCACTGAAAATAGAAGCTCCTCTCTGCGGGTTGCAAAGCCCCATTGAGCTGCCAGCTGTACAGTGGAAACTTCCCCAAGATGTTTGTGGTACCTGTGCCTGGGCATGTCATCTGCTACAGAGCCCTCTGGCTCCAGACCTGTGCTGAGCTGGCTTCTTCCAGGGTGAAATGCTGCTGAAACTTCAGATTTTTAAAGGGAGCCTTTTCTAAAGACTCTGCAGGGTGCTCAGGAATGTTGCAGGTGTAAAAAGAAATCGTGAGTAGCTGGGAAAGTGCTGATCGGGTGGCCCTGGCAGGTCCAGCTTTAACACACAGACCACAATTTATTGCATTAAAAAGCAACTGGAGGTTGGTGGGATCCTTTGAGTGTCCCCCACTTTCAGTGTCAGGGGAGGCTGGAATGATCCTGGGGCTTGGTCAGCCTCCATGTGGGACAACACCCAAGTGCAGGAGGGGGGATACGTGGATATTTCCCCGCTGTGCTATAAATGCAGTTCCCTCTAGGTCAGGCATGTATCACCAATGCTAAATTTACTTCAAAATATTACTGAGGTGGGGAAGTTTGTGACTCAGGTCTATAAAAGCATGCACTGCTTATGTAAAGAAATAAGTTTGGAAAGAGGCAGGAGGGGGCTCAGGCTCCAGCAGGGACCATTCCTGGTGTGTGTCTGCCCTCTCTGCATAAATAGGTCTTTGTGCTGGGGAGCAAATGCAGGTCCAGGTCGTGTGTTCCTTTCAGCAGGGTCTCCTGGCCAGCTCTTCCTGTGTTTCCCAACATTTCATGAAATGTAAATAATTTCCAAGCCTACGCTCTGGCTTAGATGAGATTGTTTTAAAATAAAAACCAACAAACATTGTGGGATGATCAGTTCTCGTAATAGTTTAGGGTGACTTCAACTCGAGTTGTGCCACTGTGGGAGGGCAAAGGAGGGATTGTGCCATGAGCAGTTTGGTGTTTGGATCCTTTTCGTTTACTCAGGTGTGTGTGTGTGTGTTTGGTCTTGGAAAACCTGAGATCCTGGAGTCAGCTTTGCCATGGCAGGCAGGTGTTGGCCATCCTGCACCACCAGCAGCATCCTCAGGTGTAACCACAGCCACATCCCAGGGGAACGAGCCTCTCCCACTCTTCCTCAGGAAATGCTATTCCTTCACTCAGCAGCCAAGTTCCTTCTGCAGCTGTGGTGGCCCTGGGAGGTGAGTGCTGATGGTCTGGGAGTTCTGGGCAGGGGAAGAAGAGCTGTTAACTCATTTTTTTAGGACGATTCAGCTTAAACCCACCCTGTTTTGCAGTCAAACATCAAGGTAAAAACAGCATTGCTTTAAAGACAGGAGCTCCTTTTGTTTTTACTCTGTTTGCTGCGTCCCTGGGCCAGCTGCTCCTGACCAGTGAGGAACTACAGCTCAGGCTGTGAAGGACTGGGCTATTTTCCTGCCCATCTGGAGAAATGATGAAATGATCCATCTGCATTGATCCTTGCTGGGAAGGAGGATAAAAACACGGGGTTTTACGAAATTGTACCTGAGATCAAATAATTGGAAGAAAACGCTTTGGAATCCGCAGCCTGTAATTAAACATTTCCAGCAGGCAGTGAGGTGCAGCGAGCTCAGCAGAAGGAGGCATTTTGCTGGGAAGTCTTTGCTTTGTTTCACGCTGTGTGCTATTAAAGCAAACAACTTCACAAGCTTCAGAGGCATTGGCAGCTCTTGACCAAGAATAGCATCTCACATCACAGCTAAGCTGGAAACAATGAGGGCCAGCAGTCGTCAGTTGGTTGGGTTTTTTTAGCCCATAAACGAGGTAGCTGAGCTCATGGAGAAATCCCCATTTCTCTATTTTAGGTGTTCTAAGATGTTTCACCCTCTGAAGGATCCAGCAGTAACCACCATAAGGCAAAAGTCCTTGTTTAAAGCAGATCTGCTGGTGCAATTCCCACTTACCTGAGCACGCCAGGCTCTCCTCCAACACAGAAATCCTAAATCCTCACCACCTAACCCAAGCTTGTGCAAAGTCTACCAAACATGTCTTGTCTGACTGAAAAATGACTCTGAGATGTGATAGAAGCCTCCACCATGTGGGATCACGTGGAATCCCCATCCCTGGAAGCGTTCAGAGGCTCACAGATGTGGCACTTGTGGTTTGGTGGTGAGCCTGGCAGTGCCGGGTTGGATGATCTCAGAGGGATTTTCCAGCCCCAGTGATGCCATGCTGAGCTGTGCTCCTGGTCCAGGGTCTCTGTGGGGATGTGGGAGCAGTGGCTGTGTGGCTTTTGCAGGGGAGCAGTGACAGCTTTGGACTGGAGACAACGTGCAGAGCTGCAGAACAGCTCCTGCCTGCAAAGGGGAGCCTGGAGCTGGGTAGGAAAACAGGAAGATGGAGCCTTTCAGCACCCTCACAAAGACAAATTCATTTTTTGCCTGCTCTTTTGTTGTTGCCTACCAGGAGTGTGTTTGGTGAGCTGCTATAAATTTTGAAGATGCCCACAATACATCCACATTCCATCTTTTTTTAAATCTCTGCAGCTAAGAAGTTGTTCTGTGAGCAGGAGGAATTTGGGGTGCAATTTGTTCCTTTTGGCCCCGTGCTGGGGGTGCACACCAGAGCCAGGATGTTCGTGTGCTGCTCATCACAAAGGCTCCCTGCACCTCTGCAGCCCTGAGCTCTCCTCCTGTGGCTGCTGAGCCCAGGGCTCCATCAGCTCCCAAATGACTTCCTGAGAGGCTTTGAGAGAGCCCAAGGAGTCCCTGAGCTGCTCGTTCTCAACAGCAGCCAGCATTAGGAGCCAGGGAGAAAATGGAAATGCTCTCCCTTTAACTCCTAGCTCCTGACTGGAGCAAGCCAGTTGAGCAAACCTTATGGAAACCAGTTGAGGAACTGGTGGCCAACTTTCTGTCCTTTGCCTGAACCCCAAACTCATGCAAATTCATCACTGAGGACAAACACGGGGAGATGAAGGGAGAGCCCCATAGTGCTCAGCAGAGAACGTACGCAACGTGGAAATTGGATGTGAACCTCTTGCTGTTCCTGTGTGAATCCATTATACATGAGCCCATCAGAGCAGGGTATTAATAAAACAGGAGCTAAAGAACTTGGCACTGCCTTGTCTTCAGTGAAACATCAGAGCCCGGGCTGGCGGCGGCGGCCTTTGAAGTCTGGGATTGCATCTGGTGACATGGTCAGGATGCTCCGGGGGGAATCTCACCACTGAAGGGGAATCTCTCCATGGCGTGGGGGTTTTTATGTGATTCAAATCCTCCTCCTCCTCCAGGACAAAGCCATTGCTTTTTTTAAAGATTTCTGCTCAGTCTTCTGGCTTGCAGAATTCTTCAGGAAATGCACAAAGAAGGCTGAAGATGGTTTAAAGCAGCCTCAGACATCCTGTGCTGGGATGCAAACAGCATCTGCTCCTTCAAAGTTCTCCCCACCAAGATCCCTCTGTGCCTTTTGCTGCACGCAGGTACCACCAACCCTCTTTGCTTTGCTGAATCACGGGCAGTGAGTTACACTGGGCTTTCCAAACATCTGCATTTTGTGTCTCCATCAGGACACGTGAACGTGGCTCTTCAGACCTGCCCTGTAATCCCAGCTGTGCTGCCAAAGCCCTTGTGCAGACAGCGATGCCTCTGGCTCTGCTGGGTGAGCAGAGGCAGTGGGGAGATGCTGTGGCTGAGTAACAGAGGCTTTGTGCAAACCCAGCCTTGGTGTAAAAGGGGAGTAGCTGAAGTGTGGTATCAACTTGGGCCTGCAGGGCTGTGAGTAATTAACCCTGGCTGGTAGCTCTTAGAGGTTTGAGCAGCTGCTCTCTGAGCCCTGGGGTGTGAAGCTGAACATCAAGAGCACTGATTTAGGTGCTGTTACAAGGGGAGGGTGTTTAGGAGGAAGAAGCAGCAGATCTAATTAGGACTTGCAGTTTTCAAAGCAACGGGGAATGGATGCACCAAAGAAATGGGCTTAATTTGTTAAAAATGCCCCAGTGAGCTGCAGAGCTGGGGAGGGGGATGATGCAGTGTAAGAGAAGGGCCGTGGGGTGAACAGGGAGGCTGAGCACAGTGCTGGTGTGTTGAAGGAGCAGCTCTGTCTCCCTGGGCAATGCTTGGTGCCTGATCTATAGGAAACCTTAGGGACAGATCCACTGTTGAGCCTGACTTATGAGGGCTGGGCTTTGTGTTGTGGGCAGCAGCTGATCTAGAAGAACTAATTCCTGTTCCTTGGATTAGTGTCTGAGATGCTCATGAGGACAGCAGTTCTGTTTTTCATGAGCTCACAAAGATTTAATCTCCATCCTCTCTGGCTTCGGGTACCTGTGGGGCTTTACTGTTGATTCATTTTTCAATGCCCCAAAACCCCACAGCTTGCATCCTGAAGAAAGTGCAAGAGGTGTTTGTAAGAATGAAAATAACAAAAAATTGTCTGAGCAGAGGGATTTGGGTTTGGATCACAGGATCTGTTCACCCCTCTGGCTGTAATCACTTCCTAAAGGTGCCCACAGCAAGTCCAGCAGCTGGATCTGCTGCACTGCAGCATTTCCTGATGAGTTTTTGGGTGGCTCTGTCAGGGAGGAGAGTCCCAGACCCCTCATGCTGAACCTGCCCTGGCCCGAGGGAATCCCAGCAGGGTCTGCTCCAGGCAGGGCCATTAAGTCCATTTGTTGCTGAATCACGCTGCAGAATTTACCTCTTTCCTCCATCACAGACATGGATGGGGTGGAAGTGCTGTGTCTAATACCAGGGAAGCCTCATTTTTCATCCTTGGTGGCACTGCCTCCTTGGCTGGGAGAGGGCAGGAGCTGTCCTGGGGAAGCTGTGGGGCTGTGCCACCTCCTGCAAGTCCTGCCCTGCACTGGAGACTGAGTTTGCTGCGTGGGACAGACAATTCATCCTGCAGGCTTGGCAGGTCTCTCCGGGCTGGGCTGGGAGCTGTGCTGCCATTCCCAGAGGATGCCAGGGATGTGCAGTGAGAGGAGAGCACTGGGACTGGGCTGAATAAAGTCGTGCACCTCAGCTTCAGTGAGGATCAGTCACCTTGACTGACCAATTTACACAAATAAACCCTGCTGGTGAGCCCGGGTGGGTGTGACAGTCAGCAGCCTTCCAGTCTGGCTGGAAAAACTCCTGGGAAGACTCCTGGGAAGTGTTTTTGGTAAAAACCAGCACAAGGCTGCTCTGTCTGCACCTCTCCCTGCTCTGACTTGTGCTGTTTTCTTTACTCTTTGCCTGTACATATTATTTGCAACCCACTGCACCCAAAATACCAACTGGTTGCTCTCAGAGTGTGAAGCAATCGCTGAATGAGTAGCTTGGATATTTTTTTTTTCCCTCATTTAGACAGAAGAAACCAGTTCAGCTTTGACCATGCATGTTACATTTTAATTTTTTTTTTTTTCTCATGCCAAGAAATACAAAGAAAGTATATAAGATATACCATACCATCCTGCAGAAAAAGAAACATTTGTCAGCAAAGAGAAGCACCCAGCTGCAATTCCTGGTGTGTTCATGCTGTGTGTGAGCTGTGGCTCTCCCAGTGGGGGGATGGACCCTGCACTTCCAAGCCAAGGATCAAGTCCTGGCACCTTCCAACAAGGGGCTCCCAGGTGGAATCAGGGTTGCCTTGGTGAATCCTGCACACGTTCCCTTTCTGATGTTTCTTATCCTGGATGGGTATTTATAGGTTGGAGTTTTGCTACCTACTGGTGTCAGCAAATGCTTTACAAATATTCCCACTTTGAAAAGGTTGCTTTCCCCCCCCCCCCCCCCCCCCCCCTGGTTTTGCCCCCGGGGGGGGGGTTTTTTATATCAAACCCAAATTTTTTTTTTTTTTTTTTTTTTTTTTTCTTTGCCAAAATTAAAGGCTGTATACTGAAAGGAAAACGAGCTTAAATCTGAATTATTTCAGCTTGACAGTGCAACCCTGGCTGCGGTTCTGTGACGAGTAACAAAGCGACGGGGCAAGGGTGGGGCCAGCCCAGTGGGTGCCTTTCTGCAGCCTGTCCCTGGGCTCAGAACCAACAGAAACGGAGATTTCGTTTTATATAAAAGGCAGGATCTGCTCTGCCTTGTCTACATGGAGAAATCTGTGTGGGGAAGGTCGGGTCAGAGGTTCCCTGCCCTCTCTGCTCTCGGCAGAGCTCAGAGATCAGATCCCATTGCAGCAAGACCTGTCCGGGTTAAAGGAGAGGCAGAGGGTGGGAAGAACGAGCTGTGGGACTCAGGAATGCTCCGGGGCTGGGAATGCTGAGGGGACAGCGTGGTGAAACCAGCAAAGAGCAGGGAGAGAGGGATGAACTGGAACAGGGTGAAACACCTGCCAGAAAAAAAAAAAAAAGCAAACCCATCCTTAACACAGCGAACTTCGAGATCCTTTGGTGGCTTTTCTTTCCTCTGGTGGTGCTCAGATCCCTTTGGTGTCTGCGGGGAGCACCCAGCGTGGTGCTGTGACCCACTGACCCCTCCTGACCCTGGGTCACTGCATCCCACCAAAGTGACAAAGCCAAGTTCGTTGCAGGTTCAGCTCAAAGCTCCAATCCAGCCTTGATGCAGCCAGCAGCCCTTCTGTGGGACCCCACAGAGCCCAGCCCTGCCCCAAATCCTGGCAAAGAGGCCACAGCAACGCCAGAGGGGTGTCACCAGCCCCGTGCTCTGCTCCGAGGCTCCTTCCCTGTGTATTTACATCCCACCAGGACCTCACACATGTCGATCCTAACTCCTACTCCAGCTCACATTTAGAGACAATTCCCACCTTCTCCATCCCTTCAGCGAGCTCTCCTCCTACCAGCTCAGCTCCCCTGTCAGGTAGGGCTGGATTGTCACCGTGCTCTCACCTTTCCTTCACCAGGGGGGGAGAAGCTGAGGCCAGAGCCTGAGGATTTCGTGACTGTTTTAGCTGCAAACACGGAGAATTCTGACGTGTGTCAGCTCAGGGGAGGCTGCAGCAGGTGGCAAAGGGCTGGGGGATAAGGAGCAGGGCTGCTCGGTGGGGCTGGAGAGGAAAAGGCTCATGGCACAGTTTTTGTGGGTGCCCACCTGTGTGCTAAAAGCCGAGTTAAGGAGAGTTCCCTGGTGGATGTAAAGGGGTGGCAGTGCCTGGTGGCCTCAGGGTGAACTTCTGCCATCATCAACCTCCCTGTAACACAGCACAGGTGAGGTGTGTGCTGAGGGCTGGGGGCTCTGCAACCTCCTCCTTCACAAATATGATGGAATTCCGCCCAAAAAGATCCAAAGAGGGGGCTGAGCTGGGATAAAACCGTGGGGAATGAGGAGAGCAAAGTGGCAAAAACGTTGCAAAACAGGCTGCAAAATGTGTGGGGAAGCTGATGGGGCAGCAGGGGGAAGGGACTTTCTGGATGTCCTCGGAGAGTTTATTCCTCCAGCACAGCAGAGGCAGGTTACAAGCAGAGCAAATACTTTGTCAGGGATAACTGTAGAGGCTTTCCTGTGGATTTAAACACAGGATAAGTGGGGCAAAAAGCTGA
Organism: Sinosuthora webbiana; assembly: GCA_013397395.1. Taxonomy (NCBI): domain Eukaryota; kingdom Metazoa; phylum Chordata; class Aves; order Passeriformes; family Sylviidae; genus Sinosuthora; species Sinosuthora webbiana. The sequence goes on along the minus strand of VXBN01005262.1, from coordinate 647,283 downwards.
ATTCGAGGGTGCAGTACAATTGTATCAATTCAGGGAGATTTTAGAACAAAAGGGGTTCAAGTATCTTAGTTCTTCTCTTTTGTTATACTTAACAGTGAGGTGAGAAGCATCACCTGAGCTCTCCAGTGAGACAGGAGGCACAAACAAATCATCACCCTGGGGGTTTTGGGGGGAAATCTTCTGCCTTCTCCTGCATCCGGGGGAATCCACTGCTCTGTGCTGCCCTGGCCTGGGACTTCTCCTGGCAAGGACCACTGCAGCTGCCTCACAAAGCCCCCTCCTCCTTCCTCTGGCTGCAGGGATCCCATTTGGAACCACAGTGGGGTACAGTTTGTTTAGATCCCAGTGGAAAAAAAACCAAACAAACCAGATTCCAAGGAAATCTGTGCTCATGCAGGGTTCTGTTAAGGAGGAGGAAGAAAAAGGGGGTTGATTTGGGAGCTGCTCAGTGCCTGAGCATTTGCCATCCCTGCAATTAGAGCAGTAATGTGAACCCACCTCGTGGGGGGTGGCAGGGTTTAATCCTTTGGATGCAGAGAAGCACTTTAGATGAAAGGCTTTATATAATGATAAAAGAGCATTTAAATTCTTACTTAATAAACGCTCTCAAGTCCTAGAATTCCCTCCAGCACTTTTCCCTGAAAAAGGGCCCTTCCTGCCCAGGGAGGAGCTTCCTGGGCTCTTCCCATCAGCTGAATTCCAGCAGCTCCAAGGGCAAAGGGCAGGAGATGCAGGGATAGGCTGCACTGCCTTTATGTAGCTCCAAAAAAAAAACCCAGCAAGCAGCTTTTGGGTCCAAGAGTTAAAGAAGGAAACATTTGGGGGATTTGATGGGATTTCAACAGCCATAAGATGGAAGTTTGAACACCCAGGGGAGGGTTTCTGAAGGGCTCAGGAGGAAAAGATGCAGTGCCTGCACAGAGGATGGAGGAGGGAGCTCCCACCCAGAAATGCTCAGCGGTCCCTGTTTGCTGAACTCACAAAAGATAAATTGCAAACGAAAAGTTGCAGATTTGGTCCATTTTAGACGCCAGCAGTTTGTGATGGAGCGCTGGCAAAGGGGTGGATGGGAACGGAGCCCGAGAAAAGTGCTGGAGTGATGTGCTCTTGCTGTGAGTCCCTGGAATCCCTTTTAGTGGAGAGAAGAATGTTGACAGCGTGTCTGGGGGATTTGGCTTTCTCACCCCCTGGATTCAAACAACCTCTAGAGGAAAAAAAAAACATTTGAAGGAGGAGCAATCAAAAAGGTGACAGGAGAATTTTCACAGAGGTGCCTGTGGCTTTGCACGTTAGCTACTACAGAGTAACTACAGCATGGATTTACACTTCACCCCTGCCCTGTGCTAACCCCACGTGCCCACTCAGAGCCCGGGGAATGAGTCAGTGCCAAGCAGTTACCACGTTGTAAAGATTCTTTTGGTGGGTTCTCCATGTAGACAAGCCCTGGGGAGCATTGAATTTGGTCTGAACTTGGGGTGTTTTTCAGGAGATGGGTGTTAGGGAGCAGAAGTGCCCTGAAGGACAACATTTCTCAGCCAGTCCGTGCGGGCTGTCAGCTGGAGACAACAGAAAGGCCGGGCAGTGCAGCTCTTGGTCGTGTGTCCCCAAAGTTTGGACCAAAGAGACTCAGGGAGCCAATGGACGTGGCCAGAAGTCACAGAGCCTGACTAAAACAACAGGCAATGGAGCTTTGCATAGTCTGGGTGGGTGGGTAGAGGGCCAACCCCAGGAAATCCCCACAGCAGAGAGGGGTGAGCGGGGAGGAGAGGGGCTGGGGCTGGACGGAGCCTCGAGGGCGGTGTGGGGATTGGGGCCCACGGGGATGGGCCGAGGGAGCTGTGGGGTGTGGAAGACGTGGCAGGGCCTGTGGTACCTACAGACAGACGGGGAGGAGCAGAGTCTGTTTTCTTGTTCGGTTAAATACAAAACATTAGAAAATAACACAACGACCGGCGGGACGGACCCCAGGCAGCTCCGGGGACGCCGGAGATTTTCAGAGCTGCAGAAGAGCTGTGTGAGGGGTGCAAGGAGAGGAGCAGGAGCCTAAAACTCCTCCATGCCCCTGAAAATCTCCTGGGAGGCCCTAAGCTGAAGCTCCAGAGGGTCAGGGGGACGAGCACTGGCAGTGGTGGGGGCTGGATCACGCTGAAGCCTCTGCGTGACGGGCGTGCCGTGGCATCGGGGTGTGAGTGGGTACAACGGGCTCCCCGTGCCCTGGTGCTGCTGCTGGGCATTAACCAGGCTCTTGTCTCGGTGCCAGGGCTGCTGACCTCCCCTTGGGTGCACAGAGAAATGTGTGGGTTCACAAGGAACGCCTGATTTTACCTTCCAGCAAAAAGCCCACCATGGGATGGGGGTGAGGAGGAGCCTGGGGTTCTCATGCAGCAACATCCTGCTCTGCCAGCTCTGAGATCTGCCCTAAGTGATAAAAGAGCTCGTAGGAACAGACATGGAGAACATTCCCAAAGGCATGCAAATGGTCATTGTCTCTTTTTTTTTTTCTTTTTTTTCTTCTTTTTTTTTTTTTTTTTTTTTTTTTTTTTTTTT
>VXBN01005262.1:554758-630315 GCA_013397395.1 Sinosuthora webbiana | reverse complement strand
ACCCCTGTCCCCCCGTCAAGGACGTCCCCGGCCCTGGCGCTGCCTGTCCTGCGCTCCCGTGCCGTGCCCGTGGCCCCCCGAGCCCCTGTGCCATCCCCGCCACACAGATGGTGCGGTCCCTGCCGTGACTGGGCATGGGACCCCCAGAGTGTCCCCATCACGCGGCCAGGAGCACCCCATGCCGAAACGTAGTAGAGAGTGCCCAAATCCCTTTTGCCATCCCCATCAAACAGCTATCGCTACCCCCCGCTCTTGTGCAGTCCCTGACCAAGCACTAAGGTCACCCCAAGTCCCCGTGTCCTCCCTGTGCCGCTCCCAGGGACATCTCGTGCCAAGGCCCCATCCTTGGGTGTGCGAGGAGGGCGGCTGGCCAGGCCCCTGCAGCTGGCTTGTGGTGATGGGCCGGTGGCCCAAGAGCCACCTCTGGGGCTTGGGACGATGCAGAGTCACTTCCTCCCGCTGTGACCTGGCTCACGGGAACACCTCAGCTCAGGTGACACCCTGTGACCTCCTGTGGGGAAGTCCTGGAGGCTCTAAAGCAGAAACATGCCGGGGTGGTGACATGTCCCGGGGCGTTTTTCTAGGTGGATTGAGGACAATGTTATTTCGCAAGTGGCTGGCTGTGTGGTGGCACTGAAGGCACAGCCAGCTAGCGCTGTCAGCCGTCACACTGTCCTACTTCCAGCGGCCTGGAAGTTGTTATTGCATCAGCATTAAACCCGGTTCAAACACAGTCCTGGCAGCTAGGGAATGTCACTTTTAATGCTGCTAATTCTGCAGCTGACTTGAGTTAATTTTGTTCTTGCTCGATTGTTTGAGGTGGTGGTTTTCCCCCAAGGCTGTATCGTGCTGGTTTAAGATTGCCCGGAGAGCAAGTGCTCTGATGTCAAATTATGCTTAATATTTAGTTCATTTATATTTATTGCATTAGTCTGCAGTGCTGGAGGAAGTCTCCACTTCACCTTCCTGAGCTGCCTGGAGGTGAAATGTCCAAAGTACGTGGCTGCTCTCAGTGTTGTCACCGTGCTGTGCCGGGCTGCACGTGTGAGTGTTTGTCCCGCTCCCCAGCCAGCCGTGGGAGCCTGTGCCCAGCCCTGCAGCCAGGAACAAGGACATTGGGAATGCTGCCTTCAAAGGGCTGCTCCAAGCCCCTCTCCAGCTCCCAGCAACAGGCACGGGCTGTGGTTCTTGGAGAGCTGTGCTGCGGCTGAAGTGGCTCAAGTGCATCAGAGCACAAATCCTGATTTACGCTCAGACCTGTGTTTTGTTTATATCTGATTTATGCTCCTGGATGTTTCCAAAGCTGGGATGGTGCAAGGCTGCTCTCAGGTTAGTGGGTGATGTTAAAGGGGCTTCCCTGAAGCACAGCACAAGCCCCTGAGGGTCCTGGCTTCATAACTTGGAGAGGTCCAGCCCTGCACCACCCTTTGAGACCTTTGCAGCTCGTGGGGGTGGGTGTTTTGGCAAGACTTTGAAGTCCAAGGTTGCATCTGCTGTGGCTGAATGTGGCCTCTTCCTCCTCCTCCTCCTCTTCCTCCTCGTCTAAATGGATCTTCCTCAGGGTCAGCAGCTCCAGCACTCATCAGAGGAGGAAGCATGCCTGTCTCCTTGCCCCGTGACACGGCTGGGCTCTGCACAGAGGGCTGAGCTCAGCCCTCCCCAGCCTTGTCCTGAGCCTGTCCTGAGCCTTTCCCAGGCATCAGCATTTTCTTTGTTGGGTGTTATAAGGGCCCCTGTGTGCACTGACCCTGCTGACATTTAAGAGCAGAATTTGAGGGTGCAGTCAAGAGGTGTGCGGTCGTTGCCTGGATCCCCCTTTCACGGACAGTTGGTTGACCTGGTGCTCCTGTTGTTTTCTTCTCACTTCTCTATGTTTCAGATGCAATTAAAAATTCCTGATTGTGGTGCTGTTTGCTTTTCCTGCCAGCACTCTGCTGGTGTGCAGCCTGGTTAGTGCTGCTCTGCCTGGGCCCCTCAGTATTTTAATGTGACTTTTGGAGCTTAGTGGTGCTGTGGCTGTGGCTGAACACAGTCAGCCCCCAGCTGAATCAAGCTCAGGGAGCACCCTCTGGACAGCAAGCGAAGGAGTGTTGAATATCATCCTTATGGGAATTACCAGGGAAATACAGTGTTTTCCTTTAAGTAGCTTGTGATTAATCTGATTTAAAGCGGGGAAATCTGCACCATGCCCCTGTCTGCGGCTATCGCACGGGAGCGGGCGCGTGTGGCAGCCAGATACCCGATCCTGGCACGCGAGATAACGCCCGTGCCAGCTCACCCGGGACCAACAAAATCCCAGCCTCAGCGAGCAGATGGCTCAAAACGAAGCGTGGAAAGGGCTGAAATTCCCCTCGCCTTGGCCGTCACCCGTCCCTGTGGCCAAACACGCGGCTGGCCCCGCAGCTGAGTATGTGCGGTGCCGGGCTGTGCCGGGGTGCTGCTTCCATCTCCTCCCGTTTGCCACGGAAGGGACGGAGGGCTGTGGGTTGGTGGCAGCCAGGAGAGGGTGAGCTGAGCAGGAGATGGTGCTGGTGGCCCAGAGGAGGACGCGGTGATGCTCGGCGGAGATGCTTTGTGCCCGGCAGCCAGGTAGCGCAGAGGTGGGACCAGCTCGGTGCTGGGTTTCCTCGCTTTGTCCTTGGGAAGCGCAGAAAGGGGCTGGCTTTGCCACGGAGCTGAAGCTCCTCTGGAAGGCTGTGGGGTTTGGGAGCCTCTGACCTGCCCTGTGCAGCGCCCTGCACCCCAGAAATGTGAGCTCTGGGGTGGGGAGCGCTGGCACGGCTGGAATAGTCCATGATGGCGTGGGTTGGCAGATCTGGTTACGGCAGGATGCGGCGGCTGCGAGATGTGCTGTAAGTGAATCCCCAGCCCTGTGTTTAGCTGGAATTACAGTTTCTCCCAAGGAAAGATTCTGGAGTCACGTGGGCTCTTCTCCTCGCTCGGCTGCACTGCCTTCACTGGTACCTTGGGAAATGGGAAGGGAGCAGCGGGGTCCTGCCTCGGAGGGCGGTGAGCACGGAAAGGCGGCGGTGTCAGGGTGTGCAGCAGGAGGGCTGAAATGGGGAAGGGACCCTGGGGCATCTGGAGTTCCTGGGGCATTGGCCACCTCACTCCTGCATGCCCAGATGAGGGCTGGATTGGCATGGGTGTCATACTGGGGGCTCCTGACATGATTTGGGTAAAGTCAGGGTTTGTTCTTGCAGCTCCATCCCTGCTTTCAGCTTGTGCTGCTGCTGCTGCAAAAGTGGCACTTCTGTCTGTCCCAGAAAAGCTCCCTGCAGCTATGGAGGTGATGGGGCAGCTCTGTCCTGCTGTCCCAAGCTGCACTTAGACCCTGCTGGTTCCTTGTCCCTTTCTTGGAATAGTCTGCAGAAGCAGAACGGAAAATGGTGAGCAAAGTGCAGAGTTTGTCCTGGAGCATCTCTTTCTGCCTGGAGCAGGTCATGGTGTGCAGGAGGGGAAGGAATGGTGATTCCACAGCCCAAGGAGGTTGAAATATTGCAAGGTCTGTGCATCCATCTCCCTTCCTTTAGCACCAGGATGGGATCTTGGTGCTGAAGCAGGGAGGCGCAGTGGGGACAGCTGTGTCTCCCAAGAGCCCACCTGCCACCTCTGTGTCCTTATTTTTAGTTTTTAAATTTTTACTTTGTTATATTTCCCCGTTGTTAGAAAGTGCCTGTTTGGCTCTGAAGAGGCTCCAAGTTCCTCCTCTGGCCAGGGCAGAGTCTCCGTGTTTAATTTTAACTGCTCAGGCGAGGACAAAACCGCAGCGTGTGTGTGTGCATGTGCCTGCTGGGGACCTTTGAACTGTCTCCATCTGCTCTGGGGCCCGACAGCATTTGGGGAGGTGATTTCTCTCCACAAACCCCCCTGATGGCATTGTGACAGCAGCCCCTGAGTGATGTGAGGCTGCTTCCTCAGAGAGTGGTGCTGCCTGAGATGGGGACTGCAGGGTTAACTCTGGGACAGGTTGTCACCGTTAGAGAAGATCATAAATAAATGCAAAGTTTATGAGGCTGGAAAGCCTTTGAATAGAAAAGTCGGAGTTTAAAGCTTTAAGTGAGAGCAGTAAGTGCTGCTTGTTGGAGTTTGCCCTTTGATGGGCAAATAGTGAAGGGCTTGTAAAGGCGCTGCAAGAGCAGAGGGAAAACCTGTGATCAGCTCTGCCCGTGGGCACCACCATGGCAGCAGCTGCATCTCCTGGGTGGGGCAACAGCCCTTCCAGATGCCAGGGCCCTACAGACAAGCAGGATGGGTGCACAGAGGGATGGGGGTCCCTCTCTGTCTCACTGGGCAGGGGTACCCCCCTGGCACACCAGCAGTGCTGCTCTCATTAGCACAGAGATGCCAACACCCCTCCTGGAGGAGGTGAGCCTGGATGCAGCATCCCTCTGTTCTGTCGGCTGGGCACAGTCCCACTGGATGGGTTTTGGCCCCCAGAATTTGGGGCAGAGCTGATGCTGAGCTCCCCCAGCTCGGCAGCATTCAGGGCTGGGCGCTGGTGCTGGGCTGCCCTTTCCCTGCAGAAGGGAAGGAGGGGATGGAGTTTGCCCTTCAGTGCCCCGGGCTGTGCCCACCATGGGGACGAGCACTTCAGCACAGAGGTGGCCCCCGGGCTCACAGTGGCTGCCTGTGGGTGATCAGTAGCCCCAGGTAGAAGCAATGGCAGCAGCAGGGCAGGCAAAAAACCCTCATTAGGTGGCTGGATAGAGCCAGAAGTGCCCTGCGGGGCCTGAATACATTTGCATTGTAAGGCTATTGAAATCTGCTTGGGGTTTGTTTTCTTTCCATTTCCCTGGGAAGACACTTCTGTGCAGCGGGGCTCTTTGTTCCTCGGGTTCCTCCTCCCCTCCTGCCCAGCCATGCCGCCAGTTGGGATCCCAGTGGATGGCTCTGCTCCGTCTTCTGCTGGATGCTGTCTGCTGTGGCCAGCCCTGCAGCAGTGATCACAGGGAGAAGCTTTCCTCTGTGCTGCCAGGGAATTCATGTTCTCTTGGGTTAGAGAAAGGAGCCTGGGTTAGCCAGGGCAGCTCACCAAGTGTCCGTCCATCCCAGAGAGCGGCACCTTGGTTGGTGGCATTGCTGGATTTTCCTCCCACTGAGGTCACCTGGAGCAGTGGCCGGGAGCCAGCCCGAGGGAACACACAGAACTCACCCCATCCCCCAGAGACATCTCCAAGCAGGCTTGGCTTTCCCACCCCAAATGACTTTATCAGTGTTTGCTAAGCAGAATAATTGGCGTGTGTAGATCAGTAGCAGCAGCACTTCTTGGCTCCCTTGGCTGTAGCCGCAGCGGAGCCTGGCCAGCCTGAGCAGAATCCCAGAGGACTCCTGCAGATCTGCCTCCAGATAAGTCCCAGCTGTAAAGTTCAGGGATTTTTTTTTGAAGATCTGGCAGATAGGGAGACCTTTGTGCTGGGGCAGGGCTTTCTGCCATGGATGGTTTTTGTTCCATGGGCGGTTTTTGTTCCGAGGCTGTGAACCAACACCTCCTCCTACTCCTACTCCACAGCTCCTGTGCTGGGAAGCAAACCTGGCCCAGCCACCTCAGCACCAGGGCTGGGGGAGAGCAGCAGCTGGGGCTGTGGCACATACAGCCAGAGCTGCCTCCTTCTTGGAAGAGAGCCATGATGCAATAGCTGGCCCAGGCCTTCACCTGAAGTGAAGGGCTTTTTCTGAGCAGCCACCACCTTTCATTCCTTCTCTATCTGGTATTTTGAGAGGCCAGAAGCAGTGCTGCTGTGGCTGGGTCTCTGCCCCCCTCCCCATGCTTGCTTGGCTCTGGCACCCTGCCTGGCACTGCCCTGAGGGCAGGGTGCTCCAAGTGACTGCCCTGTTCTCCAGGCACCTCTCAGCTGTGCCCCAGTGAGTGCAGCTTGGGGTTGATGAGGCACAGACCTCAGGGTTTCAATTCCACGGGGAAGTGATACTGGAAGAGAAGTTTAGTGCTGGACTGAGGGCCTGCTGTGCTCCTTGGCAGGGAGGCTGGAAGCATTTTCGTTTATTCCTCTCTTCCCTCTCTGCAACCTCTGGCAAGGGGAGAGGGAACCAGCAAGGAAGAGCCTGGACCTCCTGAGAGCCCAGCAGAGCAGGCACTGGAGGAGCTGGGGAAGCCAGGCTCTCCTCTGGCATCTCCCACCTCAGCCCCAGAACTCTGCAGCCCTGGCTGTGTTCCTGCCGCGGCTCTAGCCCACAGAGGCTTTCCCTCTCCCAAACCGAAGCACTCTGGCTGCTCTCTCAGTCCTTGGCTTCTTTAGCCACTTGCATGCTGCTCCCCCCAGCCTCACTCTCCCATTCCACTCTTCCTGTGGGGAAAACTGCCCCAAGTGTTGGAGGTGCAGGTGGCTGTGGAGCTGCTCTCTGGTTGCTGTCAGCCCTGGGTGCCCACCACCAGCCCTGGGTGCCCACCACCAGCTCTGGGCAAGCACTTGGGGCTCCTGCAGCTCCTGTGGCTGCGACTGGAGGACTCTTGCACAAGAGCCCAGAAATAGCGACGCGTGGGCCGGCGGGCAGGGGCTGGGCAGATGCCAGGCAGACAGCCAGACACCAGGCAGGCTGTGCAGGGCTGGCTGCTGGTGGGGAGGGATGGTGGAACTCGGCTCCCAGCTCTTGCTGCAGGGATGCTCCCAGCTGGAGCTGGGGGCGGCTGGCGTGGGTTGGGAACATGGTTGGCAGCATCTCCTCACCCAGGACTGGTCTCTGTCACTGAGGGCTGATGGGTGCCAGGGTATATGGGTGGGTGCTCCCCCCCCCACCCCAGCCACGGGGAGAGGGAGGAAGGTTTCAGCTGCTTTGCAGGTTTTGAGGTTTTATTGTTGTTGTTTTTGCAAAGGTGAAAAGAGTGCGAAAACCGAAGTAAAAATACAGCCCAGCAGTTTGGTGGGGCTGGCTGGTGTGGGCTGTGCAAGGCCAGCTGCCCAGGTCAGTGGTGCACCACAGGGTGGCCCTGGTTTGGCTTGCCCAGGATGCTCACCCAGCTCTGGGGCACTTGCCTGCCTGCTCCTCCTGGCCGTGGCACTGCCAGGACCTGCTGCGTGGTGTCAGGCTGGGGGTGGCCAGCCTGGGGAGGGCTCCAGGAGCTTGTGCAGCTCATCCAAGTGCTCAGCTCATGCCCTGTGTCGGATAAAGAGGTGGACGTGCAAAGTGGGCACGGAGGGGCTGGTGCCGTGGGCGGGAGTGGCCAGGAAGTGTATCTGGCTGGGGGGAAAATGTGGAAAAGCCCCTCCCTGCCTGTATGCAGGGAGCTGTGCATGGAAAACCAGCTGCCTGCTGCCCCTGCGGCTCTGCAGCCATGGTGCTGAGGATGAGCAGCTGCATCTTGTGCTGGTGCTGCTGCGGGGCTCCCCAAGGCACCAACGGAGTGTGGTTTCCTGCCATGAACAAGGTTGATGCTCTCAGCTGAACCACTGTCACCTTCCTGGCAGGGCCTCGGGCTCTGAGAGGCTGGGGGGGTGCAGGGATGTGGGGTATGGAGGAAATTCTCCATCCATTGAGGGACAAAGCGAGGACATGCTCAGCTTGAGCCAGAGCAGGAGTGAACGGGGGAGTTGGTGGGGGATGGATAGCAGCAAAGACTGTCACATCGTGGCCACCCTTGGGCACTGCCTGTGCTAATGTTCTGGGGACGAGGGGAGCCTCAGCTCCCCAAAGTACCTGGGATGGGGCAGGGGAAGGGTGGGAAATGGCAGCGGTAGGGCTGCTCCCTGTGCCCCTGACTCAGCGCCGTGACTCACAGCCCGTGGGTGCAGGAGGCTCTGGATGTCCTTGCCATGCCAGGGCTGGACGCAGCCCCCAGGCAGGCAGGGCTGTGCTGGGGGCAGCAGTGGCTCCTCGTCCTGGACGCCAGGTGCCGAGGGCTCCCTGTGCTCCCCCAAAATGCTGCACCCGAGCCTGTCATGGACATCGCTGGCAGCGGGAATCAGGCGGTGGCAGTGCCCTGGCAGGGTCCCCTCAGGTCTCCCACCCGCGTCCTGGCACTTCACGCTCTGCTGGCTGTACCTTCCCTGCGTGCCCGGCAGAGCATTATCCCTCCTGCCTGGCTCCCATCTGGCCCCGGAGCCCGGCCGGGCCCTTCCCCGGTCCCTGGCCCCATGGTCAGGATGCGGCCGAGGGCGCTGGCGGGGCACGGAGCCCGCGCTGCCGGGACGGGGCAGCGGTGCCGGCACAGCCTGAACCAGGGCACTCTTTGCACTTGAACGCTTGGCTGGCGCCCTGACATATTGGGGTTGATGACTCTGGCACTTCGTATTTCCTTTGGCTACATGCGGCTGGGGAGGGCGGTTTAACCCCTTCCTGCCCACGTCCTGCTCCGCCAGCCCCGGTTGTGTGGGGCAGGGCTGCTCCCGGCTCCTGCAGGCCCTGGTTCCCAGAACCAGGGGGAGCAGGGCTGGGAAGAGCCTGTGTCCTTCAGCCGTAGTGAACTTGAGGGGCTTGGGGAGGTTTTGCTGTGAAGTGGGCACAGCATCCCCCAGGTCACAGCAAGGAGAGAAGTCTGCGGTGGAAGGGGTGATGGAGCCAGCTCCCCCTTTCCTTCCCGCTCTCCTTGGGGTGTCCGGGGGGGCAGCCGCATATGCTGCTGTGCCACCACCATCCCCTCCTTGTCCTCCTCCTCCTCCTCGCCGGTCCCCAGACCCCTGCGGAGGGTCGGCGTGGCTGCGTGCGGGGGGACGCTGAGCTCGGCTCCCCCCCGGCGAGGCAGGGGCGGGAGGCGGGACGCCGCTGCCATTGCCAGGCGGCACCTCCTTCCCTGGGCACCCTTGGCAGAAGCGCGGCCGTGTGCCCGGGCAGGCGGCCGTGTCCGGCTCTGCCATCCAGCCCCCGCCTGGGCCCGCGGTCCCCCGCCTCCCGCCCGCGCCCGCCGCCTTTGTTGTGAGATGAGAGCGGGCTGAGCGCCGGCACAGCCCTCCGAGCATGGAGCCGCTGAGCCACCGCGGCCTGCCTCGCCTCTCCTGGATCGACACCCTCTACAGCAGTACGTGGCCTGGGCTGGCGGGGGGGCGAGGGGGGCGAGGGGCTGGCTCGCCCCTACCTGTTGTGTAACGCTGCGTCGCGCTGGGCAGGGATGCTGTGCCGGGGAGCTTGGGCTGGGCGTCCCAGGCGGAGCCCAGCCCGGGCAGGGGGCTGGCGGTGCTGGCAGGGGGTTGTGCTGCCCTCCCTGAGCATCCCGCGTGTCCCGGTGGCAGGACGGGGCTGGCCGGGATCTGTCCGGTGTCCCCCAGGCTCTGGGGACCCGCTGCCTGCTCCGGGGGGCTGCGTGAGCAGGGTGGGTGGCGGTGGCGGTGGCCCCAGCGCGGTGGGGCTCGCTGAGGCTGGAGCAGCTCATTCCTGGCAGCTGGCACTGCCCGCAGGGGGCTTTGGGGATGGGGATGCTTTTTTGGCCCCAGGTCCCGTTGCCGTCCCTGCGCGGTGGTGGGAAGGCTCCCCTCTCTCTCCCTCCCTCCCTCAGCCGTGATTTTCGCAGCGAGCTCCAGGCGCTGTGCCGGCGGTGCTGTGGCAACGCGGTGTCGGTACCGGGGGCTGGCAGCCGGCGGGGCCGGGGGCGTCCTGCAGCAGCCCGGGGGGTGCGGATCCCCCCCAAATACCGCGGACGGGCAGCGGGGAGGAGCGAGCCCCGCAGCCGTGCCGCTCCTGGTCTCACGGCAGCTGCCTCAGCGGCGGCCAGGGACGTGGCCAGGGGATGAGGGGGCTCGGTCACAGGGTCCCCGTTGTTATTTTGGGGCAGCCTTGAGCTGCGTGGGCATCCCCGGGTGGGGTTTGGGGTGCAGCGTTGAGCTCGGAGCCCGGCGCTGGTGGGGCAGCGAGGTTTGGCACGGGTGCGTGGGAAGGTGGGATGCTCCGGAGCATGCTCCAGGCACGGGTCTGGCATCTGTCATGCCCTAGAGGGAGCCGGGGCCGCCAAGGGGCACGTTGTGTAGGGCTGAGCCGCCTCCCCCAAGTTTTCCAGCCCGAAGCCTCTGATGTCCACAGCCAGAGGCCACATCCAGCAGCAGCAGCAGCCCCGGGGTCTGGGGTGGCTGTGCAGGTGTTTGGGCTGGAGCCCAGGGGCCACATCCAGCCCCAGCCTCTGCACTCTCCTTCCCAGCCACGGCATCTCCGTGAAGCCATGGCTCTGCCATCCCAAATCCTGCTCCAGCTGCCCTCCCCAAAGTGTGGGGGAGGCTGCTTGGCATGCCCATGTTTTGGGGGATGCAGGGCAGGGTCCAGCCTTCATCATACTGGGGAAGGCAGTGATGGTGTGCAGCAGATGCCGTTGTGTTGAGCCACCCTTTAGCAGAGGCCCACGGAGGCAGGTCCGAGGCCAGCTCACACATCTGTGTTGTCATGGTGAATTTTCACCCAGGCACAGGGAAACCGTGGCGTTTCCCCAAAATCTCACAGGCTCTGTGTGGATGTTGGGCTTTTCTTGGAAGTGAGATGGAATGGATGAGCACTGGGGTGTGCCCACACACTGACAGGGTGTGGGGAACAGCACGTGTCCAGCTGGAAATGCCACCCTGAGCTGCTGTGACTGTGCTCTGTCCAGGCTGGGCAGGAGCCAGCTGCTGCCCTTGGCTGAGCTCCCTCCTGGGGACCATCGTGCTGGCAGTAGCCTGGGTCAGCCTGGGAAGATGTGTGGCAGAGCAAAAACATTTTCCTGGGGAAAATAATCCCTCATGGGGATGTGTTCCTGGCCCTGTCACCCTGCTGGGGCCGTGTGCCAGCTCACAGGGCCTCTGCCCTGATGGGTGTCAGCATCCCATGGGTGTCAGCATCCCATGGGTGTCAGCATCCCTTGGTGCAGCGTGGGCTGGGATCCAGCTCAGGGCCCCGGGGCTGCCTGTGGGGTTGGGGCTACAAGGCTGTTTCAGGTCGGGGTGTCCTTGCCCCCCAGAGTGGCTCCCCTGGGCCAGGCTTCCCCCCTCCCCTCGGTCTCCATGCCTGGGGTGCAGCAGGAGGATTTCCACTGCTGCTAAAAATGAGGAGCAAAAATAGCACTGGGTTTTGGCACGGGCACAGAACAGGCTGCAGGGGCAATGCAGCTGTGGGGGAGGAGGGAGGGAGGCGCTGGGTTTGGGCTGCCTGGGTGGCACAAGCACCCCACAGGCAGGAAGACACGGGACAACCTCTCTGTGTCCCCTCGCCTGTCAGTGTCTCCCTTGCCTGTCCTGGTTGCTTGGTGGTGCTTGGTCCCCTCCCTGTGGGGGTGCTGGGGAGGTTCCTCTGCCCAGGCTCCCCAGGTGAGGCCCCTCAAATCCTGCACAGCTGTGGGTGGCACAGCTGGAGCCGTGGGGACATGGCTCTGTCCTGTGGGCAGCACAGGGTCCCTGTCCTTGGGTGCCTGTTGGGCACTGCCTGTAGATCTCATCCCCAGGTCTGCTCTGGGACTGGGATGTAGATCTGCTCCAACTGGTATCAACAGGAGCCAGGTCATTCCTGCATCCCTGCAGGCCAGTCCCTTCCCTCTCCATGCCACCTTCTTCCCTGCACTGCTGCAGGTGTCACCTCCCAGGGTCCCCAGCTGCCTCATTAACACTGTGTTCCTCATTAGCTGAATGCTAAGCCACCCTGCTGGGGTTGCCAGGACTGCCACAGTGACAGTGACACTCTGGGTGTCCCTGTGGTTAAGCCTGGAGCTGCAGACCTTGACCATGGTGGAGGGAAGGCAGTGGCACCTGATGGCCTCTGAGCTGGTGGGGACCACCAGCTTTGGCCCCTCTCTGCTGCCTTGGCTCCCCCTTAGACCCCACCTGATGGGAAAAGGTGCATGGGTGAGCAGTTTGGGATGCTCTGGGGCATTCCCAGCCTGGGGACAGCCCCTGGTTGCAGGGGCTCAGGGGAGCTGTGTGGAGAGTGGCCATCATGGGGGACACCAATGCTAGTGATCCTTATGCTGCCGTGCTCCTGGATGGTGCTGGACCCTGTCCAAGACAGGAGAGAGACCCTGGACATCCCACCATGAGGAGTCAGGGCAGGTTCTAGCCAGGGATCCTTTTTTCCTGGAAGCTGAGGGGGTGTCAGCATCCCATGTTGGGGGGCAATCCAGTCAGCTCCTGGGTTGGGCTGTGGTGGCCTGCTGAGGGTGGCCCCACAGCCTCTGAGGGATTGTTACCAGCTAGTTGCTAAAGAAGTAAGGTCTGAGAGGGGCTGTGGTGTCCTGGCACAGGTGGGGTGCACCTGGCCCATGTCATAGCTCTCCTCCAACCCCTCTCAGGTGCAGGATGGGACTCCCCATCCCTCCCCACTGGCACTGGCAGGGCTCCTGGCCTGAGCGTGCTGTGCAGTGCTCTTTGATTTAAAGATTTATCCACTTTCCCTAGGAAGCAGGATGTAATATTAATGTGCTGAGTGGTGTTGGTGGGAGCCAGGGGAGTCCTTGTCCAGGATGGCCAGGGCCGTGGGGACATGGACTGGCAACGGTGTGGGATTTGGCCTGGGGTGGCTGCTCGCACCCCAGTGCACCCCATTTTGGCCAGGTTATCACCTGGGGTCTTAGCTGGGGTCTCCCCAGTGTCTGTGCCCAGGAAGCCTGTGGGGATGTGGCTTCCAGGGATCCGTGGGGCTGCTGGATGGGAGGGGAGCAAGGAGCTGGCGTGGGATCGGGGTGGTGTTGGATGAGCCCCCCGCCTCTTCGGGAGCTGCCGAGGGGCTCCTGGCCACAGGCATAGTGGGGGGGTGCTGGCTGCACCCCCCGGCCGCCCCTGCCGCAGCCGGGCTCCCTTCCCCCTCCCCTTTGTCAGCATCTCGGGGCTGCTGCAGCCACCTCTTCCCGCCGCCACCGAGCCGCTGCCGTTCCCATGGTAACAGGTTAGGATGTCCCCCGGTCCCCCGCTGCGCCCCAGGGCCCCACCGCAGACCCTAAAGCCCCCCCAGCCCTCCCACTCGGGGCTCTGTCTCCCCGAAATGGCTCCCCCTGGGCCATGGGGGATTGTGGGTCAGCATGGGGCACCCCAAACCGGGTGCTGTTCTGGGGGTGGAGGGCTCATCCTGAGCTCCTCCTCAAATCGGGGAGGCAATGGAGCCCTTCTTCCAGGGGGGCGGCAGTGCCCCCCGTGCTGTGGATCCAGGCGGCCTGGCACACATTTCCGTGCTCCGAGGAGCGTGGGCATGGGCAGGCAAGGAGGACGGCGGCTGTGGCTGCCAGCCCAGCTCATTATCCCACCCCGGGGATGGCACAGGGATGGTGGCCGGCGGGTAGGCAGGGCACAGCCACTTGCATGGGGCCGGAGCGTCTGGCAGAGCAGCTGTCCCTGCGCAGACGAGGCCGTCGGCCTCTCGGTTCCGTTAATTATTCAAATATAGGGAAGTGTGTCGAGCAGAGGATGCCTGCGGGGCCGAGGATGCTCGGTGTGGTGTGCGATGTCTTCTTGCCTGCTTGGCTGAGCAGGCAGCGACGCTGGGCTGGGCTGGGCTGTCCGTGAGTGGCCCTGGGACGCGGGGTCAGCTGCCCGCGGGTGGCCACAGGCTGGGCTGGGTGGTGACCCTGAGCCGTGCCCGGATGCTCACGGCCACCCTCTCTCACCCCGGCAGACTTCAACTATGGTGCGGACGAGTACGACGCCGAGGGCAACGAGGAGCCCAAGGCGCTGCCGGAGGGCTCGGAAACCATGCCCTACATCGATGAATCGCCCACCATGTCCCCCCAGCTCAGCGCCCGCGGCCAGGAGAGCGGGGACGGTGTCTCGCCCACGCCCACCGATGGCCTCGGCACAGGGGTAGGTGCTGGGGGCGCGGCGGGGGGGGGGTCGGGGCTCTGGGTGTCCGCGGTGTTTGTGGTGCTGCTGCCGTGACCTGGGGGACTGTGCCCAATTCCTGCTGGCCGTGGCAGTCTGGGCGCCGGGGAGCAGCGGCTCGGGGGATGCCATGCCCGTGGGACGCGCTGTGTCCCTGCCCCGCCGTGCCAGGCCGGTGGCAGAGCCGGGAGGGGATGGGCTGGCCGGAGAGCGGGGTCCCGGGGTGGGAGCGCGGCCGGGAGTGCTGGAAGCGGGGAGTTCTCAGGGTCCCCAGCTCCGGGAGCCCTTGGGCACAGGGCGCAGCGGCTCCGCGGGCTGCCGGCTCCATCTAGTGGCACTCGGGGACCGGTCACCAGCAGGGGTGGGGACACAAGGTGCCCCCGCCTCGCTCCGGACAACTTAGATGAAACCCCTGCTGTTCGCAGCGCATCCTTGTGAAGCCCTTTGGTTTTCCAAAAGAGAAGGAATATCAGGAGAGATGCGGGATGGGATCCAAAGGGAAAAAAGTGGGGTTTTTTCTCCAAAATGAAAGTTTCCATAAAGCCCGGGAGCGGTGGGGTCCCGGCAGGCGCGTTGGCCCCTCGGGGTTAGTGCGGGGAGCAAACGCACGGCCCCGGGCTGGGGGATCCCCCGGAGCTGCCGCTGCCCGGGCCGGGAAAAGTGAAGTTTTATTTTTGTCATGGAAAGAGTTAAGCTCCTGACCCGGATGCTGAGGCAGAAGAGGGAGAGGTGTGGCTTCCTCCCCAGGGTAGCCCTGCGCAGCATCGTCGTCGTCCCGAAACCCAGCGCCCCTGGGGAGGGAGAGGAGGGTGCTGCCCTCTGCCACCGCCTCCCGGGGCTGGCTCTAAACCACTCGGGGTTGGGGCTCCTTGTCCCCCCGGCACAGCCCTTGGAGCCGCAGCCCTGACACGCCGGTGCTGGGGCTGTGAGTGCTCTGACCCCGAGGCCAGCAGGGACAGCAGAGGGTGGCTCTGGGGAGCAGGGCTGGGGGAGATGTTGGCAGAGGGGAGCCCCTGAGGGCTGGTGGGGCACGCTGGGTCTGGGCACAGGCAGGGACATTGACTTGGTTGTGTTTGAATTGGGATTGGGAGGTGTTGGAGCCCAGTGCCAGCTCTGCCTCCGTCTCTTTCTCTGGAGCTGCTTGTGCTGGCAGAGCACCCTCCAGTACCAGCCCACGAGGGGCACAGGCTTGTGCTTGCGTGGCTGATGGCACAGGGTGCCGTGTTCACCCCATTGCTCTCCTCCAGTGAGGCAGGACTGGTGTCTCTGCCTTTGAGAGGGGCTGGAGGAGGTTTCTGGTGGGGTGTCTCATCTTCATGCTCCTGGGGCAGCTGTAACCATGCCTGGGGCCTGCGACTGCTGCGTGCAGATACATCTTAACCCTCCCCATCCCATCTGGGAAACACGAGGTCGTGGTGTGGAGTTGGTGTCCCGGCCCCTGCTTGGGTACCGCTGGGTTTGGCACTTTAGCACTGTCCATTCCCCTGGACAGGGACCATTCCCCACTCTGGGGACCTGGCCATGTTGGGCAGGGTTGTGGTGCAAAGGCTGAGCTGTGGCATGGACACAGGGCTGGACACGGGCTCTGGAAAGTCCCAGCGTCTGTGTCCCTGCCCACATCTCACAGCAGGAGTTTGTTGCAGGCTCGGAGGGTGCAGGGAGAAGAGATGGCTCCTTGTGGGCAGAGCACATGCAGCCACTGCTTCCCCTTTTGCTTCTGAGGAGCCTGGGGGAAACTACCGAAACAGCTCTTGCATTAGTGTCCCCTCCTCCAGCCTGCTCTTGCCTTGTTTTCCAAGGCCCAGTGTCCCTCATAAGGATCCCAGGGTGACCCACAGTGCTGGTGTCCCCGTGTCCTGGGGTTCTGGTCAGGCTGTGGCAGCGGTGAGGTGCCTGCTGGTCCCCGAGGGGTGAGTGGCAGATATGTGTGAACACCCACGGCTCAGCTCTGTGACACTGTGACCCTGTGACACTGCCGCCAGTCCCCTCTGGGGCAGGGAGAGGTCTGGCACCTTCTGGGGGTGCACAGCCGTGTCCCCATGTGGGACATGGTGACGCTGCTGCCCTCCAAGCTCACTTCTCGCTGCTGGCAATCCCCATGGTCCGGCTGTGCCTTCCCACGGGGCACGGGCTACAACACAAGGGATGCTCTCCCATTGCCGGGGGGGTGGGAGCGCGGGGGGCCTGGCAGGGGACCCCTCCCCGCGGCTCCAGCTGGACACACGTTGGGAAAACCGGCCGGGGGAAGGCGGCTGCCGCTCGCCCCAGCCTTGACCACAGGCGGGCTGCGGCGGCGGAGCAGCCCCACCTCCATTGCCGAGAGAGAGAGCATTTCCTGTAGGGAGCGCGCAGGGCGGAGCGGCGCGGCCGGCTGGGGCGCAGGGCGCGGGCAGCGGCCCCTGCACGGCCCGGGGCCCCGGCGCCGAGCNCGCGCCGGGAGAGCCCGGGCCGCCGGGGACTGGGAGGCCGGAGCTGGGTCAGGCTGGAGCACCGGGGATCCCATAATGGCTCCTTTCATCCCGCGCTGGTGGCCGGAGTCCAGAGCTGAGTCAGGCTGGGACAGCTCAGCCGCGTGAGTCCCCTTTGCCTGGAGCCTTGTGGGGTCCCCTCTGCGCCCCGCTGCCCGGCCGGCCATGGAGGAGGAAGAGGAGGCCATAGGGTACCTGGATAAAGTGCTGGAGGATGAAGATGACTCTGAGCCGGGAACCCCCACCAGCCCCGTGTCTCCGTTTTCGCCCGGCGAGAAGGTGGGCAGCGGGGGGACCCTGCTCCCGTGCTGGGCAGTGGGTGTGGGGACGAGGGGCGTCTGGCTGGTGCTGGTGATGCCCAGGTGTTGGAACGGCTCCTGGGGTGATGTGGTGGGTGCTGGCGGTGGGCAGAGCTGGGGGCAGCGGGAGCATCACTGCGGCCCCAGCACACCCCCAGGACTGCCTGTGGCCAGGGGCACGGGGCAGGGCTGTGCCAGGCTCCAGGTGTGGAGGGCTCAGAGTGGGGTGACCACCCAGCTGTCCTTCCCGGGGGGAGTAGAGCCACACGTGCTGTGGGGTGGGAGCTGCGTGGCTCAGCAGAGCCAGCACTGGATGCTCCGGAAGGGGCTGGTTTTACACTCTGTTGTCCCACTGCTCGGCCACCAGAAACTCCTAAACAGTCCCAAAACAGCTGGGGGGGGGCAGACCTGGGGAGACCCCTGTGCTGGCAGGCACAGCTCAGCATCCTTCTCATGCCCATGCTGCCAGGGTGCCTGGGCACTGCAAGAGGGCTCTGGCCCTGCTCTTCCTGGGGTCTCCTGCATGGGGCAGCCACAAGGCCCTGATTAGGAGTCACTGCTCTGGGTCACGGGGCTCCAGGTGACATCGTCCCCATGGGGTCTGTGGGCCCCGAGTGTGGGTGGGCCCCTTGTCCCCTGAGCTCCTGCGCAGGGCCCAGGCTGGGGGAAGCAGGAAGAGCCCGTGACTAATCTGTGGCAAAGAGCCCACGAGCTCCCAGTGAATAAACGTGGCCCCCCCGCACACCCTCCTGCTGTGCTGGTCACCGTGGCCCAGCCTTAATGGGACAGCCTGGCAGGGTGGACACTCTGGTTGTCACAGCAGCGCCCAGGGCAGGCCGATGGACACTAGAGTGGGGCAGAGATGCTGATCCTCAGCCATGCCCACCTCGGGGCTGTGCCCACCTCGGGGCTGTGCCCCCCAGGTGTTTGCAGCTGCCACCTCCCCTGGCACAACAGCCAGGGCTGGCGTGGGCAGAGGTGACACGCAACCAATGTCCCCCCCCAACCATCCTGAACGGCCCAGAGTGATGCCCCCATGGCTCTGCTGGGCTCCTGTCTGGGTGGCAGAGCCTGGTCCTCAAGTGTGATTTTTAAGGGGAGAGGCCAAGGCGTGACCAGGGGATGGTCCAGGGGCTGGGGTGTCCATGCCTGGGCACGGGCAGAGCCTCGCTGAGGCTCCCAGAGCCCCCCCAGCCCGGACATCTCCCTGCCATGAGGGTCACACCACAGGAGCATCAGTGCTGCAGCAGACCTGGGCGCTGGGACATGCCCCGGTGCCACTGGGCAGTGCCTCTTGGGGTGGCACTTCCCGAGGGAAACCTCAGCCAAGGGGAAGGGTGGTGCCGCATCACGTGGGAGCACCATCCAGCGCCAAGCATGATTTCACTGGGCGTCTCTGGACTCTGCCCTGGGAGAGTCCTGCCATGCCGTGCGCCATCCTGGAGCGCTGCCAGCGACGCTGGGCTCGTGGCCAGCCCCGAGCAGGGAGGGGAGAGAAGCCAGCACAGCTCGTGGCTTTCCCAGCTGGCTCCAGACGGGCTCTGCTGCCCAGCGGGCACATGCCTGCGCCTTGCCACGGAGCTTCCCCCGACATGTGACCACGTGGGGATGCCAGGAACGGGCTGGTGGGATGAGGGGTCTCCTCCTGTGCCACTTGCTGGCTCAGCCAGGCTCCGTGCTGTGTTCTGCAGGGCGAGCGGGACGCTGGCAAAGGCCTGGAGATGCGGAAGTTGGTGCTCTCCGGTTTCCTGGCCAGCGAGGAGATCTACATCAACCAGCTGGAGGCCCTCTTGTTGGTGAGCACAGCCCCCAGACTGGACAGCCCCTCCAGGGATGGGTGGATGGATGGATGGATGGATGGATGGATGGATGGAGTCATTTCTTCCTGGGTGGCTTTCCCCAGCCATGTCAGCCTGAGTGGGAGCAAAGCTCCAGAAGCCACACCACAGCCAGCTTTGCCCTGTCCTGGCTACCCCCATCTCACCTCCCCCAGTGCCCATGTCCATGTTGGGGACATATTTATAGCCCTGCTTCCTCTTGTGGCCTTGCTGACCTCCATGGCGAGACGCCATTGCACAACACGGGGTCACCACCACTGTGGGGAAATCCGAGGATGCACGAGCCCGGAGTGCCCCTTGGTCCAGCTGCCAGCCTTGGTCCCTCTGTCCCAGGCAGCCCTTGCTGCCAGCTCAGATCCTCCTCATCTCCAGTGTTCTCCTCTCAGCCCTCACCTCAAACTCTCCCTTCTCTGGCAGCCCATGAAGCCACTGAAGGCCACGGCCACCACGTCGCAGCCCGTCCTCACCCTCCAGCAGATCGAGACGATTTTCTACAAGATCCAGGATATCTATGAGATCCACAAGGAGTTCTACGACAGCCTGTGCCCGAAGGTGCAGCAGTGGGACAGCAACGTCACCATGGGCCACCTCTTCCAGAAGCTGGTATGCACCTTCCCTGGGTCTTGCTCCACTTGGAAGAGGAGAAGGGCTGGAGTTGTGATGCCCGCAGGGGCTGTGCCCGTGGATGCCATGACCATGCTGGGGAGAGGAGAAGGAGAGGCTGGGTTGAAGGGCTGTAGCTTCAGCTTCTGCTGTCCAGGCTCTTGTTATCTCTCTGCTGGATTTTGGAGGTTTATGGAGGCACAGGCTGGGCAGGACCTCCACCATCCTGCCCTGAGCAGGAGCCAAGCATGTGACCCCCCCAGCTGGCTGAGTGTCCTGCCAGGAGGGGACAACTCTGGGCAGTGTCACCTCAAAGGCTGCCTGACCCCTTGGGTGCTGTTGGGGGGCTTCAGCACCCTGCTGGTGCCTGGCTAACCCCCACTCCCCACAGGCCAGCCAGCTGGGGGTCTACAAGGCCTTTGTGGATAACTACAAAATCGCATTGGAGACGGCAGAGAAGTGCAGCCAGAGCAACTACCAGTTCCAGAAGATCTCGGAGGTAAGCTGGGATGGGGCTGTGCCAGTGGGGCAGGGCTGTGCCTGGGCTGTCCCTGCACAGGACAGCCACTGTCCTCGTGGCTGAGCTGACCATGTCTGCCCCGTGGAGATGCTCTCCCTGCCCTGGGGACTCACAGGGACTGTCCCCAAGGGCTGGGCCACTGGGGGCCGTGGTCTTTTGGGCATTGCAGGAGGTTGTCCCCACCTTGTGCAAGCTCAGGTTGGGCTCAGCCTGTGCAATCACCACCCCAATCCAGTGTTGGTGGGTGCTGGGCACCTGTGGCTCATCTCCTGCTGCCTGCATCTCCACGTCTGGCTCCCCTACAGAAATGGGGACCTCCATGGCTATAACCTGGACCCCCTTATCCTGTTCAGCTGGGTGGCCTCACCACCATGTCCCAGCTGCTGGGCACAGCCAGAGCTGCTCCCAGCCAGGCAGGAACTCACACTCCTTCACCCAGCACCCGTGGAAGAGCTCCAGCAGGGCCAGGCCGGGGCCAGGGGGAGATATCAGGGTGTGGGGGACCCCATGACCTTGAGCCATGACCTTCCCCCCCACGGGCTGCTCTGATGGGCCTTTCCCTCCCCAGGAGCTGAAGGTGAAGGGCCCCAAGGACTCGAAGGAGAGCCACACGTCCGTCACCATGGAGGGTACGGCGGGCTTGGGGAGGGGGACGCAGGTTTTTGTGTGTGTGTGGGTGAATTACCGAGCCCTTTGTGCGCACCTGGAGCCGGCGGGGACTGGGTGGGAGGGGAGGTCGCGGCTCTTTAGGATGCCGGGGGCGTGCGGCAGCCCCCCAGCCCCTGCCCACCGCTCCTCCCCGCCCGCGGCTGTGCCGGGAGCCGTGCGGAGGGGCCGGAGCTGTGCCGCAGCCGGGCTGAGCGGCAGCGATGGCTGCGTGGAGACGGGGCTGCCATGGAAATCCTCGTCATTGTCCGGCTCTGCTGTAACTGCACCTATGGTGAGGCGAGGGGGGCGGCTCCGGTTTGGGGTGCCGCTGAAGGGGAGTGATGCCGCGGGGTCTGTGCCGGGGGTGGGCGGTGGAGGCTGCGTCGTGCTCTGCAGGCTGAAGTTGGGAGCGTCTTTGTTCCAGGCTCGATTGAATCATCTTGGCTCCGGCACACGCAGCCACGCGCTCACCGTCCCCGCCGGGCAGGGGCTCCTGCCGGTGATGGGACAGAAGGAGCTGGGGTGGGCAGGGGGGATCCTGGGCTGGGGGACCCCCTCTGCCATGTGGGTGGCGATGGGGAGGGGTCCCCGTTTGCCCCGGCGTGGTGGGGCTGGAATGTCCGTCTCTCCGTGGCTGGGAGGAGAGGCACCGGGCATCCCTGCCTGCTGCTGCCCTGGGTCCCGGGCTGGCGGGACTGTGGGCACAAGGAGCCCTTTGCTCCTCTCTTGTGCTGGGACAACCCCTCCCAGGACTCCCCGGAGCTTTGTGTGTGCCTCTAGTGATGGCAGCAGGAGGGTCCATCCTTCCTGTGGGTCTGGGATGGTGGAAAAGGGGGCACAGGGTGAGGGCTGAGCCCTCTGCCAGCCCCTGGCTGGTGTCCCCGCCCTGAAGAGCTCCTTAGTGCCAGCAGGACTTGGAGGGGTTCCTCCAGTACAGTTCTAGGTACAAGATTATGGCTCTACCTGGTCCTTGCTGCTTGCTGGTGCCTTATTAAACATAGAGGACATGGACCTCCCCCTGCTCCTGGTGGCTGAGCCACAGAGAGGGACAGGATTGTCAGCCTTTCCCCGTGGATTATTGGCCTTTGCTCCCTACCTGTCACCTTTATCCCAGAGCAGGGTTCTTGCTGGCTGTCACAGGAGGCAGGGCTCTTGTTTTACCCTCTGGCATTGAGTTGTGGAGGTGCAGCCTCTGGTTAAGGTTCAGCCTGGCATCGTCACCTCCGGAGCAGACACCCCCGGCTCACCCTGTCTCAGGACTGGGTGCCATGAGGCAGCACCCTTTGGGATAAAGGGACTGGGATCTCCCCACGACTCAGCCCAGGGGGAGGAGGTGGCACTTTTCCCTCCTCTGGCCCAAAACCTGGCTGCTCTCAGCCCCTGGCAGTTTGGGGAAGCGCTCCAAAGTGAAGGGAAAACCCAGAGACATCAGCTTGGCTGGAAGCAGCCTGGGGAGACATGAAGGTGGCCAGGCACAGGGAGCAGCACTGTGAGTGGGCTCTGTGCCTTTGCCTGCCCGGAGAGGTGGGGAGGAGGAGAAGGGTCCGTCTGCTTCCACTGAAACGTGCCTCTGAAGAGCCTCTGGGGCTGTTTCCTGCTGGGAGGGTGTGTGGCAGGAGAAAGGGGTTGTCTGTACCCCGTGTGTGGGGCAGCTCTGCCCCCTGCCCTGGGTGGGGTGGTGCAGTCACGGGGGGCTGCAGGCAGGGACATGGGGCAGTGGTGTTGGGCTGAAGCCTTGGACCCGGTGTTCTCTGTACGTGGGGGTTTTGCTGCTGCTGTAGCAGCCTGGGGGCCCCTTGGCACCCAGGGCTGGCTGGGCTGGGGCAGAGAGGTGGGTACAGGGTGTCCCATGGGGTGGCAGAGCCTGGTGAGGGACAGGCTCAGCTGAAAGAGAAACTGAAAAAGCTGCTGAGGGTGACGAGCGGCTCTTCCGCTGCTGCACGGCCACCGCACGGCAAGTGTGGGTGTGGGTGCAGCCCTGCCGGGGAGGCCCTGCCCTCCAGGGGGCTGTCCCAGCCCTGTGCTGCCACAGGCCTGGTGGGACATCCTGGCCTGCAGTCAGAGTGCTGCTCACCACCCATGACCCAGCTGTGGTTCCTCGTGCCCCCAGCACAGCAGGACACGGGGCTGTGGCAGTGGTGGCTGCCCACTGCTCCTGGCACTACCGTGATTGTCCAGCAGTGCTGGCTCTCTGCAGGACAGATCCCAGATGGTTCCCCAGGGCTCTGTGCAGACCAGGGGGGCTCTCTGAGCACCTGGGCTCCCCTCCTTGTCCCTGTGCTCTCTGTGACAGGTGGGAGAGGGGCCAGGGCTTCAGCCACAGGTGGCTGCTGACGCTTTCTCTCTCCCCTCAGCGCTGCTGTACAAACCCATCGACCGGGTGACACGGAGCACCCTCGTCCTGCACGTGAGTGTGACACCGGTCCCACAGGGACAGTGGTGGGCTCTGTCTCTGCTGCTCCTGGGGACCTGCAGCTGTGGGGAGTGCTGATGAGGGGTCTCCAGGGTGGGTTGCTTTTGAGCTGCTAACCTGTGCCTGTCTCCTTCCAGGACCTCCTCAAGCACACCCCGGCTGACCACCCTGACTACCCGCTGCTCCAGGACGCCCTCCGCATCTCCCAGAACTTCCTCTCCAGCATCAATGAGGACATCGACCCCCGGAGGACAGCGGTCACCACCCCCAAGGGCGAGGTGAGCCTGTGGGGAGGGCAGTGCCTGGGCACAAGGTGAGGGCTGAGCCCTCTGCCAGCCCCTGGCTGGTGTCCCCGCCCTGAAGAGCTCCTTAGTGCCTGGGTAGGAGTTGGAGAGGCTCCTTCAGATACAGTTCTAGGTACAAGATTATGGCTCTACCTGGTCCTTGCTGCTTGCTGGTGCCTTATTAAACATAGAGGACATGGACCTCCCCCTGCTCCTGGTGGCTGAGCCACAGAGAGGGACAGGATTGTCAGCCTTTCCCCATGGATTGTCGGCCTTTGCTCCCTGCCTGCTCTCATGGCAGCCCCTCTGCCCCACAGACCCGGCAGCTTGTCAAGGATGGCTTTCTGGTGGAGCTGTCGGAGGGCTCGCGGAAGCTGCGGCACGTCTTCCTCTTCACCGACGTGCTGCTCTGCGCCAAGCTGAAGAAGGCAGCAGTGGGGTAAGGAGGGCGCTGGCCACGGGGGGGAATGTGTCACAACCCCCCTGTCCCTCAGTGGGCCGGGGGATGTGCCAGGGAGGGGCTCAGGCATCAGCCAGCCCCCGTGCCCTGGCTGCAGGAAGCACCAGCAGTACGACTGCAAGTGGTACGTGCCCCTGGCCGACCTGGTGTTCCCCTCGCCGGAGGAGTCGGAGCACTGCCCGCAGGTCCACGTCATCCCCGACCACGAGCTGGAGGACATGAAGATGAAGATCTCTGCCATCAAGAGCGAGGTGCAGAAGGAGGTGAGAGAAGAGTGCGGGACTTGCTCTTGGGCTGGGTGCCTTGCTCTGGGTCAGGGATGGGACGTGGGGGCCCAGGGGCACCTCTGGAAGGTCCTCTCTGCTCCCCGTCTGCAGAAAGCCAACAAGGGGCAGAGCCGCGCCATCGAGCGCCTCAAGAAGAAGATGTTTGAGAACGAATTCTGGCTGCTCCTCAACTCACCTGCCATTCCCTTCCGCATCCACAACCGTAACGGGAAGGTGAGGAGGGCGGGCTGGGGCCGGGCTCAGCCCTGCCTGCACACAGCCTGCCACATCTCCCTCTGTCTTACAGAGCTACCTCTTCCTGCTCTCCTCCGACTACGAGC
This sequence comes from Sinosuthora webbiana, assembly GCA_013397395.1. Taxonomy (NCBI): domain Eukaryota; kingdom Metazoa; phylum Chordata; class Aves; order Passeriformes; family Sylviidae; genus Sinosuthora; species Sinosuthora webbiana. The sequence continues at coordinate 606,466 of VXBN01005262.1, read as the reverse complement.
GGTCTGAGTGGAGGGAGGCCATCCAGAGACTGCAGAAAAAGGGTAAGTCTGGGGCTGTCGAGACCCCCTTGGGGCTCCTGGTCCCCCCACAGGGACGTCCTACAGGATCCCATCCTGGTGCTCTCCAGTCCATGGCCAGCACTGGCTGTGTCCCTCTGAAGCTTCTGTCCTCTCCAGACCTCCAGGCCTTTGTCCTGAGCTCAGTGGAGCTGCAGGTGCTCACAGGATCCTGCTTCAAGCTGCGCACTGTCCACAACATCCCTGTCACCAGCAACAAGGACGGTGAGTGACTGCTGGCTCCTGCTGTGCTCGGGATGATGAGCTCGGGCAGGAGCTGTGAGGTCCCTGAGCTGGAGCAGGAACTCTGCTGTGCAGGGGACAGTTTCCCACCAGGTGGCACTGCTGGAGCAGCGTCGGGCTCCCAGGCAGCGCAGTCCCGGCTGCAGCACGGGGCTGCTTTTGGGCTCTCTCCAGCCCTGGCCATGGGCTGGGCAGGACCAGTGTGCCCAGGGTGAGACCCAGCCAGCCCCACTGGGAACCTCCCCCAGGGCTGCTCAGCAGCAGGAGAGCTTGGGATGTCTGTCAGTGAGGGGTACACAACTTAGGGATGTCCCTCCAGGGGCTTGGGGGCATTTGGGTGTCACTGCAGGCACCGTGCTTGCTGTGGCAAGGGTAGCAAAGACTGCCTTGGGGATGGCCAGCCCCAGGCCCTGACACAGCCTCTGCTCTCCTGCCACAGATGACGAGTCCCCAGGGCTTTATGGGTTCCTCCACGTCATCGTCCACTCTGCCAAGGGCTTCAAGCAGTCAGCCAGTAAGTGTGGGTGCCCACCCTGCTTGGAGGGGCCGGTGGGCTCGGAAGAGTTGGGGTCCAGCACGTGGCCCTGCTCTGCCCACAGTGGGCCCCTGGGAGATGGTGAGGGTGTTCCTGGGGTTGCTGAGCAATATCTGGTCCCCCAGATCTCTACTGCACGCTGGAGGTTGACTCCTTTGGCTACTTTGTCAGCAAAGCCAAGACCAGGGTGTTCCGGGACACCACGGAGCCGCAGTGGAACGAGGTAAGGGAGGGTGGGATGCAGGGAGGGGTCTGTGCTCCCCTTTTCCCTTCAACCCCAGTTTTGGAGCCACTCTGGGGTGCTGGGGTTGAGCCACCCTCCCTCCACACCCCAGGAGTTTGAGATCGAGCTGGAGGGCTCCCAGTCCCTGCGCATCCTCTGCTACGAGAAGTGCTATGACAAGACCAAACTCAACAAGGACAACAACGAAATTGTGGACAAGATCATGGGCAAGGGGCAGATCCAGGTATGCACTGGGGCTTTTGGGCATCCTCTCACCCAAAGGAGGACTCCTTAGGTTCTGGCACCTGGGCTGGGAGGGTTGTCCTGGAGTGATGCCTGGGGTGGGCAGCTCTGCTTTTGGGAGCAGGGTACAGCAATTGTGGGGTTGAAGGCAGCGAGGTGGGTGGGCATCAGGCACGGGGGTGATGGTCCTGGGGCACAGTGGCTGCAGGAGAAGGTGGGACAAAGTGAGAGGAGGTGGCAAAGCCAGACCTTCCCTGCAGAAAGTGCATCCAGCCCCAGATGGGCTGGGAGTGTTTCCGTTCTGCTGCTCTCTGTGCCGTGGCCCCGGGGGGCTGCAGGGGGGGGTTGGCAGCTGCCTTAGGGAGGGCTCTGCATGTGCAGCCCCCTGTCCCTCCTGTGTCCCCTCTGCCACCATCTGCCTTCCCTGTGCCTCCATCAGCTGCTGTTATGGCAACGGGGGTTTCCAGGGAAACGGCTGGGCCGCCTGTGATTGGAGGTTGTCAGGCAGGGAGGATGGCGGCCTGGGCTGCCCCGAGATGCTCCCAGGTGGGCAGCACCAGGAGGATGGAGTGGGGGGCAGGCACCCCCCAGACCTCACACTCCCCCTGCAGCCACCTTGGCCAGGGCAGGGGGACACGGTTCAGGCTGGGGGTGTCCCTGTGTTTTCCTGGCGGCCACCCCAGCCTGGCTGCCTTCCTGGCTGTGCTGGGGACAGGGTCACGCCTGGGACACAGCCCTCGACCCAGGGCCACTTCAAAGGGCCCCTCATGGCTGCCTGCTCCGTGGGAAAGCAACTGAGGGCAGCTCCCAGGGGAGCAGAGAGCAGCATGGAAATGCTGCTGGGAAGGGGATGCTGTGGGGAAACGGCGCTGGAGGGGGCACAGGGTGGGAAGTGGGGGCTCAGCTTCACCAGTGGCCTGTTCATACCTGAAGTCACCCGTCTGTTGCCCTCTCCCCCAGGAAACAGTGGTGTGGGGGTGGCACTGGGCCAAGTGGGAAGGCCAGGGCAGGGAAGGGGCTCGGTGTCCCGCGGGGATCAGTCCAGCTGCGCTCTCGGAAATAGCCTGGATCAACAAACATGACTCATGCTGGGAGATGCGGGGGTCGGGACAGGGACAGCACAGCTCGTACCCGCTGTGCAAAAGTTGTGGGGGAAGAGAGGGAAAGAGAGAAGGCCCTGGGGCTGCTTATCCAAAGGAGGATCTGGATGGATGGAAGAGTGTCAGGGTTGGGGCTGTCTTGCTGTCACCCTGAGCCACAGCTCAGCCTCTGCCCCAGGGGTGGGCTGGGTGACAGGGCAGGACAGCAATGAGCAGGATGGGCAGTGCTGCTCCTGGGGCTGTGGGCTGTAGTCAAGCCCCAGAGCTGCCCCCCTGCCTTCTCCCTGAGATTCTCAGGCAGAGATGCTGCCCTGGATGTTCCTCACCCCGGCTGCTCCCTGGGTTCATCATGAGCTGCTGCTGGTTCCACATAGCAGCACTGGCTGCTCAGTGGAAAGATCTGACTCCTGGTTGGCATTAACCCTGTTTTGTTGTTATTAACCCCATTTTCTAAGGCTGGAATATGTTGTGGTCGGGGTAGGGCTGCCCTGTTTGGCTTGTGTCCCCATGAGGGTCTTGTGTCCCCTGCACTGCAGGGCTCAGCCCCGCTCTGAGCTGTCCCAGTTGCTGCCAGCAGCTGGGCTGTGTCTGCTGGGTGCTGGCAGGGGTGTGTGGTGCTGTGCCAGGATGGCAGACGGATGTTGTGGTGGGCAAAGGAGGCTGTGAGTGCTTGTGCCCACATTACAGGGGACAGAGGCTGGATGTGGCCCCCGTGCCCTGCAGGAGACAGGCAGTGGGTGCATGAGGGGGGTCTCAGGACCCCCTTCCTCAGCCCATTTGGTGCACGGGGGGATGTGGCTGTTGAAGCAGAGCCTGTGTTGTCATGGGCACAGTGCCTGCTGTACCCTCAGGGAATAGCTGCCTGTCCGTCTGTCCCTGTCCCTGGGCTGGCAGAGGCTCTGGCAGGGGAGATTTGGGATGCTGGGGCACCCCAGACCCGCAGGGAGCCACAGTGACCCGTATGGACTCCAGGGGCTGCTGAGGGGTGGGCTGGGGGGGCAATGCAAGTCCCCCCAAACCTGCACCTCACCTGCCTGTCAGAAGCAGCAGGCAGGGACCCTTCCAGGGCTTCCCTGCCCCCATCACCCCCGGCAGTGGGGCTGACAAGGGCCAAGGGACACAGAGGGGACATGGGGGTACCCAGCTGTCCCTAGGCGTGACAACAGACCGCAAAAGCCTCCTGAGGAGAGGAGAGCAGACCAGCCTGGCTCCTGCGCGGAGCCGGAATGCTGCAGCCGCTAGCGGCGGTGCCTCGGGGGCCGCGGCTGCCGCCGGCGCTGCGAGGCGATAACGGGAAAGGGATAACGGCACAGGGATAACGGCGGATAACGGCGGCGGGGAGCCCGGGCAGCCCCCCCAGCGCTCCCGAGCGGCGGCGGGCGGCAGGGCGAGAGTTAAACNGGGGGGGCCCGCCTTTGAGTCACTTCCTCGCAGGGGGAGGGAGGTTTTTGGGGCTGCCTCGCCAGGCTGGCTCACACCCTGAAGATGAGCCCTGCCCGCCGGCCGCCGCGCCGCCCCAGCAGGGCTCCCCTGGCCGGCCCCCGCTGAGCTCTCCCCGCCGGCAGAAGGGATGCGGGCGCTCTGCTGAGCCAGCCGCGGGCACGCTCCCGGCCGCCCTGGTGTCGCCTGGCCGGAGCCGAAGCTTGTCGTGGCGATGACGGAGGTGTTGGTGCAGCCGGAGGGCAGCCCCGGCCCCGGGGGCGAGCAGCAGCCCGAGCGCGGCGTGGAGGAGCCCGAGGGGAAGCGAGCCCCGAACACGGGCGCCCGGCTCTGGGGCAGGGTGCGCAGCAAACTGCTCCGGCAGAAGGTGCTCCGGGTGCGGGGGGGTGGCTGCAGGGCTCTGGGATGGCTCCGCCGGGCTCTGCTCTGCGGGGTGACCCTGGCTTTTTTGGCGGGTGGTTTTGTGGGGTGGGGGGCTTCGTTGTTTGTGTGGAGTGCTGTGGGCTCTGTGCACGGAGCAGGGAGGCTGTTTGGGTGCTTTGGGAGCTCTTGGATGCAGTTGGCAGCCTGTGAGGTGTTTGTTTTCGTCCTTCCCTCTCTCTCTGTGTGCTGGCAGGCGCCGGGAGGCTGAGCTGTTTGCACCGGGGGGTCCTGCAGAGGCAGGGCAGGGAACCCCCTGCCCAGCCCTGGAGCTTGCCCGGGAGGCAGTGATGCTTCAGGGCTGGCTGGGGCCGGGTCCCTGGGGTGCCACAGCACCCAGTACCTGTGTCCCCCCCCCTTGCAAGCCGGGTCGATCCAGGCTTTCCCAGCTCACAGCTGTGTCGCAGCCACATCAGCCAGTGCTGCCCGTCTTTGCGGGCACGCAGAGTGCAGGGGATGTGCGACAGAGGTGACAAAGGAGGGGGACAGCACCCTTGCAGGTTGTCCCACGGGGGACTCTGGGGATTTCTCCTCGGTGGAGTCCCCCTGCCCAGGGAGCTGCTGGCTCGGGGCTGCCCTGGGCCCGTGGGGGTTCGGTCTGGCAGCGGCGGGGCCGCGTGTGACGCAGCGGCATTAACCTCGATTCCGTGCCGCTCCGCACAGGGGATTAAGGGGCAGCGAGGGATCTGTGGGGAGGCTGCCCGGCGGCTGTTGCTGGGTCAAAACATGAAGTGGTTTCATTTCCCGTGCCCGTTGTTGCTGCTGCTGGCTTCCCTGCCGGCTGCTGCCCGGGAGCCCTGGGGCTGCAGAGCAGGATGTGGCCCCGACAGGTCTGTGCAGGGTCCCGTGGGTTGTGGGTGCTGCTGCTGCTGCTCCTCGGGTCACTCAGTCAGGGCTGTGAATTAATGCTTTTCTGGGGGGCTGTGCTTTGCCACTGGCAGCGTTTGCTGGTGTGGGGGCTGCTCTGTCCTGTGGCACTGGGGGGCTCAGGGACTGTCTGTTCCCTGGGGAGAGAGCTGCTGGCATGGAGGTCTGGTGAGGGATCTGCTTGCCAGGGCAGCCAGGCTGGGGAATCTGTGGGTGCCACGCTGACGGGAAGCAATGCTGGCTGTAGCAGTTCCTCTGGGATCCTGCTCCCCAGGGCCCTGGCAGAGATGACCTCGCAGCCTGAGTCACCAGTTTGCTCCCAATTGCTTCACCCAAGGATGATGATCGGGTGACCTCATGGGCCTGAGATGTGAGGAAGGGACATGCCCAGCCTGACAGTCCCTGCCCCACCACAGCATCCCAGTGTTTGGGGCCCTGGGGAGCCACCACAAGGATTTGGAGCCCTACAGCTCCTCACCTTGGAGCTCTGGGCACCCAGCCCTACCTGGGTCTGTCACAGTGCCACAACCTGGATGTGTCTTGAGGACAAAATTCCAGGACGTGGCCTCATCACCTCAAGTCTGGAGTTGTCCCATGGACAAGGCAAGCAGTAGGAGGTGAGGGTCAGCACCAGCAGGACCTCCCCAGAACACACAAAATGCTGCAGGACTGCCAGGATGTTCATTGCCTGTTCCTCCACAACCCAGGGCCTTGTCCTACAAGCAAACAGCTTTGGATAATTTGGGAAACCAGGATGATGGCACATTCCTGTGGCAACAAACAGAGGGTGTTTCACCTCGCCATGGATGAGAGCAGCACCACAGTGGATGCTGACCATGGATACCACCATGGCTGAGAGTCCCTGGGATGCAGGAGGGAGCAGCCTGGAGATGTGCTGGTGACCTGGCTGAGATGTTTCCCCTGACAAAGTTGATGTTTGAAGCCATCTGATCTTCCAAAAAGGAGCTGACATCTCATCCTGCACAGTGCTGGCTCGGAGGCTGTTCCCCAGGGCTCCTAGCCCAGGAGTTCCTCATTGTCCTGGGATGTCCCTGCATCCTGCTGGAGCAAGGCAGCTCCCTTCAGAGGAGAGGGAGGTGGTGGTGGGAGCTGGGACGGGGTGTTTGCCAGCACTGTGTGGGCAGGAGCTGCCTCTGGCTCTGTGGGTGGATGCTCCTGTCCCTCCTCCCACGCCTGGAGATGAAGTGTTGGACGTGGCTTTGCTCAAACTGGGGAGTGGCAGCGTCGTGTGCTGCTGCTGCTGCACGGGGTGCTGGCCAGGGGGGTTAGAGAGCACCAGGGCCAGGCCACAGGCAGTGCCCCAGCGGTGCACTGGGACCTGCCCTAGCTGCAAGGGGGCTCAGGCCCGTGGTGCCAGCAGAACTAGCCCAGATTTGGGCCCTGCTGGCTACTGTGGGATGATTGTGCCCATGCAGGGGGAAGGAGGAGCTGCGGGGAAGTGACTGCTCAGGGTAAGGTCTGCAGCACGGGCAGCAGCCAACCTGGTTTTTATTAAAGCTTCCTTCAGAGCTCTGCTAAAGCCCTTCCAGATGTGAGCTGCCAGGGCCATCGGGGCCAGAGGGACCTGAGGGAAGGGGAAGGCATGTATGGTGTCTGCAGTTAAAATCACATTGCAGAGCAGGGAGGCTCCTGACCTGGCTGGGGGATGAAGGGGCTTCACTGCCATCAGTGGGACAGGCATGTGTGGGGAAAGGGGTGACAGTCCCTGGAACTGTGGCATTGACTGTGGTGGCTGCATGGCAGTGCCGTGGGGGATGCAGCACTGGGGGGGAGCACAGAGGAGCTGGAGCAGCAGGACTGGGGTTGGCTGTGGTCTGGCTGCAGTCTCGTGATCCCAGTGTCCAGACCTGCTGCAGGGTCCCATGGGAGCCCAGGGCAGCTGCAGCCTTCCTTCTCCTCCTCCTCCTGCTCTCCAGCAGCCGCAGGGCTGGCACAGAGGAAGCAGCGTGGCACTCGCTGGGCCCTTCCATGTGCTGGGCTGGAGCACCAGGGAGGGCTCTGTGTCAGGAGCCATTCCTGGGCCATGCTGGGGACAGCAGCATTTCTGCCTTGCTGGGGACCACAGTTTTCCCGTGGCTGAGGAGCTGCTCGAGCTCACTGTGACACAGGGCTGGGCATGTGGCAGTGCCATTGTGCTGGGTCTATGCCAGGAGCCAGGGCAGCTCGAGCCTGTCCTTGGGACTGTGGGGTCTTGGTGTGCAAGAGTGGACATGAGGGACCCCACAGTGTCCCCCCCATCCTGACATGCAGTGACTTTATGGGCAAGGGACCAGCAGCTCCGTGGCTGGAGCAGCAGCTCTGGACATCTTTACAGGAGATGCCCAGAGCATCTCCTGACCCAGCAGCTGCAGGAAGCTCCTGTGTCCTTGCAGAGTGACCCCACGTGCCTGGTGCAAGCGTGGCCTGGCAGCTGCATGTCCCCATCCCTGGGAGCCTCCACCAGCTCCCGTATCCCATCCCCTTCCCTAAGGGGACATTAGTGCCAGCCTGCCCGCCCCGTGCATTACAGGGATCGATGGGGCTGGATCAATACCCACCAGCTGGGGACCAAAAAGCCCCAAAAGGCAGCTGCACCCGCCTCTGCCCAGCCCTGGGGCCCGGAATCCACCACGGCACGTGCCGGGGCCTTGGGAATGCCAGCACCTCTCACCGCACCCGGGCGCCGGGGCAGCGTCACCGAGTCCCCCGCTAGCCCCAAAGCCAGAAATAGCAGAGCCTGTCATTCCCAGGGGTTATAAATAGCCTTGGCTATGGGGAAATGTTGTTTTTCTGCATGGAAAACGCTGCCCTAGTTCTGTTTCATCAATCTGCCTCCAGAAATAGTCCTAATTTCTTGGAAGTTTCTTGCTTCTTGGGTGTGGGTTAAAGCACTGCCTTGCAGGGGCTCTGGGGAGAGGGCAGGATAGGGGGGCTGAGCCCACCTGGCTTCAGGGCACAGCCAGAGGGACCCCAGACCCCAAAGGGGGACCTCTCCATCCTCCAGTCCTGAGCAGCACGTTGCCCAGGAAAAGCATGTCCTGTGCCCTACACCATCTGCAGATCAGGGCCTTTGGGGGCCACCAGGTTGGGATGACAGCAGGGCTGGCAGAGGCTGTGTCCCCACAGAACTCACAGACATCTCTCTCCACAGCTGGACCCACAGGCTGTGCAGACGAAAAACTGGCACATGGATGTGATTGAGATGAACGGGGTAAGTGGGACCCACAGCCCCTCACTGGGAATGCAGCCCCTTCTTGCCTCCAGGCCAGCCAGGACTCACCCCCTGTCTCCCACAGATCAAGGTGGAATTCTCCATGAAGTTCACAAGCAGGGACATGAGCCTGAAGAGGACCCCGTCCAAAAAGCAGACGGGTGTCTTCGGGGTCAAGATCAGTGTGGTGACAAAGTAAGTGCAGGGCTGTGGGGGCTGGTGTGCTCTGGTCCCCGTGGGTGTGGGGCTGCTCCCACCAACACTGGGGAACTTGGCCTTTGCTCTCTGCTGGGGACTTCCCCGCTCCCTTTGCCATTCCCATCCTTTCCTCCTGCTTGCCCATCCTGCCCCTGGCCCGGGGTTTGCAGGGCTGGGCTGGCTGCCAGGGGTTCCCCTGGGAATCTTTGCTGACGGCTCCGCTTCCCGAGCCAGGCGCGAGCGCTCCAAGGTGCCTTACATCGTGCGCCAGTGCATCGAGGAGGTGGAGAAGAGGGGCATCGAGGAGGTCGGCATCTACAGGATCTCTGGAGTTGCCACTGACATTCAGGCATTGAAAGCTGTCTTTGATGCGAGTGAGTGTCCTGGGGGAGCTTGGTGTTCCAATGGGAGGGTTCCCAGGCACTGAGACCCTCCCCAAGCCCTCTGCAAGCTCAGGGTTTGGTTATTGCACTGCACATGTGCCACTCTGCACAGGAAGGGGCAGGGGGTGAGGAGGGACAGAAACACCCAGAGATCCCAGCCCTGTTTGTGCCTCGATGCCTCTGAGCTGCCGCCAGTGCTGGCTGGCTGCTGGGAGATACTGAGTCAGGGAAAGTTTGTAAATGGATTTGCAAATCGTTCTGTTGCCCAGCCAGGCGGGAACCACTCGGCTTTTCCCAGCCTCAGTCTGGTTAATGGGGCTGTGAACCCAGCAGTGCTGTCCCTGCTCTCCAGCTGGCAGCTTGTCTGGATAGCTGGAGTGACACAGAGGGGTGGAGACCTGGAGGGGAAGGAGAGCAGGAGGCATCACATGTGGGTGCTCTCTGGACAGATAACAAGGACATCCTGGTGATGCTGAGTGACATGGACATCAATGCCATCGCTGGCACGCTGAAGCTGTACTTCCGTGAGCTGCCCGAGCCCCTCCTCACTGACAGGCTCTACCCCGCCTTCATGGAGGGCATCGGTAAGGGCTCAGGGATGGGAAGGGGTGGATGCACAAACGTTGCTCTCCTTGGCATTGCTGGGATGGGAGACTCCAAAGGGTCCTTTCCCAGCGTGGCCCGTTTGGTCCTGGCTGTTTTTGCTGGCTCCAGGCCAGCTCAGGGTGCTGCTCCCCAGTGCTCACACACTGGCTGCTGGGAGGGATGTGGCTGTGGTGGGTCCTGCTGCTGCACCAGACCCTGTCCTGAGCCCTTTCCCTCTTTGCCTCCAGCCCTCTCGGATCCTGCTGCCAAGGAGAACTGCATGATGCACCTTCTCCGCTCTCTGCCCGACCCCAACCTCATCACCTTCCTCTTCCTGCTGGAGCACTTGAAAAGGTAATGGCTCAGGGGCTGCTTGGGATGGGTGGGAGAGGCAGGACGGGTCTGTCTCACTGCTTTGCTGTGGGGATGGGACAGAGTTAGAGCTGCTGTTTGATTCCTGTGGTGCCTGCACAGCTGCAGGCTGATCCCAGACTGGAGGCAGATAGTGCTGTGCTGGTAGAGAGCAGAGCAGCAGCCAGGCCAGCAACAGCAGCTTGGGGTAGGCATGGAGTGGTCCTTTCCCTGCCCTTCCAAGAGGGTGGAGCTTCAGGTGTGTCCCACCTACCTCATCTCTCTGGGCTCTGGCATATTCCCCAGGCTGCCACTTGTTCAGACCCTTCTCTGATATTGGTGTTGGCTTTCCACATCTTCTCTCCTCAGGCCCTGTAGGATGCTGGGGGGATCCTGGAGCTGTTCTGCCCCTCCAGAGCAGCTTCTGGTGTCCCAGGACAACCGGCCATGGTGCCAGCAGGGCCTGTGCTGTGCCTGGCCAGTGATCCAGGTCAGCTCTGCAGGGAGCACATGACCTCTGGAAACATGGAACACTTGGCTGCTGCAGCCAGTGTGCAGCTGGTTGGATGAGCTCTGCAGGGAGCAGCTGGCCTCAGCACAGGACAGGAATCAATTGGGAGCTCTGCAGTGTCCCCTTTAGCAGGAAAACAGCTCTGTGTCCTTCCCACCAGTCCAGCAGTAGCCCTTGCAAAACAAGGTGCAACAATCCCTGTCACCTGTCAGCAGCAGGTGGCCAAGAGCCAAGCATAGTCAGCTCTGCGGAAATGTCTCAGAACTGCAGGTGACACCTCATGTCACCTGTGCCAGGGTGAGTGCAGCAGTGTTTGACAGGCTTTGTCTTGGCCCAGATGAGGTGCATCCAAGCCTGGGGACTCAGGGGCTGGGGCTCTCTGGGGGCCCAAAACCCATGGAAAGCACAGGGCTGTGGAAGGGCAACAGAGCAGAACACTGAGCCTGGCCAGAGCTTGGGACTGGGGCTCACGGCTCATGTTACTTGCATCATGAAGGGATTTTTTTTTTTTTTTGTTCCTCTGGTTTGGCTAAAACCAAACAGAAAAAGTGATTGATGCTGGGGGATGGAGAAGGAAAAATCCATTTCCATCCTGAGAACCGGGCACAGCCAGTTCCCACATCTGCTCCCCTGGCCTGGGCTCAAGCGAGCAGCCTGTGCCGGGGAGCACAGCTGCCTCCTAACATGGCAATGTTGTGGTCCTGCTTCCCTCCATGCTGGCAGGGCTCCCACAGGGTTGGAGTGGCCTCGAGGGGAGTGGGTGCAGGGGGCACGGGCTGGTGCAGAGCTCCCTTCACCCTGCAGGCTCGGGAAGGGTGAGGCCCCACAGTGCAGGAGTGAGGGCTTGGTTGCTGCCACATCACACCCGGGGCTCCCGGCCAGGCCCGGCGGCTCCGGCAGAGGCCGTGAAGGGGGCAGAGCTCCCTGCCCTGCACCTGGGTTTTCTGAGGGCTGCAAAGGGCAGTAGAAAGCTGGAGGTGCCCCACTGCTGCTGGGAGAAGGGAGAGCAGCCCTCAGCCTTCACATCACCCCATGGCTCCCCGCTCCTGAATGCTGTTAGGGGCTGACACTGCCTCTCTCCCTTGTACCCCACAGGGTGGCTGAAAAGGAGCCTATCAACAAAATGTCTCTCCACAATCTGGCCACAGTCTTTGGGCCAACACTGCTGAGACCTTCAGAGGGGGAGAGCAAGGTGCACCTCACCTTGGCCTCTGACATCTGGTCCCACGATGTGATGGCCCAGGTAAGAGCTGGGTACTGGAGGGGTTCACCTGCCTGTCTGGGTAGATCTGTTATGTTTTGCTGGGTGGGACAAGCTGGGAAGTGGGAGCTCTTCCCCTTTCTGTAGTAACACCCCCCATTTACCCCTCATCTACAGGTCCAGGTCCTTCTCTACTACCTGCAGCATCCTCCCATCTCCTTCACCGAGCTCAAACGCAACACACTTTACTTCTCCACGGACGTGTAGCCTGCAGGCAGAAGGCACCAGCTGCAAACACTCCAGCTCCCTGCTGGGGGACACGGACTGGATCACAGCCCCCAAGGGAGACCAGCCCAGACCCAGGACGGTGCTGCCTGCAGCTCCTGTACAATCACGTTCCAGCGGCCTGGCCCCACCAGGTGCCAGGGCCTCTCTGTAAAGTAGTCGTGTCTTATGTCCCTTCTTGTGTTCAAGGATTGTTTTTATGTATATTTGCTCTACGGAAGAGGTAGTGACTGACAAAGGCCGTGGACACAGGCTTCCCCCTTGGCAAGTTTTCTCCTGGACTCCTTTCTGCCCGCTCACTCCTACCAGACACCCCTTGCCTGAAGCCTGCAGTGCCCCACGAGTGCCTGTTTGCTGCCCAGCTCCCTGCCCACGCCTGCATGTGCAGCACCAGCTCGCTCCGAGGCCGGGAGCTCACGGGCCTCCCTCCCCGGTGACGGCGACGACCAGCTCTGCTTTGGCTTCGCTGCCTGCGCAAACGTTGGACCCTGTGCCTGGATCCTGCTCCGGCCCCAGCAAACCTGTGAGAGCAGAGGAGCAGGGTGCTGCTTCCTCCCTGCCACGGCTCTTCTGAGTGTTTTCAGGCCAGTTCCCTCTCCAGCCCCAGCCCTGTGCTTTGCCTGTGTGTGTGTGGCGTGGCGGTTCCTCCCCTTGCTGGATGTCACCTCTGAGTAGCAAAACCCACTCACACAAGGCTGGAGCCAGAGGTGCTGTGCTGGTCTTGCTCCACAGCAGGCTGAAGGGATGGCCAGCAAAGGCAGGTTTGATTTCTGCACCACGGGCTGACCCCACGTCTGCTCTGGCACTGATGTGGTCCCAAATTTTCCCAGTTTGGAAATGTGGTGGGGAACAGGGTACCTGCTGTACGGTTCTATCTCTGCCATAGAGAGGCACTCAGGCCCTGCCAGCCCAGCGCTGCCACGAGCACCGCATGCACCCCATGGCACAGCCTGCTGGGGCACTAGCATTCCTCCCATGGCCATGAGGACAAGGAGGTTTTTTTTTTCCCCTCCTTGGCCTTCCCTGCTGCACTGGACATGTGGCAGCACATGGCCCTGCCTCGGTTGGCAGCCTGGCTGCCAGAGGCAAGTGCTCTGCAGCAGCTGGATGGTCACCCCGCCTGGGAAGCAGCACAGAAGGATGGGAGGAGGAAAGCCTTTATGGCTCTCTTGTCTGAAGGCAGAAATGTCTTTCTCCCAAAGTGGTTGCTGCTGGATTAGCCGTGCCCAGCCAGCTCAGGTCTGTTTGTTAGTGGCTCCAGTTCTTGACCCCTCCCAAGCTGATGGCTGGAGTTGTCACATCACGTCCTGAGGCAGGACAGGCTGCCCAAGTGCCCGGCTCCCGGGACGTCCCCCACATTCCCATGTAGGTGTTGGTACCTGTTGGGACACGAAACCTTTCGCTCTGTGAGCTGAGTCCGTGTTCTTGTGGGAAAAGCCCCCCCACCTCCCCGACTGCGCTGGCCCTGTGCTCTCCTGTGCCAAATGGAGACGGATGAGAAGTGACCAAGCGTGTTCCTCACAGCGGCGTTGCCTTTACCCTCCCAAATTACGGACTGTTCCAGGTAGAGCCCAGCCACCGATGCACCAGGTATGTCCTCAGCCACCTCCCTGGGGAAGGCAGCACCTGCCAGCCCTGCACCAGCAAAGCAACCAAGGAGGGGGAGGTCTCAGTCCCCCTCCAAAGGGCTCACACTCCAGACCCTGCTCCTCTTGACTACCAGCTAAACAGAAGGGAAACAGCATTGCAGAAAATAACCAGGCGTCTGTCTTGGCCCTGGACCCAGTGAGGAGGCCGAGCTTTAGATCTGACTGCACAACGGATCCCTGTGTGTGTCTGATTTGTTACATGTGTCCAAGTCTCTGTCCACGACACTGTCATTCCAGATGGAGACTCTGTACAGCCAAATCTCCCCCCAGGACAGTGGCTGGAGGCCTGGTCCCCACAGCCCAGCACAACAGGCTGTGGCTGTCCCCATGAGTGGCTTTTGCTTGTCCCTAACAGGAAGGAAAAAGAGGGGGGTGGACTCTTGCAGCTACAGTTAGAATAGAACTGTTAATTAATATTTGACTTTCAAAAGTTGTTAAGGATATATTTTTGTTTGTGTTCTGTTTCAATTTCTGTAGATTATAAACTTTAAATGGCTGTAAAACCTCGTGAGGAGAAAAAAAATGTTAATAAAAATGCAAAGCCCTGATATTTGCACAAAAGAAGCCCTGTGGTGTTGCTGTTTGCACTAACTGATCACCTTGGCATCACAACTTCTTTCTGTCGTGGAATTCTTGCTAGTTGCACTTCAAGCCAGTGGTATAAGCACAGGCATTGTGCCAGGCAATCTTTGAAGAGAATTCTTATGGTTTGGGCTACATCCTTGCATTTTGGAGGAAAAAAAAACCTGGACTGTCTGGAGCCAGCCTGTTTAATCAGCCTAGAATTACTCAAGCTTAAAATTCAGCTGACTTGCACAGCTTCTGGCCTGAGGATACTGAACAGGCACAGCAAGGGACATCAGGAGATCTGGAAACCTCATCTGATAGATCACATGGTGCTGTTTCCCCACTTCTTTCCATGTGGGAATGGGAGCCAATGCGCCTCCAAACTGACCACTGACCACTGCATCAGCCAAAACACACTGGCAATATTGCTCTTCCAGGTCAACAAGGGCTGTCACTGTTCTGGGAGGTCAAACTGTGGATGCAAAGAGAATCCCTATTAGTTGTGTGCACTGTGTCTGAAACGCCCTTTTCTGCCTCAAAAAGATGAGAGGGAGTGTTTGCCTTTATGGAGTGCCTCAATGAAGGTTAAAAATGACCCTCTGAGGTCTGAGAACACAGCTTGGTTAGAGGTTCAGGAGGGCAGATAGAACACCGATCAAAGAGGCAGCAGCTCCTTGAGCTGACAAACAGATGTTTTGATTTCAGCACCAATGGTGGGCAGAAATAACACTTCCCTTTGTGTAACACTGGGGCACTTGGAGGTGGCACAGGGACATGATGGGAAGCAGGCTGTGTGCTGAGTGAGTGCCCAGTTATCTGCCAAACATTGGTTTATTCTCACAACTCTGCTTTCTAAGTCTCACTGTCAAACTGCTGGAACTAATGGGGTGAGCCTGGGGCAGTTAAAGCAGTAGCAAGATTGTGCTCCCACAGCGAGGTTAAATCAGGCTAGCCAAGTGGCTTCAGAGAATTATACTTCAGCAACAACCTCTTTTTTTCCCTTGAACTGTTTTGTTCATCTGCCAGTAACCACACAGCTCTAAGGCTAAGGATTCCTTTCTGCTTTTCCCTTTAAAACATGGTAAGGAAATCTGGCGCTCATCTCTATACTTGAAATAAGACAAGTCGTACAGATGGCGGTTTGTCTTCAGATGGTATTTTAAGAAAAGCCTGGAACAAAGTTATTTCTCCACAGGATCTTACCTCTCCCCAACAGAGTAGCAAGCTGCAAACTGGTGACTGTTAAAACACTTGCAGCACCTTCAAATATGTGGTAACCTAAATCGGTGCGTTTCTCTTCGAAGATTGTCCTCCTGCCTTCTTCTGATGCTAGCAACAGACTTAATCAAAATCAGCCCCAAAGGATGGAAAGAGCTCAGAGTCCAGGCATGTTTCCTGGAAACTGACAGTCAGCTGATCTGTCCTGGAGATGCTGCTCTGTGCCTGGCTCCATCCTCCCATGCTCCCACAAGCCTGCCTGGAGCAGCCTGCCAGGGCTGGCAGCCAGGTCGCTGTTAGTCATTCAGAAAGTGGCCAGCGCCGCCCCGCTCGCAGTGGCCAGGGCTCCAGAGGCAGTGGAAAGGTAATCCTGATGGTTGTGCCGTGATGCAGGCTCTCAGCAGCAGCACTGGAACAGGGATGTTGCTCCCCAGGGACACGGCTGTTACCGGAGGTAGTAATCGACCGCGGCGGAGAAAGCGGCGAATCCTCCGCAGCCGATCACCCCGGCCTTCAGCCCAGCTGCAAGGCAAGGGTGGGAAACAATGACACAAAGCAGGAAAAATATTCTTCTCCCCAGTAATCTCTGCTGGCTCAAAGAGCTCACACCAGCAGGAACCTGGCACTGGCCTCCCAGGGGACAGTGGCACTGCCTGATGTACAAACCCCTCGGGGCCAGCAGGATTTGCTCTCTGGGTGCTGTGTCGTCACCCAGAGGACAGAAGAGAATGCTCCAGTGCATTTTACTGTGCTCTCATGTGAGCTCTTCAAGTGCCTTGGTGGGACTAGGGAGGAATAGGAAGAGCAGCCACTGCCCTGACAGCTTTAACAGGATTAGGTCGAGGACAGACACAAGTTAACAAGCTCAATTAGAAGCACTTTCAAAACCTTTCTTTTCATTTATGCTCAGTAAAGCAGGACAGGTTTTTTTTCTTAAGGAGAGTGAGAGAAGTTTGATATTTCTGATGAGGAAAGCAGCTCTTGAGGATTTTTCCAGACGTTACCACTAAAGGAAAGTCCCCACTAGTGCTGCTGACTAAAACCCCAGTGCTCCTTCTCGTTCACATGCAAGTAGAACTGTCTGTTTGAATTTGATACATGAGAATGGAGAAAAGCATTTTACACACAGTACGAAAGAAGAGAATAGAGTTCTTTAGTTCTAATTTCAAAGGAGAGTTGCAGAGACAGTGAAATGGTAGATGTTTAGATCTCAGTTAACACAAGAGCTTCTGAGTTGCTCTGTGTGTATTTTTGGCTCTCTCCCATGACACCACAGAAGAGTGTGGAGAGCCACCACCATCTCCTGACATTTCTTTCAAGTGAATTTTGTTGATTTTCCTCCCGGACCAACCCCTCCTTATCCACACTTATTCTTGGAGCTGACAGTTCTGCCAGTCAGGAGCACACTCTCACCCTGGCTTCACCACAGCCCCATGCAAAGAGGTTTGTATGTGTGTGTGTGTTGCACTGAGAACATCGTGTGCTGCATAACCAAATTCAATCTTATCAGAGTTATCACAGAAGCAGTTGCCAGAAGGCACCACCAACCTCTGAAGCCGATGGCTCCTCCCGTGATGCAGCCACTGATAACGCTGTTCTTCCAGTCTGACTTCCCACGATACTGTGGAATCAGAAATCAGAGTCAACAAGTAAACACGGAATAAACACCCAGCATCTGTGCTAACAGCAAAGGAGATTAAACGACCTTCCATCCCCTTCTCAGCTGAGGATGTTCTTCCCTCTGCTCTCAGCAGATGGCCCTGCACTCCCAAACTTGCAGGGCTGGGAAGGGAGGAAGGAGCAGGTAACTGGGAGAGGTAAGGCAAATCCATATGGTGCAATGCAGTGCTGTGGGAAGGATCCTCAGGAGAGCCAGCACAGCCCCCAGAACACAGCCCTGAGTCTCAAACTGCAATAACTCCATGAGGGCAGCCCTGAGCCTGGCCATGCAGCTGGTCCTTGGCACAGGTGACAGTCACAGCATCTGCTGACAAAGATGGACTATGTCCATAGCCAGGACACGCTGGATTTTCACCAGTGCAGAGATCTCTTTGTTCTGCTCCATTGTGCAAGCAGATACACTTTTCTTCTAGATGAGTTAAGAAGTAGTGGTGCCTTTCAATTAAAAGGCAGGACTCAAATTTGTAACAGGGTGATTTTCCTATTTAAAAGAGCAGATGATAGATTTACCATTGAGCTGCACCAAGGTAATTTCTGGCTGCAGGGGCCAGATGAAAACCGGCCTGTTACTCAAGAACTTTCATCCAATGATCCCTTTCTGCATATGGAATTTTTAGACACTCAAATTACCATGTTGCAGCTCACAGTTTGACATTTCACACAAGCACTTGTAGCTAGGGTTTTAAAAAGTAATGCCTGTGCTTGCCAATACATTCAGGACTTAAACTGAAAAGCACTTTGCCATTGCAAAAGAGTTCATTCTGTCAGAGAAGAGCATCTCTGAAGACAGATCTCAAAGCTGAATAGCTTTGCTGGCCAAGAAAGAACAAAGCAGCCTATTCCACTGCCCTACTGCAAAGAGGATGCACATACTCATTTGGATCTAGTAAAAGATTTTAAAGAGTACTAGAAAACATTTCTTAATGGTTGAGAGGGTCCTACTCACAGATTCTACCACACATTCCGTGCAGGAGAACATGGCACCCACGATGGCAAAGTTCTTGGCGTAGGAGATGCCCCTCTGCCCCATGTCCTTGAGCACCTCCTTAGCTGTGGGTGTGCGATAGGGATCCTTGGGATCAAACCCCACGTTGGTGTCAATGCCAGCTGTGAAGACACCAAACGCACCTCCCAGAACAAACCCTGTAAAAGACAAACACAGTGAAATGAACTCGGCTGGGCTGGAGCAGCACATTCCCCTGCAGGCAATGAAGGGGCTC
This sequence comes from Sinosuthora webbiana, assembly GCA_013397395.1. Classification (NCBI taxonomy): domain Eukaryota; kingdom Metazoa; phylum Chordata; class Aves; order Passeriformes; family Sylviidae; genus Sinosuthora; species Sinosuthora webbiana. Next base: position 588,279 of record VXBN01005262.1, on the reverse strand, counting down.
TGCTCCCGCTGTCTGTGAGCGCTGCACTGTGACAGGGGCAGGAATCTCTCGGTACTCTGGACACTTGTGACAGCCTGTGCTGTGCTGAGGAAAGGCCATGAGCACCTGTCCCTCTCCAAGGAAGGCAGACAGAGATCCCTCCCTGGAACGTGTGACAGGCACTGGAGGAGGCTTGGGAGGAAAATCAAAACACGGAGGCTGCAGCCTCTTCTCCACCCGCCCATTCCCCGACGCCACAGGGACCCCCGAACCACCCCAGAGCTGCCCGCCCCGTCCTTCCAGCCGCCGCACCTCCCACACAAGCCAGCGCCGCCTTGAAAGGGCAGCTCTCCATGACCCGCTCCACCATCTTCTGCTCCTCGCTCTTGGGCGGGCAGGGGATTCCGCCGAGGACGGCGGGGTCCCAGGCGCGGGGCTGCCGCTTGTCGCCCACGAGGTGCTGCAGCAGGAGGCTGTACTGCAGAGGCGGCGGCGGCGGCGGCACCGGCTCTCCCGGCGCTGAGGGCGGCGGGGCCGCCATGACGGCCTTGCACACCCACGGGTGCTCGACGCCGCGTCCGGGCCGGCTCGAGCCGCCGCGGCGGGGGCGCACGGGAACTGTAGTTCCGCAGCGGGGACAAGCCGGCCGGGCACAGTCGCGATTTGACTACACATCCCAGTCTACCCCGCGCCCACGCCTTCGGGGAGAACTACCACTCCCGGCATGTTCCGCGGCGCGCCGCGGGGATTGGCCGTCGAGGGCAGCCGGGGGACTACATTACCCGACGTGCCGCATGGCACCCCCCTGGCGGCCGGTGCGGCCGGTGCAGGTGAGGCGAGGGATCCGGAGCATCCCCGAGCGCGGCGGCGGCGGCTGCAGGTGAGCCCGGGGAGGTGAGGGCAGCGCGGGGGGACTGACAGGGCTGGGGAGAACCGGCACCTTGGCGCCGGGCATCCCCGTGCTGGGGGGAGCGCTGAGGTGCCGCAGTGCGGGACGCAGTCCCCGTGCCCCGGCTGAGGTGCGGGGAAGGCGGGTGAGGTGTCGCGGTGTCGCCGCCGCGTCCCCGCATCCCCCCCGCCGCCGACTCCGGCCCCGCGCCGGTGTCTGAGGGCAACAGGTCCCGCACGGGCGCTGCCCGTGCCCGCACCGTCCCGCCGGAGCCCGGCCGGGGCTCTGAGGGCAGCCGGGCTCCCGCAGCCCCCGCGGGGCTCCGAGCGCAGCCCGGGCGGGCGAGTCGTGCCCGCGGCTCCGGCACCCGAGCCCGGCAAAGGTGTCCCCGCTGTGCCCGGGCATCCCCCGCTGCTCCCCGGGGAGAGCTCGGTCTCCTCTGGCGTACGGGAGCAGTGTTACTTCAGGGCATTTGTAGCTCAAAATACCCACAAGTATTCCCTCACAAAATGCGGACTTGGCTCGTGTCAAATCGTGCACAAACCCGAGCTCCGGGGAGATTGTTCTGTTTGGTGGTAAGGTGGGAAATGTTGCTTTTCCTTCTGGCAAGCAAGGTACAGTGAGCATTAAAAAAAAAAAGAAAAAAAAAATCTGTGTTCCTTGATGTGTTGCTTTTTTTCCCTCACCTGCTTTACTTTCTTGTTCTTGTGGACTAGAACCGGTTTTCATCTTCATGTGACAATAGGTGTGCCTCGAAAATACCTTTCTTTTTATTTGATATTTTTCTATTTGAAGTTACCTATGGGTTTTAAAATCTATATGAATAGTTGTCTTGGTTTCAATAGGATGCATGGAAATACTGTATTTCAATAATTAGAAATTACTTGAAAAATTAAGTAAATGATGCAGTGATATGAAATCTCCCTGATATCCTGAAACACAACTTTTTAGAGGTCCCAAAGTAACAATTTTTCTTTTCTGTTTTTGTCCTTTGTTTCTCTTATGTCTTTTTTTCTGCTTATGTCTTAGTGTAGGTAGGTTCAAATAACGATTTAAATGGATGGTTTCCTCACTTCGAACACTTCATTAGGCGAAGTTCAACAACTTTCCTCTAAATCCCACCGCCCTCTACTGGCTGCACCAGCGGGGCCCCCCTGCCCGCTGCTATTCCCTCTCCTTTTCTTTGTCCTTGGGGTTCTTTTAATTTTATTTATTTTTTGTTCCTTTGGGAGTATTCTTCCCCCCCCGCCTTTTTTTTTTAAGGTCAAAACCCGTGAAAAAGCATGTGGTTAAAATTTCCTACAGCAGGATCTTTACAGGGTAGGGGAGGTTGCTGGCAGGATGATCTCCCTAAGGAACCTTCAACTTAAGATTTCAATCTTCTTGATCCAAAATAACCTTGCTGGGCTGATCTCGAAGTCACACAGCAAAGCCTAATTTCCCAAGGCCTGAAGGGAAAAAAAAGATATACGTTGGACTGGGAATATCAGCACGGAGAGTTTATATGTATAGTTGAAATATTGCTTTGGCTTTCTTTCCCCTGAGTTTTGGAGAAAATGTTGGGTTACTGTTTGTTTGTAAATAAAATATTTAAGCACGAATTTTGTAAATATGCTTCTATAAAATATATTTATTTATGGATACTAATATGTAATTAGATCTTATTCCCGCCCCCCCTCCTTAAATATTAAATCATTTTCTCCTCTTCCCATTCATGCTGTTCCATGTTCTACACACGAACAAATTCCGGTGCCGGAGTATTTGAATAATCTCATCTGCCTGAACAGATTTTTTCGCGTGGGTGAAATCAGATGGAGGATTAAGGATTTGAGAGGGAACATAAGGGTCCAACACATCTTCGATAAACAAGTTGTTCAAATGAAACTTACAGCTCGTTTGCTTTTCCCAAGCCCGTGAACCTTCATCGCTGCAGAGTGTGCGGCTGATGCGTCCGACCCTCTTCCTTCTCTCCTCTTTTATCCTGGAGCTGCTCAGTCCAGTGCGAGAGCTCAGGTTATTTTTATCCTTGCCTAGTCCCACGAAATGAAACATTCTGAATTGGGGTGAGTGTGACGGCAGCAGCGGGCGCAGATGATCCCGGAGCGTTTGTGCAGCTCCGAGGAGGAGCTCGGTGTGTGTTTCAGCAGAGGGCAGCACATGGTGACACGGAATAATCGCGTTTCACTTGACCTTTACAGTGACTCAGTGACTCCCACACTTCAGTATTCTCCAGACAGGGTAAATCTTGGAAATAAGGAGGGGTTTGTCACAAACCCTGGGTTTGCATATGTCTTGGTTGTAGAGTTCTCAGGTTTTGAATAGACTCTGGCAGTGCTATTAAAAAATTAAAATAAGTTTTCACAGTCCTCAACTTTTATTTTGTCAAACTGCCAGTTCCAGAGTATTTTCTGAAGTTACTCAGCTGGGCAAGAAGTGACTGAAGGTGGAAGTCAACAAGAATTAGATCAAATCCATTCTTTTTCACTCATTCCTACCTGTGGGCACCTTTCTTTCCTTATCAGAACTGTCATGATGAAGGGGTGAATGAGAAGAAGAGGAGATAAATTAATGGGTATTTTAATGAAAAAGCTTTTAATCACCAGAAGCAGAAGAAAGTGGGGCTGCTTTGCAGGTGGTCACACTGCTGATCTCACCTGTTGTGTACAAAGAGGTTTCCAGTGGCTGCAAAAGGGAAGGTGCTGGGACCTGCTGGGCTTCCTCTCCACCCTATGGGATTCTCATCTATACATTAAATTTGATCCTTTCCTACTTCTCATTGTCCTCGTGAATGGAGTGTTTTGTCTTTTTTTTCTTTAAAAGACTTTAGGTTTGAAAGCTCACTGGAGAAGTGAAGTGCTTTGTGAGATAGATCTAATTTCAGTGAAGGAAAACCGCTTCAGCTTCTGTTTTCCTTGACTTTCCTTGACTTTTGAGTTTAACATATTTGTTTGAGAGTGCAGCTGGGTTGTTTTTTTTTCTTCTAAACTAGCTTTAAGTGTTGGAGAATACTGTCTCATTACCATGGCAAACAGCTAAAGTACTAAGAAAAAAGGTTAGATTATAGGTAGGTGGCAGGTATCCAAGGCCTGAAGGGAAAAAGGTATCCTGACTCACTGATTTTCTTTTTTTTTTTTTTCTTTTGCTTTAGGTCAATATAAAATAGACTGCAGAGAGAGATCTTTGACTAAAATCTCCTTTTAGGATCAGCAGACTTGTTCCTTGTGACTGTGCTCTGTAACTCAGAGAGAAGGAACAGGATGTGGCTTTTCAAGATGAGTGTTTGATCCTGTCTGCTCTCCCTAACGTTTTAGATCTCAGAGTCTGCACCCCTTTTTGAAAGTAAGGTGGTGTGTTTGTTCCACTTCAGCAAAGTACTCCTTCTCCTCTTCACAGTTTGCCCAATATTACAAATATTTTTGTTTTCACCTGTAAAATTTGAGACACACTTGTGTGGTCTAAATAAAGTTTCAGGCATCATCATCTCCCAGGGCTCTAAGCTGTTGCTATAGAAGCCTAAATTCTCTTTGAGAGACCTTTCCAATAGAAAGAAGTTGATACTGCAGGAAAGTTGTCATGGAAATATGCAGCAGAAAGAGAAAGGAAATCTCAGTTTGATGACTGCTACACAGGCTTAGCCAGCCTGGTGAAGTGGCTCCCTAGCTGGAGATCTGGTTCTGCAGATTCTCTTGGTTGTGTTCCGGTGGATTGGAAAGCTGTGGACTCAAACCTAAAGGCATAAATTATTTAACATTTATATAACCAAACATACCTCTTGAACTCGGAAAGCTTTATCCAGATTTGAGTTTCCAGGTGATTCCCAGCAGCCTGGCTCTTAACTGGGGATGGAGCTGTGGCACAGCCATTTCTTATATTTCTGGCAATGGCCAGTCTGAAAGGATTTCTTGAAGCACCACGATTAAAATGAGGCTTTCAGAACCAATTTTTAAATGACAAACTAAAAATAGTTGATTCTGCAAGCTTCAGTGCCATTCCAGATTTGAATAGGACCCCTTTGTGTCCAGCTAAATGATGGGATAAGCAGATCCCTCCCCACAAATTTCTTATGCCATCACTAAGCCTGGTTGGCTCCCTGGTTTCCAGCTTTTTGTGCCTCTCTTACTAAAGCCTCCTGATATCTAATAAACGTGATTATGAGTGAGCTGCCTTTAAATATCTATTACCAGAGTCACCATGGTAACTGCTGTAAGAGTTTCGTGCTGGTAAAAGGTTTCCAGCTCCCCGAGATACAGCAGGGCAAAATGCTTAGGCTGTTGTTTTCACGGTTTGAATGAGATCAAAGAGGCCAAAATAACACACTCCTGATTTCTGATAGCAGTGGATGTTAGTGGAACTGAAAGGGATAAGCTTTATTCTGGAGCCTGTCCTCAGATCAGGGAATAGAGGACAGTGCCACAGGCAGGGACAGCCCAGGCTTTCTTTGGACAGCAGGCTCCTGCAGGAAAGGGAAGATGTCACTCCCTCTGCCTGAGCCAACACTTGGCTTTTCTTTCAATACTGTCAGCCAGTGAACTAATTAACCCTCCTGAAGGATGCAAAATGGTGAAATTCCACCTGCCACAGGAGCAGGCAGAACTGCTGAGCGATTCGGCGTGGAGCAGAAAGAATTGAACTGGTGTGTGTGTTCTCTCTTCATTTCGTGGTGCTCTCAAACTGCTCTGTTTTCCTCTCGGCCTTCAGCTGCTGTGTCCCAGGGCAGTGGTGTTAGTTGGGCAATATTCAGAGTGACTTCCCTGCTGTCCTGATTTCCAAATCTTCCTCTCCCCTTCTCTGACATCTGCTTTCTTTCCCGGGTTCCCGTTGTGTGGCCACTCGATCCTTTGCTCTGTAATGACAGTTGTTTCTACAGGCGTCCAGAGTCACTAATGTCCCTCATGCAAACTGTCACCTCAGGGGGTTGTTTTGCTTTCATTTTTTTATTTACTTACGGTAAACAGGTCACAAACTCCATAGGGCACTTCGTCCTTTCTGTGCAATCTGTTCTCTTGCTTCATTGCCCTCCTACTTTAATATCTGCCGGAGATTTTAAATTATCACTTGCTTTTATAGAAACACGGAAAATACTGAGCACCTATTCCTGCTGCTTTCCCACTTCATTGCCTGTGCCTCCTGCTTCTGGCATTTAGGTCTTTTATTTTTTTTTTTGGTAAGGGAGACTTCTGCTCTGGTAATGAGCTGTTTGGTGTGGCTGTGCTGCATGAGAAAAGGAGACCTCGAGGAGAGGAGCAGTTTGGATCCACTTTGTGAGTGGGGGGACACAACTGGCACAGCAGAGCCAGCACGAGTGGCACTGAGCACGTTTGACGGGGAGATTGTGCCTGCAGGATGAGCTCATGCTGGTGAAGTGTTGATATTTGTCCTTACCTGCCTCGTAGGCAACGTGAGCCACATGCCGGGATCTTTTTTTTTGCTGAGCTTAAAGATGCTTCTGATTCATTTTAGTTATAAGGTTTATTGAGGGCTGGATTTGCACCGAGGGTTTAAAATCAGAAGCGGTTATGATCGTTGACCAAGAGCTCCAAGGAAATAATTTCATAACGAGTCTTGAAAGCAGAATCTGGGTCTCAGAATGGAATTTGCCTGCATTATACCGCCACTTGTTTCTTGGTGGTTCTTCTGTGGCATTGTGGTTAAGGCTGGGAGGGTCTCAGTGTTTGGGCACGTCAAATTTCAGCTGCATTGTTCAATTTCTCAGGCCTGCTAAGCTGATTTAAAAGTTTAAGCAGCGGCAAATGTGTTTGTTCGTACAAGCTGTATAGAAGAAAGGAATTGTTGAATCTTAATTTAGATTCTCCTTTTTTTCTCGATTTGATTACATCATCAAAGCCAAATTTCTATGCTGAATTTCTGGGTGCCCCTGTGTAACAGTGTGCATGTCTGTCAAAACTACTGATTTATATGGGAGTTAAAATCGATGAGCGCTGTAGACCCTTGCTAATTTCTGACATTTATTCAGTAATTTAGGTACTTTCATTTCCTGACCTGTTTCCTGTAAAACAGATGAGTTATTAAGCTACTGCAATGATCAACTGATTCTGATCGAGCGTCTGTAAAAGATGCAGAGAGGAAACGCGAGGTGGGAACTCCAAGGCAGGGCTGTGTGGGGAATCAGATCTTGCCAAGAGCCTTTTTTTCCTGCACTCTTGCTCTGCATTAGGAGGCCTGTTCCTTCTCGTGCTTCCTGAGTTCCCTCTGTGGATTTGTCCTGGTTCGGTTCCTGCCGGGCTCCCCGTGGGTCCGAGCTGATCTCGCAGCTCCGCTCCCGTTCCTGCTGTCGGCACTTCCAGCGTGAATCCCTCGGAAACAAAGCCCACACCTCAGCTCTCACTCTCATTTGCCTCCCCCTGAAACGCACCGAGAAGTTCAAAGCGGTGGGACCTTGCTCCAGAATCCCGCCGGGGTTTTTAATTCCAAGGCAGCCTCCAGCACGCATCTTCTCCGGTGCTTCACTTCGCTCTGCATCGTCAGTGATTTAATGGAATGTTTTTCTGTTCCGGGCTCCTTGGAGTTGCTAACCTGTTGGAATTCCTCTCCCGTTAGGCGATAAAATGCCAGCTTTTCCAGCACGACATCCCTCTGGGACAATAAGTAAAGGGAGCACGTGGGGTTGTGCAGGATTTTGCCTGGGTGGGTAGTAAAAACTTGCTGTGCTACTTGAATATGGTAATTCTCTATGAATTGTTAATGAGTGCCACATTATAACCTAGATAGCAGAAAACTAACAGCGAGGAATAATAAAATAGAAAGTTAGTCCCTTTCCCTTAAGTCTTTCTTGCTTTTAATCATTGAAATAATAATAATAAAATCAGTATAAAAGAACAGTATAAGTCTTATCGCCCTCCTTCAGGGAAGAGCACTCAGTATTGCCTCTTTTGCACGTTTAGATTTATCCACATTTTGAGTAACAGGGTGACAGCAGGAAAGCTGTCCCTGGTTGTTGATGATGCCTGAGGAAGCAGAGACGTTTGAGAATTGCAAACAGTAATAAACTTTGCATAAATGTGTGCAAAAGTGATCAGTGACTTTTATTTTAAGTGTATGAAATATGATGAGTGTTTCTGTGCTACACAGATTTCCTTTCTCATTCTGCCTTTTTCTGTGGNTTTTTTTTTTTTTTTTGTAGATAAATGTGCATTAACTCTTGAGTGTTCTACTCAGAAATGACAGAAATACTGAAAAATGCTGGCACATCTTACAGACTTTTGAAACAGGCAGTTTCCTAATTCTATTTTTTACTGACTCAGTGGCTGTTCCCTTGGAAATTCTCGAGTTGTTGTCTGGTCTTCTGAAATTTTGGCAATAGGCACCAGAGGAAGCTGTTTTTCTTGTCTCCTATAGCACTCCATGTTCCATAAAACATTATCTGCCTTTTTTCACCCCAATTTAATTATTCGAGTCTCTTCCAGCATTTTCCCCACTTGCAGGCCAAAGCTGGTAGCCACGGGCTGAGCCCCTCAGGTGTTGAGCAGGAACACAAAACTGTGAGGAGCCTCTTAAAAACAGGGAAGGGAAAATAAATCCCAGTTGTCCAAGCCAGCTCACACAGCTTGCTTGTGCTGGTGGAGCCTTTTTGGCAGCAGTTGCAGGAGTTCCATCCACCCATTTGATCAGCAGCATCTTGTTGACCGAGCTGCAGTTGTTTTTTTGTCAGAATGGAAAGTGGTGCCCCGTGATTCACTCTGCAAACGTCCACCAGCGGCGTGAACTTCCTGACATCTGCACTGCAACTGAGAAAATAAAGAAGTTTGGATCAGTTATGTCCAAAAGGGAGAAAAAAGCACAGAGTAAATGCTGTCCCAAAGCCATGGGCTGACTCCACTAATATCCACTGTCTGATGCAGGCTTGCCTTTGTAATTGCTTTTGGTTTTCCAACTCCAGACAGCAATGTCCCAAGCCTTGCAGCTGAATTAGAGACTTGCTTTAAAAAGACATTGTTATTGACATAATAGCCTTGTTTATGGAATTTCTCTCCTTTGTAATTAAGATTGTTTCATGCACAAAAGCAGTTAAGTATGGCATAAATATTTGTAAATGCAAAGATATTTTAAACCTTGTTCCTTGTGTGAGCCTTTCTTTCCACACTATGCATTTGCTTCTCAAATGAGCTGTGCCACTCAAAATTCTGCCCTTTGCCCATTTTATTACATTCTCATCCATATTTGTTCTTGTGGAATTGTCCCATTAATGAAGTTTGCAACGTAAAGCCTTTAAATTCCTCAAATACAGCATTTTAAAGGTGTATTAATGGTGAGGCTTGATCTTATTCTCTCATACCTTGTAGGGAAGCTGTGGGAGCAAGTGCATTGAGCAGAATGCAGGCAATATGTTCACTGTTATTTTGTCTGTCAACCCATTTTACCAGCTGGGTGAGAACCTGGCAGATACTTGAAAAAAGTTTATATTGCTACTTGAAATTGTTTTCTCAGCCTGGCTGTGTGAAAGTAATTATGGTTAAGGCCCTGGCTTTCTTTGAGCCTGGCCAACTCATTTTAGCTGTTTGTTTCTGGGCTGGTTTTTCATTAAACAGAAAGGCAATTTATCAATTCAGAAAATTTTATGCTGAATAATTCTTTGGTCTAAGTAAAAAGATCAGGTAATTATAGCTATAAGGGCTACCAGAAAACCTCTAAATAAACAAATATACTGTCTGGTCTTGTTGGGTTTGGGGAAATTCTCCACCGCTCTTCCAGGCTGTCTCCCCAAGCTGAAGTATGTAAATGTTGTGACTGTCTCCTTACAGCCAAGCATTTTGGTTTTAGGTTTTGGTCAAGTTATATTTATCAGATGTATCCCAAAGATATTTCAGAGTGCAACACAGGAGCTCATCTTGCCTCCCCACTCCCTCATCTCAGTTCTTTATTTCTCTTGGCTGGAGGACAGGAAAACCCATCAAGCTGCCAACACTGCTGTCCCTCTGAGCCCAAACAAACTCACCAGCAATGGCAGAGGGGCAGAACGCTGCACTCCGAAAAGGGTTTGGTTTCTTCAGCCAAAGAAGCTGCTCTGCAAGGTGTCTGCACCTGACTCAGTCTCATTTGTGAGCTCAGGGTCCAGGTACCTGCAGCTGTTCACCCTGAGCTGGTATTTTTGAGCTGCATCTGTTCACTTGTGAAGGTGGTCGATGCCCAGAGCTGCAGCCCCTCCCCTGGGTCCCCTCATTGCCTGTGCCTGCACCATGTGTGGGGTCACTTCCTCAGGGAGGAGGAACACTGCATTCACATCAAGTGCCTCCAGGAACTTCCTCCTGATCTGAGCTGTGAATAATCTCAAGAACTCTGAACATTGTGTAAAAATACAGAACGGGTAAGTCCTACCAGTGGTCACACAGCCTGACCTTGGATATTGAAGAGACTGTCAGAATGGGCTGGATGGAAGGATTGGTGCATTGTGGATGCTGGCAAAGCTGGAATAGCAGCTGGCTGAATTTAGGGACTTAGAGCTAATAATGTCTGCTTGAGACCTGCCAAACACAGGGCTTTAACCTGTGCTAAATAAGTCATGGTGTGCTCTTTTGTCTTGTTCTGGCATTTTAAGATAAGGCAAGAGCTCGTTACTCTTAAGAACATCAGAAAGCTGGATCTCAAAGCCATAATCTTCAGAGGAGATTTGGCTTGGACTCAATCTGTTTTTAAAGTTTGGTTACTCTATGATAACAGTAGTGGTGCCAACACTGAGCTGAAACATAAATTTACTCTTGGCATAACATCAGCTTCCTTCAGGCCTCTGGCACCTCGAGTAACGAGGGTGCAATAAGGTTGGACTATTCAGATCCAGCACTCTTCAAATATTATAAATCTTCCCTATTTCTTTACTATAAACATCTACTATAGTATCAGTATTACTTAATTACCAGGTTCACACTGCTGGGAGAGAGAATTCCTGATCTGTAGTCACAGGCTGAATGTCTTTGGTCAGAGACACCAGAGGGTGATCAGACCCTCTCTAGACAGAATTGGACAAAAAGCCCTGTTTTAAACGTGCTAGTTTTCTCTTTGAAATTTGGATTTGATGTCTTTGCATCCCCTGTCTCCTTCAACTGGATATTATCTCTGCTTGCTTTAACTCCGTTGAGACCTCTGGCCCTTTTCTTCCTGTTTTCAATCATGAAATTCTTTTCAAAAATCTTAAGGAAGAGGGACGTTCTCAAGCATTTGTTCGCTCTTGTCCTTTATTAGCTCTCTTCTAAATAAAGAACAGATTGACCCTTCGTGGGCAGCTCGAGTCACTCAGGACTGATTCTGGTTAGGTTTGTAAAAGCTTCTGTCTTAGTGCATCTTCATTCCCTACACCCACTTTTCCACTTGGTTGGAGCAATGATGGAGGCAAGGGAAATGTCATAAGGTGGCCTGGCTGTGATTGCTGGCACTCCGGGGGATGTATTATTGTGGAATAGAAAAGCTTCTGAAAGCTGCTTCTGTGTTTTCCTCTGAAATTGCCTTTTTTCTATGCCACCTCCTTGCCCTTTCTCTGTGGTATGTGCTGCATGATTTTTTTTTTGCTTGATTGGATCATCCAGACCAGTTTGTGGTTCATGCTCTGCCCAGTGTCCAGTCCTGCAGTTGGGGATGATGGAAACCCTGAAAGAAACTCTTTGTCTCCTTTAAGGATTGAAGCACCTCGGTGTTTTTGGACGTAGGCTACAAATTGCTTTCTTGCATAAGTCCTCCTTGCTTTGATGAAAATATAATATTTGTCATTCCCCTGAGTAAGCGAGTGCCTGTGTGTGTGTGCTGAATGCCGAGGCGCCGGTGGAGCCAGCTCGCTTCCGTGTGTGAATCATTTCTCAAGCAGCTCTCTGTGTCTCTCTGCAATGTGGTTTTCCTCTCAGGGAAGCACTCAAGCCCTGAATTTTCAGTCTGGCTTGCACATGCTGTCAGAAGCTAGTGGGAGACACTTTTCTTTTTAACGCAGAAAAGAGGACAAGCTTTTACTGTAAGTATTTTATTAGCTTTTATTTTTTTTTTTTTTTCATGGCGGGAACTGTATTCTCTTGAGGGACTCTTGGGTCAGTAATGTGTTCGTAGAGTGAATGAACCTGCTTTTCTCAACACTACTTTTTTCATAGTATCTCAATGTAAAACTAAATTGAATTAATCAAAAATAGGGTGAACAAGTCTGTGTTAGCCGAAAATGTGCTGGGAGTGGTCTAAAAGCCATTACAACCACAGAAAGAAATCCCCTCATGAGGCTACTGTATTTTCCTCCTGCTCAGCTACATAGTGACAGAAGGGGTGAAGCTGTTTCTGTTCCTGCTTTCTCCTCTGGCAATTTACAGTCATTCCCCGACAGTGAAATGAAGCAGGAGCACGAGCAGAGTTTCCTCTGCTGCTGCATGTGCACACAGTCCAGTCCAGGAAGGGCAGAAGGGAACGGGCTGCTGAGCCAGGAGCTTTGACAGCTCGTGTCTGTGGGAGCAGGGAAAGCACTGGGGACTCTCCAGCAGTCCCTCTTACAGCCCCAGAGCACAGAGCTGGTCAGGTTCTCAGCAGGACCCTTTCATTACAGCACCTCGGCTGTTGTCTTTAGAATTGTGTTGTGGATGAAGATGGGTCATAGAAACAATTGCCATAATAACAGCATTTATAGAGCAGGTAATATGGCAAAGTTGTGGAGATTTAATTAAGCCCTGTGCGTGTAGCAGTAAAGGATTAGTGGTAGAACTGGTTTGAAAACAGGGATTCTCTACCTTTTTCTCTTGTGTACAGTTCTAGATATCCCCTACTGATCCTTTGTGGTTCTTTCTTTCTAAATTAAAGTGTTCTTTGCCCCTGTAACCTCGGCAGGAGAGAGAATACCTGATTTGCTCAAGCAGTGTTGTTTATCTGCACAATTTGACAGGTAACTACCGCAGAAATTCCTCATCCTAACATGCACATGGCCGTGTGCTTCCCCTTCCCTTTCTTGTGCAGTTCTAAACCAATTTAATTTCATGGTGTAGCCCACCAAGGTGGGTCATTCAGTCCATCACTGGCCCCCAAACTCACAGCTGCAAACTGTTGGTGCTGTTGCTTAGGTCTGTTCTGTTCCTGTTGGTTATGAATATTTTTAAAATGCAGAAGTGCTTTGGTTTCTCCTGCAGCTTTGGGGTTCTGTCCTCATCTTTGCAGAGAGCCCTTTCTGTCACAAGTTCACGCTGTCGCTCATAAATGCCCAGTTTATGAACTCCAAGTGAGCTATTCTGCACTTTAATGGGTGATAAATATCTCCTTAAGGGACAGCTTCCAGATCTCAGTTATTTCCCTGCGCTGTGATGGATGGAAAACGGGAGTCAGGGAAACGTCCCAGCATGTGGCAATCTGTGAGGCTGCTCAACAGATGTTGATTAATCTAATTTTTGGTTGGTTTTTTTTTTTTTTTTTTTCTGTGGGGTTCCTTTCCAAAGCAAACGAATGAGTCCATCTTCATAAATATCCTATTTAGCGAGCAATTATTATCCCATTTTTACCAATGGAAAAAACTAAGGCATGGGAAGATTGCATGGCTGAGGGGGTGTGATGATTCCGTGCTGAAGCTGAGGGTGGAAATCAGGTGGAATTCCATGGAATGCTCTGCCTCTGGTATCATCCCTCCATGCTCTGAGGGAACAGGGAAGCCCAGTCAGGGCTACCATGTAGCCACATGCTGTGCATCTCGGCTGTTCCAAAAAAAATCATCATTCCTTTTCTGTCTTGTAGTTGTACCTACCCTCTATGCTACAGAAAAACGTAATGGCAGGTAATTATCAGGCAAACCACTTGTAATTATTCTTAATTTCTTCAGCAATTATATAGCTCTTGCTCTATCTGAAATGAAACCTTCTTCTCTTCCTTCTTGTGGGTTGGCAAAACATGAAGTGGCCGAATGTGTCACTTGTTTTGTGCTGTATTCACTGGGACAGCAGTTCAAAGAACGTGGATTAATGAGCAATAGCTGCCTTGAAATGGCTCTAAAACATTTTTTTGTTCTCAACCTGAATATACTGAACGTGAATTAAACCCATCTATTCGGGATAGAGTCATACTGGGGAGAGCCCAGCATGACCTAATTCTTCATGATTATAACATGGTTGTGACTTGAAAAAGGGAGCTTGGAATCAATGCGTCATTTTTAGCCTTCCCGAATTTTCCTGTGCATCCTTCAGTAACGTGATGCTTGTGATTCAGAATCGCCGCATCACGTAGAAAATTACAGCTGGGTTGGCATTTTTGTTTCTTTATCTTCTCATTTATAAGATCAGGGGTCATAAGGAGGTAGCAGCATTTCCCTTCCGAGCTGTGTGATGGTGACTGGTTAGACAATCAACGTGAGGAAGGAGGAGGAGGAGGAGATGGAGAATCCATGTACAGACAGTGTAATTCAAGCACAGGATGAGCATGTTCCCAGACATCTCCAAGTACAGCTTTGGCTTGGTTTTCCAGCATCAGTCACTGTGCTGATGACAGCAAAGATATCTGTGTTTTCCTGTCTCATAAATGGCCAGCAGCATGGAACAAGGACAAGGGGAATGCGGCTGAACCAATTCCTTATCCATGTGCACACACGAGGATTTTGTTGTGATTTCTGCATTTTTCTCGTGTGATCTAACAATGAGTGAAAGGCTGACAAATCCAAAACTCCAGGGAGAGCTTCTGTGGAGGAGGGTGGGCAGAAGGCTTTGCAGTGCTCTCCGTGCCTGAAAAAGTCATCAATGACTCTAATTGTCATTGTGGGAAGAGGATTTTATTTTGAATGATGTTGAGACACGGAGTTTTGCAGTTGCTGGCCTGGCCTCTGGCAGCCTCGTTGGGATGGTTTTGGAGGAGGCTGAGTTGATGGCTGGGGGTGGATCACGTGTGGCTGCCTGGACCTGTCCTTGCCTGGGCCATCTCTGATGTGCTTTGGACATCCTTGGAACATTTCAGTACATTTATGTGCTATTTAATAAATACCACTTGTAGGGAATTATTGAGAGCACATTAAGGAAATAAGCAAGAAAAGCCTTAACACAAAAATGTGAGCTGGTCACTGTAACCACAGATAAACTTTGTCCTTGGGAAGTTCAGGAGAATTTCCATTATCTGTTTCTATCTGACACCATGGGGGGAGGAAAGGAACTGGCTCTGCAGTAGTTGCTTATAGAGGGGAGGTAGAGCTGTATCCCCTGGAAAGAAAATTCTCATCTGATGCCACATTTAAAGTGCTCTTTTGATGTTTAAGAGTTCTACAGAAGAACCATTAAAGCAAAAATGCAAAGCAAGCTACAACCCAAAAGAGTGACTGGATGGGTGACCTTGGGAATGTCTGTATCCTCATTTCTGTGTAGCTCTGTGTCTAGAATTTAACAGCATTTTTAACTCCTTGCAGAACCACTTGGATTCTACAGCTGCCTAGCTGTTTTATTATAGTACAATTTCCTTCGCTCTTAAAAGTTGGAAAATAATAATAGCACTAAAACCATCTTTGCTTGAGGCATGAATAAAACCAGCAGAATCTGCCCTGCTGTCTGGACATGAAAATTTCCAAGTGATGTTTTGTCTCCTGGTCCTCTACCAGCAAACCATGAAAATTCAGCTGCAAATGAGATTGGAAGGAGAGTCTGCTGAGGTAGACCAGAGGAATCTGTGAAGTGTCTGGGGTTGACACTTCAACCAAATAATTGATTCCTTTTGGACAGCAAAAACAGGAGGAGCTTTAGGGATGAGGTTTTGGGAAATGTTGGGTTTTTTTGGTCTGAGTTGGGTTTGGAAGCAGGTGGTCTTGCTTGGTTTGTTGTTTTTTTGGTGGGCTTTTTCATCCAATTCTAATTAAAGCTAAGCTTTGTACCAGCAAGAATCCAGCAAGTGTCTGCTCAGAGGTGTAATGGAGGAAGGTTGCACTGAGAGCCTCAAATACCCCAAAACCAAGGTAATAGGAATTAAAGCAAAGAGAGAATGGATAGATACAGAAATCCTACTGAGATAAAAGGAGCAGATGCCTGAGGAAAGCTGCTAAAGGTGACCAAAAGATCTTAGCCTGATCTTATTTCCCAATGGATTTTTTTCCATGCCATCTCTCTCCACGTTACCAATTACTGTATTTGGACTATCAGCTTCATGGGTTGATTCCTAATATCAGTTAAGAAATCAAGATGAGTCATATGGAAGCATCTGTCAAGCCTAAAAATTGTTGTTTAAAGTTAATTGATGTGAAAGGCAGAAAAGAATTCTATTTTAGCCCAGCTGTCTATCCTGCCATAGAGCTTCCTACGTGCCACTAGAAAATGCTTTACAGTTTACTGAACTTGTTAGATATTTCCATGTTCCAGTTGATAGTTTGTCTGAAAATAGCAGAAGTTGATTAGAGGGAAAATAGTAGAAGCATGATGCAGATTTTACCAAGAAAAAAGGAAAAAGAAAATCGTGCTTTGAATTCATGAGTGTGTAATAAAGCTTCTGGAATAGTCTGACCTTTGGATGTAATGAAAAGTAACTGAATTAAAGGAAAATGGCAACGGGGACTGTGGGGTTTGACCCACCAAAGTCACACCTGTGTCCTCTGAGAGCCTCAGCTGCAGAGTTGGGATTTTGGCCTCATCCTTCAGCACTGCTGAGCATTCCCAGGTCCTGGTGAAGCTGCTGCCATCTGGCACATTCCTCTCCAGATTCAGTAATGAGTTTTCGTAATTCTTTATTTCATTCCTGTTCCCAAAGCATCTTGTGCCTGACTCTGCTTTGATTTGAGTGTCCTGCTGAGTCCTGACACACAGACATGGCCACCAAAACCTAAATTGTGTGAAGTATGTGGGGTACAGATAATTCCAGCCCCCAACAGGGATTCTCCTGGGTAATTTCATTTATGCAGATATGCTAATAATTTTTATTTATTTAATAGTGCAACTCTTAGGTTTCTACTCTGTGAAATAATATTGCTCATCATCACTCAAATCTACCCATCTATTCCTTTTAGTTGCTCAGAATAAAATAGCCTTTAATAGTCAGCAGAATGTGTATCCTAGAAGTTGATTCCACAGAACTGGTGAATTCCTCTTTTGATCCACAGCCAGGTCTAAAGATCCTGGAGCCCTGGTGTTGTTTCTGCTGATGCTGACTGCCTGTGAGTTAGGATAAACTCTTAATCCAGTTTTTCTAGCCATAAAATGGGAATCATTCTCGGCTGGTTCTAAGGACTTTTATTAATAAATGCATGTGGACTGACTAATAAAGAAACGTCTGGGTTCTCAGCCTTTAATAAAACAGTAAAATTTCAGGTAAAATTGGCCGCAGAACTTCTGCCAACTGCCAAAATAGCCCTCATCAGCATATTCCAAATACCCTTTAAAAATGACAGTAAGAAAGGATGAACTGTATAGCATGGCCTGAATTTTTTAAAGGCTGATGCCTGCAGGGAATTCTGAGGATTACTGAGAGAAGAAGCTCTGTCAGGACCAGCTCTCCATTTTTGGTAAACCTGATTATCATTTGCAGTACCTGTTTCAGGGGAGGGGGGTGTATTCAGACACTACTGTTGGGTGTAAAAGATTCTCAAAACACCAACCCCAAACCCCTGCAGTCTGGAAATGGCTGGCACTAGAAACAATTTTGCTCAAGTTACATCTCGCTGAGTCCTCATTTATTTCAGCATGGGGTTGCTTCCTCATTTTCAGACTACCAGCTCCAAGCAGGGCATGCTGCAGGGATTTAGTCTGGCCAGCTGAGTGCCCTGCTCTGGCTGATGCCAAAGGAGGACTTTGAATCTCAGGATGGTGCTAATTCTGTTTGCTTCCTAAGGAGACTTCCCTGTGAAATGTGCAAAAATAAAGAATAAAACCACAGAGCTCCAGGCGTTGCTTAAAGCGAGTAGTTTTCCCACGAGAAGCAGCTCTCATCTGAAATTTATTGACACAGAATGGGTGTAAAACAAGTGAATTTTGTCCCTGTGTTTGCAGAAACTGCTTGGTTGTGTCTCCTGTGGAAAGCTGCTTCTCTTTCAAGTCTCCCTGGGGGTAGCTTAGAGATCAAACCAATCTCTCTGGGGTCCTTGTGGAAGGAAAGGCTCATATTTAGTGAAAATACAGCAGAGTTACTCCTAGGACAAGTAGATAAGAGCTGGATTTGATGTTTTTAATAAATGTGCTGTTTCTACACCGGGATAAGGGAAACCTCCTTGCCAGTGTTGGGTGTCCCGATTGCTGCCTGGATTTGGGATAGCTGAGTTAATATCTTGGTTCACTGCTGCCATGAGCTCCTTCCATGAGCAATTTCAGGATGCTGAACTTCAGGGTTTTCCACTGTCCCCACTGCTCACACCTTCCATGGAGCTTTTTGGTTTTCTTTGTTTCACTGTAGTGCAATAAATTGCATTTGGAAGAGGGGGAAAGCTGATGTTGACTCTGAGAATTGATTTTCCGCTCCCATCAAAGAACTGCTGGACTTCTTTTTTTTTTTTTTTTTTTTTTTAAGTAGTTTTATTTTGCACTCCTCCTGAAGCAGTACTTCTAATAACTCAAATATGTGTCACCTACTTAGGAATGAAAGCAGCTTAAGAAGTGTGCAACCTGGCTTGATGCTTTGAAGTACATATAAGGCTTGTGCAAAGCCTTGGAATCCCACTTCAGAGATGGAAATCTTGATCTACAAGGCAAATTCAGGTTAGCCAAATACCTGAGAAATCTTAACTCCATCTTTTACAAATGCCAGCTCTCCTATAAATACATGGAAAACTAATCATAAACACTAATAAATCCAGGTATTTCTTCTCAATTTTAGTTTCATCTGCTTGGTGCAGTAAAATGTTATTGGATCCGCATGGCAAATAATTGAGCTCTCTTTACATGAAAAAGCCAGTTTGCCTCAGGCTACTGGCCGGATTTCTTGAGTTGTGGTTTGGGTTTGGTTTTTTTTTTTTAAGTACCTCTTCCTTTTATTCCTAACATCATGATCTAATGAGCATATCACTCCACTGTAACTTGAAAATGTCATGGATGACTCAAAATTAAATTCCTTTGGATATCAAGAAAGCATCTGTACAGCTTAAGGCAGGAAAATATGAGGTACAGTTATGAAGAAAACCAGAGGGTATGATAAAGCAGTGTATGTGCAACCACTGGATCTGCAAAAAACCAAAATCTGCATAATGTGGAGATCTAATCAGCAAGAGAGTTTGCATGTGTAGTTGCCTGTTCACCCATATAAACACAGTGAATGTTAAAAGCCCTTTAAAAGGATTATGAGCCTGTTAAAAGATAGGTTTTTAAATATTGTAAAGCACCAAAGCTTGCTAAGGTGCATCATGAGCTGCGGGGATGCTAAATAATATCAGCTATTGTAATATAGTTTACACATCTGCCAGGGCTTTAGAGCAGTGATCAGCATAATCATCACCAAAGACTCTTAATGAGATCAGTGCATGGCTCCTCACTGGATGTGTTCAGAATTTTAATGGGGTAATGCCTATACTTAGCAACCACTACTAAACTTTTTAATTCCTTTATTTGGGAGCTGATAGGGAGCTGCTGTGGGGAGAGCAGACAGCCCTCCCTGCAAGAGGCACCAAGGACGAATGGAGGGGATGTCACCTGCTGGCTTTGTTCTCTGTGGAACAGCAGCTGAGCACTTGACATTGCCTTCACCTCCGTGCAGAAACGTTCCCTCAACAGACCGTGGTGTGACCTGGAAGGTGTCACTGTCACTGTCAAATCCACCGTGGCCCCAGACGGATCTGTGCCCTGGGAGTTCAGTGAATGCTCTTCTTTGTGAATGTGAAATCAGGTACAAAGCAAATTATGAGATGTAAAATGTGGCCAGAGTCACTCCTGACTCAGCCAGGAATAAATTGTTTCGGTGTCTCTGTCAAAGTGTTGCTGTCCAAGCTTCACTCTTCTTCTCTGAGCACACTGCAGGGCACTCTGTGGGTGAGGGAAATGCCTAAACTTTGAAGATGAAGAAAAACAAATGGCAAATTCTTAGTTCTGCTGATAGTTACGCATGTAAAGACATTCAAAGAGATTTATTAATGAATTTCCAGCATTCTTAAAAACCTGTGCCTGTGGATATTCTGGTTACCTGTTTAACAGACAAGGAGCAAGTTACCCTCTGCCTACAGAAGGCTGAGCCACAGCTACATCCTGTGTCTATTTTGGAAAATGAAGAAAAATGTTGCTCATACGAAGTGGGGGAGGACAGGAGATAGCAGGCCACCTCCCCTCCCTCACATTCCCAGCCCAGCAGGCTGGTGGGACTTTGAAAAAATATCCAAATAATTCTTTTATTCTGCTCATAGTTTGGATTGGGCAGTGGCTGGTGAAAATGTCTGGGTTTAGATCTCCAGGAGTGGAGGGAGCTGTTTAATTGGCAGCTGTCAGCCTCCTGAGAGAAACAGGCTAGTTGTTCCTGCTGGCAGCTGAGATGTGTTCAGCTACATCCAAAAGAAGGAAATCACGTCTATTTGCTGATTCCTGGCAGGATTTCTCTCTTGCATAAGCTTATCTCTGAGGAATAGTGGATCTGGATCTTTGTTTGCAAGGAAGTTGATTATTTTTTTTTACTATGTTTTGTGAATCTTGGTATTGTGAAACATCTTTTTATCACTGTGGCAACATCAACTGCTGCTCCTCTAGAAGACTCTGATAAGTTAAAGATATATTTTCCATCCATCTGAGGAAGCATGCTTCTCATGTGACTTTCTAAAAGTGAGTGTTATTTCAGTTGAAGATGCTGGATCTAATGGTAAAATAAGTAATTTTCCTTTTATCCCAAGGTTGCTTTAAATTGCTGTGAGCTTCAGTGTTCTCAGTTACTCTTCCATTGTGCTTCAGCCTTCACAGGTGTTCTGCTGTGCCTGAGAGAGGTTTTGGGACTTAAACAGTCCCCTGAAAAGTTAATTCTTCTTCTGTGGTTGGTATGAAAGGTAAAAATGATTGTAGTCTACTCTGAAGGTTTCTCTAGGCTCGGTGCTGATGTTTGTGAGAGAGGGGATCAAGTCTAGCATGGCCTTTTCACCCCTTTAAACTCATGCCAAATATCTCTCTTGCCCTTTCAGGTCACGTAAAGATTAGTTATATTTTTGTATGAATGCATAAATACATATAAACATTTTCTTTTTTTTTTTAGAGTCTGTAGACTGAGTTACTTGGGAAGAAAATGAAGAGTAGTGCCAGGCCTTGGAGTACAATAACAAAGCAAGGCAGCCATGGGGTTGACAGGGGAAAACCTCTTTCCAGCACCTCCACGGGAATGAAGACATCCAAATCCTCCACTTCCCTCGCCTTTGAATCCCGGCTCAGCAAGGTACTAGCCCTTGGAGACTGTTCAAGCATTCCAGTCTTATTCCAGGTTAAACCTTTGGTTTAGTCCTCAAACTACTACATACAGCCCCTGCATTAGATGTAGAGAGACCTAAATTTTGTTGTGTATTAGATTAATACACATTTCTCAAAGTATTTTGCATGTGCTGTATCTGTGCACTCTGTGTGAGAGGGAATTGCCTGAACTTTGAAGATGGAGAAAAACAAATGGCAAATTCTTAGTTCTGCTGATAGTTACGCATGTAAAGACATTCAAAGAGATTTATTAATGAATTTCCAGCATTCCTAAAAACCTGAGCCTTTCCCTTCAAGGCAAAATATCTTAACAGAAGATATTGTAATGTAACAAATGCATTTTATGAATCCTCTTTTTCTATACAGATACATTTTAAAAATATCAGAAACTTCTGTCTAAGTAATGTTTTTAAGAAAATGGAGTAAAACACCTGAAATGCTGCTGCATCCGCACCCTTGCAGCCAGCAAACGGAAATAACCTGGACATCCAAATCCAAGGCTGTAACTTTCCAGTAATAAAGTTTAATGAACAGTACATAGCAGGGTACAGTATTTAGATCTCTTGATGAAAACTTTATTAATAGTCACAGTTTTTCAAGGAAAGGATTAATTTATTGAACTTGCTGTGTAGACTCCCAGATGCACTTACCAATGGGGTATTTCAGTGCTCCAGGCAGGTTGTGCTGTGTGGTCGAGGCAGCATCTCTGAAGGAATGCTACTGAGGACACTAATCAGGAAATCTGATACGACTGATTTATTAAATTTAGTGTTAATTGTGGGGACATTTCTTCCTAATGACAGCTAATGCCTTCAAATTGCCATCCAGCTGCAAATGCAACATCATCAAAGTGGCTTCCTTGAAGAAAGGGGGTAGGAAAGGCACCATAGTTGCTGCTATAAGAAAGAACACATTGAACAAATTACTTCAGCGAGACTGCAGAATTCTCTAAAGGTCAGAAAGTCAGGTTGTTCCATTCTCCTCCTAAGAGTGAGCTGACAAAACCTCTGCCAGGAGGCAAAACGTTCGTTGTTTGGTATCCTGGAGCACGTCAACACTTCTGCTATTGAAACTTACGGGCTCACAGGGTCCAGGAAACCACAGACTCTGAGTCAGAGGAGGAGATGAAAGGGAGAAGGAATTAGAGTTGAAAGATTTCGTTTTGCTTAAAAATGTTTCACATTCAGGAACCACTAAATAGGGGCAGCGCTTGTTGTGTGCTCTCTTTTCTCTTAACCCAGCAGTGTTGTTCAGCCTGTGCTTCAGGGACCCCCTGGTGTCACTGGACAACTTCAAAGGAACTGGATTTTCATTTGAGAAAACACTTTGGGTGTCCACTAATTCAAAAGTATAGAAAAACTACTGCTCTAGGGAGACTCTCCAAAGCCTTGGCCTTAAAATACTTGAAGTATTTTTCCTGAAATTGATTAGTGTCTGTTACTAGAGGCACACAAATGGGAGATCAGCTGACCGAAGTTCTGAGATAAACTGCAACTTCTGCCTGCTGAAGCAAGATAATGTCAGTGTTTCTCTTTGAATCTTACCTCGTGCTTGTGTTCCATGGGTCTCTTCAGTAGGCACTTAGAGTAGACTTGTGTCACCAGAGATTCCTTCCCAAAAAGTTGCCAGTAGACCACTCCTGTAAACTGTTTTCTCCTTGCCTTTCAATTATTCACCTTTTTGAACAGTCCTCCTCATTTTCTTCATTGTTGGAGCAGTGTTTTTATCTCTTAACCCACTTCACAAAAATCTACAGTGCAACACAAATAAAAAAAGTTATGTACTCCAGTTATCAAGGCAATATTCCCATGGGGTTACTTTATGGAAATGTTAATTTTTTTTACAAGGAATCTTGCATTTTGAACTAACTGATGGGAATATTCAGGGTCCTGACCTGTTCCACCCTCTGTGTCGCAGCTGAAGCGGGCGAGCAGCGAGGACATGCTCACAAAACCTGGGGCGGCAGCAGCAGCTTCGGGAGTCTCCAGGCTGAAGAAGACCATCACAGCAGGAGCCATCTCAGAGCTCGCCGAGAGTCGGCTGAAGCCCAGCACAGGTAGGCACAAAGGTTGTCACCCGTGCTGTGGGTGTCACTTTGCCAAGGTCCCAGCAGAGTGTCCCCTCTCCCCGTTGCAGCACAGCCGTGCCTCTCCTGCTGTGGCAGCCACAGGACGCTGTGCCTCGCGTCCTCTACACTCCCGAGCCAGGGACACGAAGGGAAAAGGGAGAAGCTGGATGGTTTCAGGAGCCCGGGCAGCCCCGGCAGCCGGGCGGTGGCGCCGGCGGCCCGCGCCCGTCCCCACTGCGGGTCCGGCGGACCCAGCCGGGGATCCAGCCCCCGCATCCAGAGCTGGACAGCAGTGGAGAGCTCGCTGTCTGAAGTTTCCCCCATTTATCGATAGCATTCTCTCTTCTCTCTCTGCTGAGGGAGCAGAGCTGTTTGCCCGCTGCTCCTGGGACACAGCAGAGGTGTGAGAACAAAGAGCCAGCCCTGGGCATCCTCATCCTGTCCCGCTCCTGAGCTACCCCGGGGCACGCTGTCTTCAGCAGCCTCTGCCCCAGCAGCTTGTTCCCATAGGTTTCAAACCTAAGCCTGTTTCGAAAGGCAGCGACACCATCTGCATACCAAGGGCTTCAGTGCAAACGCTCTGCTTTCCCCCAGGAGCTCAGCGAATGCTTGCTTTTGTCTGCTCCCTGGTGGCATTTCCAAGAGAATGTGAGCTCTTATTAAATTTGACCATGACCTCCCTATTTGTCACAGCCTCTGCAAGTTTTGGCTGTGTGACAGAACAATGTTACTAACCACAGTAAAAAAAAAAAAAAAAAGTATATATAAAAAAACCTTTATATACCCTTGGAAAAAAACGATGTGCCTTGTAACAGCACAAATGTTTCATAGTAACCCAAAGACAGATCCCGTTCTGCTGTTAATCAGTGTGTAAATCCTCAAATTTAATAGTGACTAGCTGTATCCAAAGGAATTTGGGATTCACAAGCCAATAAAGAGGCATGATGCTTGGGAGGAGCCACGCAGGGAGAAGAAAACCTGTACAGATGATGCAGCACAGGATCCTGGGAATGCAGCCAGGGAAACAGCACTGCAGGGAGTCCAGAATGGAATACGTATGTCAGATACCAAAACACAAGCACTGGAATAGAGAGCCCTCTTCTGCATGCAGCTGTAATAACTGGGGTTGCAGGAGGGAGATTTATAATGATGACTGCTTTAAATACAAAGGCTGAAATGGTTTGTGGGGGTCAAGGTACATCTGGGTGTTGCTTTGCCACTTGAAATTGGATATAACCTCATATATTGCGTTGCATCAGCACTTACAGAAGCATGAATGGGAACATTAATGCTAAATGAAAAGAGAACAAGTGTATAGATAAACACTAAGTGTATAGATAAATAAGTGTATAGATGAACACCAAGAATGTATGTGCTACCCCTCTAAAATTATTTTTAACCTAGAGAGAACTGTCCCAGCTCTTACAGAGACTGTTATAAGTGTGTATACGGTGTCCTACATGTCTGTTTTTACAGTGGCTCCACAATCCAAAAGGGTGCTTGGAAATCCAGCTGTATTGTGAGAGTGTGTCATTGTCAGGGTCGCTGGAAGGTGTTTGATCTTATTGAGCAAGGTTACAGAGCTGAATGCTTTGTCACACTGAAAAAAATACCAATATTCCCACTAAAATGGTGTGTTGTTGCTAAGAGAACTAACAGCATGACAGAGGGCACAGCATGTTCTAGGGAACATAAGTAGGAAAGGAGAGAACGTTTTCAGCTGCTGTGTTTTAGTGCAATGGCATCCCAAATAGTCTGATTGCGATCAAGATGCAATGCTGACTGTGGAGCTAATCCAAGTGAGAACATTCCAGTAGCTGGGAAATGCAGATGTTTGTGTACGTGGCCAAATGTGTAAACCTAGAAATTTATTCTCAAATAACTTTATTTTGTTTCTTTGGCGGCCTTCATCTGTTCTGTGTTTTCCTTTCATGTCTTGACTGCAGGCATTATATCTCCCCCTTGTTTGGGCTTTTTTTTTTGTTTGTTACTCAAGTGAGTGGTTTGATTATTTTACTGAAATGATATTCTATTAGCTCCAGCCACACTCTGGTGGTACTCAGTTGGTATAATAGTCTTGTGTGAGAGAATTTAAAGGGGAAAAGGTATGGAAATACAAAAGCTTAGGTTTCTTTCTTCTTTGGGTGTGACTGTCCACCATTTGAGTGTTGACCTTGAGCAATAAGACTTGTTTCAAATGCTGCAGGTAATAAATAATTGACCTCAAAGATTGGTTGTTTAAATAGAGTTGTTTCTATGCTGCCCTTGGTGGAGTTTCAGTTATTTATTCCAGCCTTTTATTGATGGAACTACCCCTGCCTGCCCTGTTGGGAACCAACACAGTAAATCATAAACAAAATAAAGGGGGATGAGGACAAGCCCATGTGTCCATCCTTGGCAAGTGGAGTTGAGCAAATGGAGCTGGAGACTGATTCTGGCTGGAAGTTCTGTGCTGTGATCTTTGGTTTTGTTACTCCTTGGCAGTTTTGAAATCCCAGGCAGTGGGGAATGATGCACAGGGAGAAATAAATGTCTTGTATTCTGCTTCCTTGTCCACAGTGTGGTGTCTTCCCGTGTGCTGTCCTGAAGTGGCCATTTGGGTTTGTTAAAACCAAGCTTACAGAGCTCTGGCATTGTTTTTAATGTCTCAGGAGATGAAAAAGAGCTGGAAAATTGTAAAACATGAGGAAGAGTTTCGCTCATCTTGGAAAACATTGATTTTAATGCATGTACATGCAAAGCCATTCAGTCTAAGGATTCATACAGGAAAGAAATTATTGTAAAATGTTAAAGTACAGAAGTTTGTATATTCATGTGAAACTAGGACTCTCTTCTTCCAAGGTTCAGGATTGTAGGAAATCAATGACTTCAGATTCTGCTCCTTTGAGGTCTGCAAGCCAAATAACCTTAAAAAATGCAATTTCACAGAGAATTTCAAAGCTTCTTATGTGATCATATACCTCTCAGGAAGAGCATTGCATGGCAAGACTGGTATGCAAATGGAAAACTTGAGGTTCAGGCAGATGAAATTACTTTCTCAATGGAGCCTGGAAGTCATTCCAAATCCTTGCTGAGTTCTGTCATTCAGTCCATACAAACTCCCAGTTCAGGCACTTTCTGAACACTTCCCTGGAGGCTGTCTGGTTTAATCATGTTCCTGTGCTGCTTTGATGTGATTTCAGTGACAGCTGCTATTATCTGTCAGGATGGACAGGAACCAAAAAGAGTCTTATGCTGGACATCAGAAAGGAGGGAGCCAGGCTGTGGGCATGGCACAGTCCAGTCACACATCATCCAAAAGCGCTGAGAATATTTCAGCCATTCCCATTTCTCACAAACATATTGATTTTTGTATCAAGTGCTGCCAGCTCCAATATGAGGTATCAGTTATCCTTGAAATGTAATTAAGAGATAGCTGTACTTTGTTTTCTCAGGCTGCTTCATCAGCTTATTTTTCATAGCTAAATAAAGGCTAAATCTCTCTGGACAGCTTGATTTTGCCTTAGAAACAATAGGAAACTGTCAGTAACAATGCTATTATCACCTACCTTAGTGTTTATAGAAATTCTGGTTATTTTACTGACGAGCTCAAGTTCTTTCTAAAGCCCAAACCAGGAGGAGACAGGTGCTACACCTTCCCACAGTGATAGTGGGGATGTGCTCCATGTTTGGAGGCTGGGAGAAGCCAAGATGCCAGCAGGGCTCTGAGGGGTGGCCTGCTGTGTCACCCCCTGCTCCATCAGAAATTACCATTTATTTTTATGCATAAAACGGGAAAATCAATACTTGGCCCGAGTTTTCAGCCAAAATAACAAAAGCCTGTTGCTTTCTGTGTGTTCCTGCCGAGTTGATCCCCATCCAAGGCTGGAGATGGTGCCAATCCAGGAGCGTAGAGGAGGGGAGCTCAAAGATTATTAAGAGTTTCAATTATCTCCTCAGCATCTCGTGTCGAGGCTCTGAACTCTGCAGGTTACCTGGACAAAAGCTGCTAATCCCAGAATGGAGCACTGCCAGCATTGGAAATGAAGCTGCTCTGCAACACAGGCTGTTGCAATAAAGCCAGCAAATTAAACAGGGAAACAAAAATACCAAGAGATTTGGCATAATCAGGGGAAACTACAGAAGGGCCTGAGGTTTATATACTGTTGTGGCACAGTTTGGGTTGAATAATCTTTAGTTCCAGTAAGGAGGGGCTCTGTTTTGATGAGTTTTTCTGCGATTTGTCATCCACATTCCTGCCCAATAATCAGAGTTAATGTCCCAGTGACTAAATATGTTACCTGTGTATCTTCAATTCCTTCCTAGTGCTGGTAGAGCACATACCATCACTCCATTTGTCCATCATCGTTTCTTCATGTAGTTTATGTGAAAAGTTTTGGTTTCTCTCTAAAACAGCTGCATGCAGCTTTTCTGTGTAGATAGTGCTGGTATTCCGAAAAGAAAGGCTTTAACTAGATGAGGCCAGCTGGTCCCTGCCAGCACTGGTGTTAGTGCTGGGAAAGCTTGAGTATCACTGGTGAGGCTTGTTCACCTGTGGCTGAGTCCAGAGGGGAGACTGGTGTGTGGTTTTATTGCACATAGCATTTATTAGATATGCTTCTTTCCCAGTGAAATTGAAAATGTGGCACGCTATAGATTTCAGAGCTTCCATATTCATAGAATCGTCATTTTTTGCTTGCTATTTGATAGCAATACATGGACTCTATCAGATTTCCTGTCTTCTCTCAGCTAACTTCTCTGCTTTGTGTTTGCCACTTTCTGATATGGAGTAAAAATTCAGGTTAATGCGAAGCTGATCCAGACCAGAAGCTGTCCCTCTGTGGTCAGAAAATTCAAGAAAGTATCTTTTAAATAAAAGCTTTCTTTAAAAAAGAAAAAAAAATCCTTGAAAAAAAAAAAAACAAACCTAACTGACAATATAGTAGTTCATAAGATGCTAATGCACCCTAATTAGGACAGGGAAAAGGAAAGTGATTTCTGTTGAAGGACAGCTCTCTGACCTTGGGGCCCTTTCACTCTGCCATACATCAGCTTTTGACAGCGCCTGCTTTTTGTGATGTGTCACATCAAAGCGCTGCTATAGGTTCGGGAGAGGTTGCTGCACTTTGCATTCAGGCTCGTTACTGTCTCATTTTTCTTGTGAACGATGGTGCCAAGTGTGAGGGACACTAATGAGATCGGTATGTTCTGTTCCACCAGGCTCCACTGCAACCAAACGGCTGAGCTCATCTGGGCTTTCCCAGGAGCTGTAAATAAGCTTCAAAAACCTCATCTGGAAAATGCACTTGCATTTTGCTCCCCCTTCCAGGTACAAGACACGGCTCTTGCATAATTATTCTTTCTTACAGAGAGATTCTAGTTCTAAAAGTGGTATAAAAAGGAAAGGAAGACTCAAAATATTGCTTTGTCAGGCTGCCATTCAAATTGGCAAGAAATGCTGCAGGAATTTAACATGCAAAGCAATGGAAATGTGTCTGCATTTACACCCAGAGCTCTCCATGCAGCTGGGTATGAGTATTGACATCTACACACACCTATAAATATCTGCAAGGATGTTTAACATACTGCTACAAATATGAACCTGAACCTCCCTGGCTTTCCTTAGCAAAGTGTTTCCTCTGTGTGTGATTTCCCCAGGTGTCAAATAGTCAAAATTTCAGCACCAGTGTAGAAGATTTTACCCACTATCCTCTGAAGGGGAAAGCTCAAGATTTGAGTGAGATCAAATTTGGCATTCCAGATTTAGGTTATGGCCGCTTCTTGCCAAGTTTCTCTTACTTTTTTCCTACAAGGATTTTTTTTCTTGCCAGAGCCTGCAAATACAGTTGCTGGTTGCTGATGCCTTTGCTGAAAATGTTCCTGTATGTTGTTGTTTTTCATGTTCTTTGAAGTTTTGCTCTTTCCCTCTGTAAGCCATGGAGAGTTGTGCATCCTGGAATGGCTGGGAAATGGAGGCTGCTTCACATGACTGTTCTTGAGGCAGCTTTGTCCTCTTTGATAACTGGCAGTGCAGTGAGACCAATGCATTTAGAGGCTGTCTGGTAGGATTTCTGATACCTGATCCTGTTATGGATAACAGGCTTTTTGAGAGGCATTCACAGGCTGGCTGCAGTCATCTTGCATTATTAAACAAGTAGGAATTAACTTCTGCTGACAACACTGTCTGCAGAATGCACCTTTTTCAGTTTTCTTGCTGTCCTAATCTACTGCAGAATTTACATTTCCTGTGCTGAATCTCTATTAACACAATCCTAGATTCTGCATTTGTTAAAACCACCTGTGAAAGAGACCCTTTTCTCTGTGTATTCCCCTGAGAATGACTTTGCTGGCACACGTGAGCCCCTCTGGGACCTGAGCCAGTCAAGAGGATTCAGTGTGTGGTAGGGATACTGAAATGCTGAATCTTGAAGGCTCATTAAATGGTTGACAGTTAATTGGCTCAAGCCAACATGTATAGGGAGGATCCATTACAGCTGTAAGGGAACTGTAGTGATCCCAAAAGCCTTGCTAGGGACACCTAAACAGAGAGGGGAGCATGCCTGGATGCTCCAGGAATAGCACAAATCTAAGATCTCCCAGGTTGTTTTCATTTCTTTTCAGGCGTCTTTGCTGAAATTGTTCAGCAAAGTCAACACAACCTTGCTCTGACTACCTGCCCTAGGTTAATTATCAGCTTTCCTTGAGTTGGTTTCAAGAGAAATGATCCTTAACACAAATTCTCTGGGCCTAAATGTATTGCAGCCAGAATGCCTTGGCAGAGGGCCACTGTGTTTGCACTTAAAGAATGGGAGGGAGAAGGAAAGGAACGCAAAGCTGGCCTGGTCTGACAAGTATGCAGATCAGGGGAGGGCTTGGCATTCCTTGTAGTATTTTTTTTTTCCACTTTTTTTTTTTTTTCTTCAGAAGCTTTTGGCTTACGTTAGATTTTAATACTGTAGAGCAGGAGGGAAGGGACAGACTGCCCCATCTCAGATGGGTTCCTGGAAGGCTGTGGTTCTGTGCCATGGACTGTGACCTCACCAAGGATCTTCACTACAAAAAATTGTTTCTAGCATGGTTTAAAAAAGCTTTTGTTCATCTGGGATTCAGCTCTAGGTGCTGTATTCCTAATCCTTTGGGGTCCACTACTGGGAATGATAGACAAATTCTGAAGGTTTATTTCCCCTGGTACTTATGTACTTGGTGCTCATAAAATCTTTAGCATTAATGGAAGAAGGAGAGTGTGATCATGTGAACTCTGGTGTTCATGATGCCCATGCTTAGGGCCCTTTCAGTTGAGTCCATCATCAGTATCTGTAACTTCTTTAGACCTCAGCCTTCTGGAGAGACTGTCAGCTACCTGGCCACTGCAAATCTGAGATTTGGTGGCACCTTCATGCTCTCATGAGCACGGGTTACAATTTGAACAGAAATTACACTCATTAATTTACTGTGTTATGAGTAGGATGCAAAGAAAGTTATGCCTGGCAAGCAAGTCCTGTCATTTGACAAGAGAGTTGAAAGAATTATGTCTGTCACACCTTCAATAATTAATTCCCATTCTCACTCTATAGGAAAGGAGTGTTTGTGAAGTTTTATTGGCAGTTCAACAAAGAGCAAGGGGATGAGTCAAGCTTCATGCTTAAGAAGAGACCAGCTAATCTGCTTTGTAGAGCTGAAATTAATTCATTTTTATACCTTTATTACTGAAGAGGAAGGGAAAGTAAAGTAAAATGTTCGGATAACAAATAGTTGCCTAAATATTTAGCCATGTATCTGTTGTAATTTGTTACCTGGTCCCCATGTAATGCATGTTACTCCTTTTTCTTTTTCCTCAGCTTGAGCTGCAAGCTCTGTAAGCAGTAATCTCTTATCCATGCCTTCTGCTCAGGCTGTAGCTGTAATTAAAAATTTGTGCTTTACCTTTCCTTATGGACCTGGACTAGATGTCTTTGGCCTGACATCATTCTCCCTATCACAGTGTTAGAATGTTCTGTCTTACATTTCGTGCCACTGTCAAAAATAACAGATTGGTTCTTCCAGTCCTGGCCCTTCTACAATGCTCAGATTTCAGGTGTGTTTGCTCTGAGTCAGTGATTACATTTTATAATTACTCCAGGCTTGCACCAACGCTGCACTGGGACCTTATTACACTATTCCCTTTTGTGATTACAGAAATAGAAAGCAAATGATGAAGTAATAAATGCTCAGCTTCAGGATTTATCCGCCCAACGGACTCTCGCAGGTAATGCAGCCCCTCAGGTGAGTCCTCTTGAAGAAAAGCAGAAGTCACTCTTTAGTCTATAATGGAAGAAAATCTCTGTGGGAGATACATTTCAGCAGCAGTTGGAGGAAGTTTGCATCTGTACCTTGGAATGGGCAGGCTGAGTACCCACCATAGTAAGAAACAAGATTTAAGGGATCATAAGATGGCTTTTAGAGAAAGAATGCACTATCACTGATCCTTTTTATAGAACTTTGATGGCTTATTCATTAAACAAAGAGGTTTGTGTTTGACATGTCATGAGACAGAAGTAGACAGGAGTTGTTTAATGTCATCCAGATATAGACAGCTGTATGAAAACTTTTCACTTCATCTATAAAGTGTCAGAGGAAGAACAATGGAAAGCTCAAGACTGACAATGAACTCGTCCTATTATACTGAAATATTAGACAAAATCTCCTTCTATCATATTGAAAGGTCTCCAGATACTTTATCTGAAGCGATGGATTCACAACTAGATAGATTAATTCTCCATGTTTTATTTTGGGGCTGTTTTCAGCCTAGGAGACACACTAGTTTATTATTTCTGAATTTGTTTTTAACCCTCTTGTTGAAAGCAAAACTCAAGAGGATTCTGTCAATTATCCACATAATGGAAACTGATCACTGGAGTCATTCAGTATCCTTGTTTCCCGTGTACATCAGGGCTCCATGAGTGTGGAGCATCTTGATTTTTTGGAAAGATGGGCAGTTGGCCAGGCTCTGAGTGGGCCTGTCCTATGCAGCTGCTCTTGCAGTGCCAGTCACAGGCAAAAATATTGATGATAGAGATATGGTGTGAAATCTGCGCCAGTTTGTGGCTGCAGGTCTAGATGTAGTAGTGGCTGTCAGGTTTGATTGCTGTTTTATTAGCAAAAGGGGAAATTTGGAAATCGCTATAATAGACTTTTAGGAATAAAACCCCACATCCTTACTTCAGTAAAGACAAATAGACTTCAATGGTATTCACTGAACCCTGTATATTGTTTCATATAACAGGGATGTGAGCCTGCTGTGCTGTTCTCAGCACCAGTGGAAGCTGAGAGCAGCTGGGGATGCTCGGCTGACCCGGGAATAGCCCCAGAGGATATCAGAACAGATCTGATAGATGAGACTTGTCAGAAAGGGCACATGCTCACAATCACGGTCAGGTTTCCAGAGGAGTCCAGTCTCCATTTCAGCATCCTTTGGCTATCTATGTTTTCACGAGACGCTGAGCATTTCCGAAACTGGGTCCCCTCATTTTTGTGACGGCTACGAGCTGCCCTTGCCCAGACACGTCAGTGCTGTGCTCAGCAGTGTGGGCAACGTCCGTTTGCTCCATGGTAAACATGCTTCGGGTGGTGGAACTGGGGGAAAAATTAATGTTGGCTTTGGAGGCATTTGGCTGCTCAGGTCTCTGCCGAGGGTCCCTCTGCCCTCCTCGCCCCTAGCGCTTCCCTTAGAAACACCCTGGAGCGCCGCCCGGATCGGGCTCTCTGCTATTCTCCCTGCTCGCCAGGGCTGTTCCGGGCCAGGGGAGCTCCGCTCAGGCGGTGCTGGAGCATCGCTCCCTCCGGCCGCCCGCGGCCCCGGGCCCGGCCGGAGCGCTGCAGCTCCCGTGGCCGCCGCTGGGTGTCCCCCGGCGCTGCCCCGGCCCGCTCGGTGCCCAGCCCGGCCGGCAGCGGGGCTGGGATGAGGGAGGAGGCGGCGCCGCAGCCGCCTCGGCGGNTCGGGCATGAGCCGGGCGCCGACGGCCTGAAGGAGCCGGGGAGGAGCCGGGCTGCCGGAGGAGATGGGCAACCAGCCGGGCAGAGCGGAGGAGCACGAGCAAGGTGTGTGCGAGCGGCGGGGCGGCGGCACCGCGGGGACGGCGTTTTGTTCTCGGGGGCTCCCGCTGAGCCGGCACAGGGCTGGTGTCACAGCCAGCGCTGGTGGCTTCCAGCCCGCTGGGGACACTGCTGATGCTCGCCTTCTAAACGCTCTTTATTGCCGATCCGTACCTGAGATCACAGCACCGTCCTTAGGGGAGCTTTTCTGAAAGGAATCCTTTGGAAGAGAATGCCTGCAAGGGAGGGACCCTGTTCGCTG